>JAJKLF010000015.1:600000-917976 GCA_022984865.1 Hypomontagnella submonticulosa
TATTGGGCATTTGCTGGTCGTTTACGATTCATGCTGAGGGTCGTCGTCGTCATGATTTCCCAAGTTGGTCCTGGACTGGATGGGAGACTTGTGCTGCACCATACCCTACTAGAGATGGAGAGCCACCGAAACTAACCGGATCTGTCTCGTTGCATTTTAACGATGGATCAGTCTTGGGATTCCACCGAGTATTCGATCACTATATAAAAGAACCTGAGTTAAGGGGTCTTTCAAGGTTCCTAACTATCGAGTGCTGGACTTTTGAGCTTGAAGTTGTCTCCCCCATAGAAACCTGGTGCGACTCTCGTGATTATCGCAGTCACAGACTCGTTGGATCATGGGTTTGGCCGGTTGAAAGACCCGAATTAGTCGACGGCTCGAGGATTGCCCTATACTTAGACCAAGACACGACATTGGGGCATCATCTTCCACCCATGAACTCAAGTGGATGTTTTCTATGCCTTGTTTTCGGGGGGATGGAGGAATTCGTGCCTTCCCAACGTGACCAACTCGTAACCCTAGCGATAGTGGTGACGAAAATGGGAGACCATTATGAACGAATTGGGCATTTCTCGATCGACGACAGTTTACTTTTCCGGATATCCGCCTCGACTTTCGAGCCCATAAGTAAGGAGAGGCTTAAGATAAAGAATTGGCTTCCGAGTGAATTCAAATGGCGGAATATTAAAATAGGATGATAGGGTTACCTTTCACCTTCCAATTTGAAGGTCGAGTATGGTATAGAAGATCTGTCTAGTCCCTTGTCTTTGAATGGACAGACACTATTCTACAATTTCGAAGCTTGCCTTTCTCCCTTCTGTGACATCCTTAAGATCCAACAACCTTAGTTCCTCACCTAAAACCCAATTGCCCTCTTTTACGAACTCATCGCTTGGCTTCGGGCCAGGAAGCGGTCCCGGTTGCCAAATGTGGAATTTCTTCCCCTGTAGCTCGCCCTCCAAGTCTCCCCAGCACCACCACATTGTGCCAAGGTAGTCTCGGTTGATGGATATCTCAAATTTCTCTCCCGGTTCGAGGTCTGTCTTTGCGCGTTTCTCTTCGTATCTAAAGATACGTTCCCAGCTCAGCTTATGTGTGACTTCCACCCAGCTCCCGTCGCCGGGGACGGTAATAAAACGGTATCCTAGTTCCCGGAGATCGGACGACTCGCCGCGCCGGGCCTCGTGCACTTTAAAGTAGCCGAGAGAAATCCCGCGCCGGGAGGGGTCGGCATTGCGGATGATGCCGAACGCGCCACGCGAGAACATGTCCATGCCTCCCTCTTCTGGGTCGGAGACCTGGAAGACCGTCTTGTCCACACAGAGCGTTAATGGCCGGCCTTCTTGCGTCGATGACGCAATGCGGAGAGAGAGCTTCAGGTCCAATGTCGCATTGTCATCGCTTAGCGAAAGCTGTGGCGTTGTGGTGGTGAGCTTGACGGCGATCTTGCCCTGTATCCTAGCCGGATCGATTTTATACTTAATGAATACCATGTCCGCGGGTTACTGGCACCAAGCTACGCTACTAGATGTATGCGCGCAAGATAGGGGGGATTTCGGGGCACCTTATATACATGTACCTACGCCCCCCTGTTCAGCCCTACGGAGGTACTGCGTCCCGCTAATGCTGATTGGGTAATACTAATGCAGGAGTCAACAGTACCTAAACCACAAATGTCCATGGGTCTTGAACATGGGGACCTACATAAAGTTACTATATGTACTATGTTAAGCTTAACTGTACCTCCTATTTATTCTTAGCTACCCGTAACAGCGCTGCTCAGAGATACAACTTCCTTTAAGCACATTCCCGAGGAAATACTGCAATGTCCCGGCTATTATGCAGCTAGATGGCGCTAGTGGACTATTCTTCCTCGGACTCCGAGTCCGAGACAGGAGAAGCGACGTCCACAGCTGCGAAGAGACAGAAGACATCACACAATGAAAAATCTGATGAGCAGACAGCGCTGCCGCCGCTGCCTGATGCTTTCCACGACCTGTATGCGTCCACGGTGCGTGTGAGTACGACAGATGACCCCACGCTGCACCAGGGCCGCAAACGCGTAAACCCGCACAGAGTGGGCAACTGGCCGAGTCACTTATACATTGAATGTGAGTCGCTTGAAATATCAAGCCTTTATTATCCATTGCCCTAATAAAACCTAGAAAATTGATACTCTACAAACACCTAGCTAACCTCACCCAGGGCACCCAACCCCATCCCAACGCACCACCCTCTCCTCTCTCCTCTCCGCCATCCAGCCAGCCCTCGCGCCGCTCTCCGTGGAACTAACCTCGTTCCTAACATCGGACCTAGGGGCCCCACAGCCGCTACACGTGAGCCTATCACGACCAATCGTGCTCAGCACGGCACAAAAAGACGTCTTCCTCACACACCTGCGCTCGCGCATCTCAACCAGCAGCGTGGGGCCCTTCGACCTGGCGCCGCGGGGCCTGGAATGGCACCGCACGCGGGAATCGGAGCGCTCGTTCCTGGTTCTCCGGGTGGGCGCTGTTTCCGCTGCCCGCACCGGAACGGACGAAAAAGGGGAAGCAGGAGGAAGGACCCCGCAGAACCCGGAACTCGCGGCGCTTTTGCGGCGGTGCAATGCGCTCGTAGGAGAATTTGGGCAGCCGCCGCTCTACGCTTTGCAGAATAATAATGACGGGGACGATGCCTTCCACGTGTCGATAGCGTGGTCCTTCGCGGCGCCGACGGCCGAAGTGCGGCGGCGGACCGAGACGGCTTTCGCGCGCTGGCGGGATGCGGTGTTCGAGATGCGGGTGCCGGTGCGAGGCGTCAAGGCTAAGATCGGGAACACCGTTACGCATGTAGAATTGCCGGTCCCGGGGAAGAGAGGTGGCGGGGGCTTAGGATTGACCGGCTCTTAATTGCTTAATTATGTGCACTGGGAGCGTACCTATGCAACTACAATAGCATGATAATGAAGACACGAGAACACACGAGAAGACAAGAAGATGGACATGTTCGCAAATGATATATTATTGTGCTGTCTTGCCTACCGCGTCGGTGGTGAGGCCTTGCTATGTACGAATTGAGGACCCCGTCTTTTCGCGGTGGTACCGGGTATGTGATTACCATGCACTAAACACTGAAACGCCATTAACTCCGCCCGATGGATGCCAACTTGATGCTTTCGTAAGCAGTTTTGGTATAAAACAACGCCAGGTACAGTTATCAAATGCTGTACAGCCCACAGATGCAAAGTCCCAAAGACGTAAATCGCAGCTCTACAGCTCATCAAGGCTGGGCCGCTCAAATCTCCAGGTACGGGGTGTGACCGGCAGACCGATGTAAAATTGCCAGAGACGTTGCATCTCCGAGAGGACGATATAGAACCTATGTTGCATTTATTAGCATTTTTACAAGATATAAATAAGTATTTAAAAGGGGAGGGGGAGTTTGGCTTACAGAGTCTTCGGGAACGCGATCCAAGACCTTAGTACTAATTTGGTAGCCTTGATAACTTTTGAAAGCTCGTCATCGAATATATCACGTGTCGTCTCGGGTTCGGGCCGTTGCCTCTTAGGCGGTACATCCTCGTCTATATCCAAATCAACGTCGTCGACTTCGGCTTCGCTTTGGGTCTCTGCTGGCGTCGTTTCTGATGGGCTCACCGAAATGCCAACTGCATGGGGCTTCTTAGCTCGATCTGGAATGGTTTTTGTGCTGGGCTTCTCCTCAGCCTCGACCATGCCCCTGAACCCGACAAGAGCCTTCATAGAGCTGCTTAATCTGGCATAGGTGTTGAACAAGGCTACGAGTTCCGTTCGCTTCAGCATGGGGACCTCATCGCTGTCGTTATCAAATTCGAACAGGACTTTCAATGCTGCGCCATAGCCAGCAGTCTGTAGCTTGCCCCATAGTCTGCACTTATCGCAACCTACGCAGTCCATGATACGGCTGACATTTCGGAACCGATTCTTGAAGTCCTCCTTGAGGGACGGGCCCTCGCCATTCTTAAACATGAGGCTCTCGTCGAAAATCTGAGGCACTGACTGCGCGCTTTGAGTTACGGCGAGAACTCTGGCCTTCGTAGCGGCGTCCTGGTCTGGATCACCTGTGCAGAATGTGTAATCCTGTAGATGCGGACCGATCTTGGCGACTGCACGGGTGACGAGGGCATAATTGAAGTATAGGTTGGAAATACGTTCCGGGTGAGTGTGCAACCGACTTTTGTAACAGCCCAAGTTAGGCTGCCATTCACCAGTGGTTTGGTTGAGGAAGTCCCAACAGAGGTGGGTGCTGATACTCGCGTGCATACCGGATATCACGCGGTAGAACACACGCTTTTCCAAACAGTCACCCTCGCCTTCTAGGCCGGTCTGTGCGAATGTAGTGCTGGGGTTTTGTTGGTGCTGCTGTAGTATTTGTTGCCTCTCCGCGCCTTGAAGCACGTTGCGGAAGTCTTGCGCCGCCGGGCCCTTGGCCACGGGACTGGTGCCGAGGGAAGCAGAATGCGGGAACGAGGACCTCTGGAAGCAGTTCTCCCTGTATATAGCATCCCATACCATCTTAGCACCGTCGCCGGCGTATCCCGTGAAACGCTCAGGGTTGTGGACTAAGCTGACATAGTCGCCCTTCCCGCTTGCACTCTCGTCCTCCGGCACACAGTAATCTCGTTCGTCGCATTCGTCGTCGTACTCTACTACGCAACTCTCGCCGACATTCTCTCCTAATAAGCCTTGTAACGGCCTCTTCGGTCGTTCTTTCTGGACTTTCTTTCCGGGGTGTTTCGCCGATGGCCCTTCCAGCTTACTTAGCTCGCTCGCTCTCCATATTTTGGGTATATCTTCCTCATTGTCTATCGTGTTCACGGCGCAAGCTATATTGCCACACATGGCATTCTCGTCGTTCCAGAAGGGACATTTCTTGTTGAATAGGTTTAAGCGGTAATAGGAGAAGAAGTCGGTTTCTTTAGTCAGCGAGTCTAGAGCAGGCTTGACTTTTCCATTTAGTTTTTCGAGGGTAGAGTAGGAGGCACAAGCGTCAGATACAATGGCGCGGGGGGAGATCTGGAAGGTTTCATTTTCGTTAGAGATAAAGAATTGGTATTGCGACGGGGTCGCCGCCAGAGAACTGGCCGTGAGACAGAGATAAATAACTACGTTGTACAATGAAGGCGACATACTGCGCATGCGTCATCTCTGACTTCTTTGCTTTTACATGTTCCGGGTGTCCCCCAAAGCGCAAAGACTGACAGGAAAAAGAGTTTCGCGGACCTCATGACGGGAGGTGGGATTCGTGCCGAGTATATAGGCGGAGGGATGGAACACTTAATTATTGTTAGATTGGGATGAGGAGAAACAAGACAAGGCTAGGCCTTTTGTCTCCTTCGGTATTGGGTAAGAAGATACGGATGATGTAGTGTTAGAAGCGAAGGTAGAAAGGGATTCGTAGGAACAACCGGTTAAATTCCACTGTTTGAACGGCGTTGATAGATGTTTGACTAGGTTCTAGGTACCGTAAAGGGATATGTATGTACATAGGTAAACATTACCTTTATGTACTTGATGTAGTATCTGCTATAACCTCCTACATGTACACTCGATGTACGGCCGTGGAGGGTGGTGCCAAGTTGTTGTATTTGTCAGGTAAACTTGCTCTTCCACATTCCCGAGAATTAGGTACAGCAGTATTGATTTCCTGGTAGCAAACAAATTTCCAAAAAAGCATGGAATGCGTATTTTCGATAGAATATTTAGTGATAATAAACTCGTAGGCAAATGAGTCAACGTGTTCACTTTTTGAGAATGAACCACCAAATATCCCGACGTCATACGATCATGGGCTGGAGGTACAATAGTAACAATACAAACTGTTAGACGTGCGACTTCGAAATACGGATAATGGAATGTGGCCAGTTTGCATCGCCTCAAGGGTCCATCGTATCGAATGACACGCTAAGCACCTACTGGAAGCACGTACCTACCATACTGTAAGTACCTGCTCCCTGTGCCTATCAGAGGCAACCTTGCTAACTTAATTGGCAATTCCCGAGCTACCGGGGTGGATATTATCTATTACGGGAAGTTCTAGAAACGGCTGCCCGGAAGCTTCCATCGTTTAATAGACTTACTTGGCCTAGCCACTGCAGTTTCTGTAAACGCAATTAGTACCCTCATTATTACCAACCAGTCCCGATATCTCGTACTTCCAAGTTGATGGAACAGAACGTGACAAGTCTTGATTCATCTAGTAATACGATTATAGCACGTTACCTTCTAAGGTACTTATAAAAATTTGGTCTTGACGTCTAGGATGTGTCTTTTGTACTTGCCGATGAGGCGAGATGGAATCGCATGTTGAATGAATGAATGATTCTTTATATTGATTACGAGTTACCTTCATCTTACACTATTCTTCTCGGAGACTACCGTCAGCGCTATAGTTGCAGCGCTTCTTACTCGTCTAGGTAGGTAGCGATCGGAACCTTGGCTATGGGAACAGTAATGAACCACCTATAGTAAGATCTCTAAGATAAAAATAACCTTGAAATCATGGATTAGGTATCTGGGGTTGATAGGATAGGTTGATAAGCCGCGAGCTGCCCTGTTCCCACTGGAATTAAGCCTTTTTGATCGTTGCCGCGTTCGGTAAAAGCTCTTCCCTCCCATAAATGTCTGGTAATGTTAGATATCTACCATAGAGACTACGATTATTCTTAAGAACCCGCAACATTTAAGAGTCCTCGTAATATCATGATGCTCCATTCCTTCGAGTTCCTATAGATCTCTATCTATAAGCCTCTATAGGCTAAAAGTGACCAGGGTCCGGTTGCTTAATGCTCCGACTAGAACGGAGCGCGGGATCGCGGAACATTCTGTCCCTTGATATTGTACAGGCATTTCCCTCCTCGCAATCGAGCTGCCAATTCTCATCGTACCCTGGAACAAATGCAAATAACCACCACTCATCTCCATGTATGCCGTCTTGAGTCGAAAGTCGTTATATGAGCTTACAACCTCCATGTGAGAAGAACCGCAATCGCATCTCGGCGGACCAAGCTGGAAATCAGATGGGTGAGAAGAGTTGTATTGATTAGGAACGGCCATAAATCGTCGCGAAGCATTATCCCCTAATAAATGCAGACGTCGCTATGCATGGTTGAGTAATCTACAAGGATGGTGAAGCCCGACAGGGCTGGTAGGTCAGTTGTCAGTTTCTTGTTTGCTCGGCTTATAGATCACTATTGAGGTGGCTGGTAGTTGAGAGGTCGCCTTGGCAGAGTTAGTCTTGTTAATACAATGAGAGTATTGCAATGGAAGAAGCTCACTTGAAGAGTAGAATGTGCGGCTCCGGTTCATGAACTTCATAGTGCTCCCAACCTAGGCTCTACAGATTTCAGGTCTCGTTAGCTTTCTCATCCAGGGTATCAGTGACTGGTATTGGTGTAACCTACCTGGGTAATGCCGATCGCACGCCACTCGTCTTCCCATAGCAACTTCAGCGTGCCCTTATTTTGGTCGTGGTAGTCCTTGGGAATAGCCTTCAACATGGCTTTCGGGAGTTGAACGTGACGATACTCGTATTCGTTGTCCGAATACCTAATGGACCTCGTCAGCAACAAGTATGGACGCAGCACCACAGGCGGCAATGCAACCGTACCGAGCAGAGTAGTGGATCGAGTCAATGAACTCTTCAAGTCGTGCCCGCTCGTCATCGCTCAAAGGACGAGGCGTCTTATTGCGGCGGGTCATATCTACGTCTACGCCCGGCATCGTGATCGGCGGAGCAGGAAAGGCTTATTAAGAGCTCGAATAATAGCCGTGTCTTGGCGATACGGCTTCTTGGCGATATGTATGGATGCAGCCAAAGGGGAACCTTGAGGAAAGGAGTCGGTTGGCAGAGAATGTATGTTGTCGTGTGAGGAGGACGGGAGTAAAAGATTGGTCTTGTTGTCTTCCAAGGTAGATGCTTGTCCTTCTAAATACTGTTTTGCGCGCACGAGTGAAACAGAGTGGCGAAACCCTAGGTCGGATTAAGCGTCATAAGTGAACAGGGGAGCAAATTGACTGAGAGGAATGAATAAGAAGTTACGACTTGCGGGTTCGTAGTCAAAGTTCCTAAGATCTAAAGCGGATGGGAAGGAGCGCGTTTCTTTCTTAAAAGTCGAAGTTGCGGTCCCCAAATTTTAGTTGCATGGAGGGTGGAAGTAAACAGTGATGAAGTGGGGGCGTTTATTGAGCACAAGCCACAATTCATAGCAGTTCGCACCTTCAAATAATGTTATCGGAGGGGCAGAATGTACAGTAGAAATATGAAGCTATGACATAAATAAGGACCGTGCGCTAATTTGTGGCTCCTTCCAGCAGGTACCGTACCTACCTAGACCTAGCAACTGGTAGGGGAGTCAGGTTGAGTCAAGTGGGCTTGGCTGGCAACGGCGCGCGTGGTTAGGAGTTGTCAGCTGGTCGGGTTTTGAATTGTGAGTCGTCGCAGCCCGTCCATAGCTTCTCAGCCTTTTGCGCCGAAACTTTCTCCATAATATTTGTTCAATGCTCAATGTTGTGTGCATCGACTTGAGTTCCCGCAGAAAACCGACGTATCAGCGTATCAACACATTGCATGCGACAATATTCCCTTCTCCTTGGTAACTGAATCTTCGGTTAGGAAAGTCTGCCTGCTGAGTTGATTTGGTCATAACGTCCACACTAGTCACTAGCCAAGGAGCATAGGTAAAAAAAGAGTCCCCCCCTAACTTTACCTACCTTACCTTTACCTGCCAGTGTCTAGCTGCGCCAGTACGCCGCGTCTGACAACCCACAAATCATCACCACCATCGCATCGCGTCAAGTCCCTGCAACCCCCATCATTTTCCTAGTCGTGCCAGTCGGGACCAGAGCATTGAATCCTCCATTGACGGCGCAACACATCAGTCAACAAGCCATAATCCCTCGTGTCGATTCCGGATGCGCCCGCGATCATTCTTCTATCGCAGCCATGGAGAATAAGAGGAAGGCCAGCAGTTCAAATGGCATCGACCCGGCGGGAAATGATGCTAATGATCGAGCTGCTAAGCGTCGTAGACTGCAAGAGGTAAGCTCTCCACCTCACTGAATGTATATTTCATATTCGAGACCATTGCGCAAATCCCTCGAGGCGGGTCAATTTGGTCGGATACGGTGCATTGCAGCAACGATGCGAACGTGTCGTGGACAATTGATATATGGAGTTGAAACTGGAGAACCGGGGTCCGGGGCCAAGCTACTGACAAAATACAATGCCGATGTCGTCGGCTTGTCTACCAAGGACCCGTCCCCCGTCTCCCGTGCATACTCATAACCTCGAATCTCCAACTTCTGCGCCTTTGAAGCTTTTAACTTTCCCGTCCGCCCGTGTATTTCTTGCTAATCGATTGACTCCCGTAGGAATTCGGTGATCTTTCCAATGGCGAAACTGCCGCATCGACCACTGCATACGGATTGAATATATTGGAATCGATCAGAGCCACTACTGACAAGAAGTATGTCGGGTTTGTTTCTCATTATCGTACCGCCTTGGACATCTACCTTGCGAATACTTCTCCCGAACTCCAATAGCACCCCGTCTGTCATACATCAAAGCAAACAAATGAACAAGGAACGATATAACTGACTAGATCGGTGTCGTAGTGGTCGGCCAGTTTCGCCGTACTTTGAAACCCTTCCTACTCGAAGCGAGGATCCGGAGTACTACAAGAAGATACGACTTCCGCTCTCCCTAGAGTCGATCGAGCGCAAGTTGAAAAAAGGCGAATACACTAAGCTCTCTATTTTAGAAAGCGACTTCAAGCGTCTCGTTTCGAATGCCAAGGAAATCAATGATCGCACGTCTGTGGCTTTTGGTGATGCCGAGCGAGTACGGAAAGCCGTCAGTAACCTGATGGTAAAATATAATCCCGCGTACAAGGCAGGTAACTACCAGGCCGTCGCCACTCCATTGCCGCCTACCCCCGAACCAGATGATAACGAAGACGATGAGGACGCCGAGGGGGAGGAGGAAGAGCATGAGGACACCCCAATGGAGGATGAACAAACTACCCAAAAAGAGGAAGTAGATGAAGAGGACGAAGAGGACGAAGCAGATGAGGTCGCTAAAGAAGAAGAAGAAGAAGAAGAAGACGCCGCAGACGACGCAGAGGAGGTAGACGAGGTCGAGGAGGCAGACGAAGTCGAGGAAGCCGAGGCTGAGGCTGAGGCTGAGGTCGAAGCCGAAGCCGAAGAGGAAGAACAAGAAGAGGAGGAGGATGACGACGAAGAAGAAGAGGAAGAAGAGGAGGAGGAAGAGGAGGATGGGGAACCAAGTCCTGCGGTTCGAAGAAAACGACGACCTGGTCGACCCCCGAAGAATCCTGCTGCACATGCTCGGAAGGTTGCGGCGCGTGGACCAACTCCAGGCAAGGCTGATACTCATTACGAGACTCTCCCTTATAAAGGCCTAAGTTTCCAGCAAGCGCAGGAGAAAATTGTCGAGGAAATGCTTCGAAAGAAGGACGAGACGTAGGTACACCTGCTTCACGCACATGAGTGCATGTTTGACTAACATTGATATGCAGCGGCGAATACCCCTACTTTGAGCCATTCATCTATCTCCCGCCTCGCACCCTTAAAGATTACTTCGAAATCATTGCAGAACCTCTATCTCTCAAGGCATTGCAGAAGCAAGTTCGTGGTCAGCACGGCAGAGGAGGCGCAACGCACGTCAGTGACTTTAAAGGTTGGGCCGCGTTCGAGGACCAGGCCAGTTTAATCTGGAAGAACGCTTATCATTACAATGAAGATGGAAGTGAGATTTTTCTCATGGCTCAGGAGCTTGAGGTATGACTTTCCACGCCATTGTGGGAATTCAGAGTCTAACTATTATAGCAATTCTTCTACGAGCAACTAAGAGAAGCTAAGCTTCATGTTCCGGAGCCGCCTCAACCGAAGATAAAGCTTAAGATGCCCAATTCGGAGACTCCTGCACATCCCAAGAAGATTACTATCCACGTCGGTGGCAAGACCAGCGCTACCGGATCACCCGCCCCTCCCACAGCCCAATCTGGCGATGGAGAGGTTACTCGCAATGGTACACCTCTGGGTAGAAACCCGTTCGGCGGTTCTACGGCGACCTCGGTCAGCTTGACCCAACTCGAGAAGGCAAGAAGCATGTCGGCCTCTGCTGGCCCTCCTAGTCCGTCGGCAGCGGGGCTGACGAAGCCCGACGATGTCGTCCGACCGTCTCCCGTATTCGCAACCCACCAACAGTTTGCGCCCCCCGTGGCGCCTCCTCCGAATGTTGTGCCCAATGGCGCCATTCCGCCACCACTGCCTCCTCCGAAGCAGTCGGCCGCAGACATTCTGGAGGCTCAGAAGTACCGACCACACCCAATCAGTAAGTATCGCTCCCCCGGTTGCCCCCGTGTACATAATTAACCATGCGCAGAAGAATCGGATGCTCTCATGCCCAGGCTTGTCATCACATCTCATCCCAACCTCCAGCTTGAGAACCGACTCTCGATTACTATTCCGGCTAGCCCTACCGAAACTCAGCAGGAACTTGTTTTCAATGCGCCCCCGAGCCACTTCCGCCTTCAGCTCAGACCGTTCGTGGCGCCATTCCTAGAAGCCCAGCATCGTGAATGGAAGTTGAATGTGCTGCACGACACGTTACGACTTTATCCTTCATCCGGCCCGTTTGAGAAGCGAAACGAACCGGTTTTCGATGCTACCCTACGATGGGGACCCAATCGCCTTGAGGTATCCTTGGTAGCGGCTCTTCCCAAAGGCGAGAAGTCTCCCAACGGGTTGAACATGGAATTGGAGAAGTTTGTGGTGCACTTCAACTTGCTCAAACATACATAACCAGTTGTGTTAACCAGCAATGAACGATGATGGCTACCCTTCTCATTATTGAAGCAATAATGGACTAGGGGGAAAGCTATTGGTGTGCGTCTCCCTGGTATTAAGCACACTACCAGTATGAGTAATATTTTGACACTAGCTGAACATGCGGAGCGTGACTGGTGGGGAGGAGGGGAGTTAAGATGCCTCCGGTGTTATGTTTGATGGGAAAAATTGGGGAGACGGCTTCGGCTATGTCCGATCAAAGGGAGCCGATATAAAATGTCTGTACAAGTATGGGATGCTGGGGGATTCACCAAACCAAAATCTTGCTACGACTGATTTCTCGGTGTGTTCTTTAGCTATGGTAGTAGGGACTAATCCAAGTATATAAGAATGAACTAATACGAGTAATGATTCTGTCTTGAACAATGATGAAGGCTATCATATTGTTTTAGCATTCCAGACCCACACTAGATGTATTATATATATGTTTTTTCTCGTTTTAGTACAGTAAGTATGAGGTAAAATTTTCCATTCCTATATAATAGATATCCTATATGATAGATAGTAATGCCTATCTTCCTATTCGTACCATTGTTTGGGTCTTCTGGATGACAATTCACGATTCAAAATCCGTTTGGTGGGGTTGAGCAATCGAACGCCAAGAGACTGGACCCTGCATCTTTGAAGTTCCAGCCCACGCCCCTCTGAACTTAGAACTTTAGAATTCAGTGTAAGTACGTACGGCCCGAGTGCACGACGCTAATCCGGAATTATATTAGTTCCGGCGGCAAAGGTGGGCTGGGGAAGGAGCGAAAAAAAAATTGAGAATTAGAATTATTTTCACCGCCCGCATAAAATTTCATTGAAATTCCCCTCCGTCGCGCACATCCCTCCCTCCATACTTAAGTATCTACACCTCCTTCTGGTCCATCGTGTCCGAATAAATTCTCCCGCAAACACCAACTGCATCTGTAAACTCGATCAGTTGAACAGACATACTCAAAATGGCGGAAGAGACTTACGACGGTGCCATTGGTATCGATTTGGGTAAGCTACGATCACCCCGCCGTTCATAGGCCACAGCCCACAACCCACACATCCCACATTTCGTCGCATCGCGAATACAACGTTGGGAATATTAATTTTCGATCTTGATTCTACGATGGGAACATAAGCTAACAATCACCACCATTCGGTGGAAAATAGGCACAACCTACTCTTGTGTCGCCGTCTACGAAGGAAACAATGTGGAGATTATCGCCAACGAGCAGGGTAGCTTCACCACTCCCTCTTATGTCTCCTTCAACGAAAAGGAGCGTCTGATTGGTGAGGCCGCCAAAAACCAGGCCGCCATGAACCCGCGAAACACCGTCTTCGATGTCAAGTACGTTTTGATCTTGTGCCTTGGAATTTATATTTATATTTTACATTCTACATTTATAGTATAGTGTAACTAATTCGATTTTGCGATAGGCGTTTGATTGGCCGACCTTTCAGTGACCCGATCGTCAAGAAGGATATCGAGTCATGGCCCTTCAAGGTTGTCGAGCAGGGCACCAACCCCGTAGTCCAGGTCGAGTACCTCGGAGAGACCAAGACCTTCTCTCCCCAGGAGATCTCGGCCATGGTCCTTATCAAGGTGAGCAACACTACTCCTGTCTTTACACTGATAAGTCCAATTCTAACCTAATATCACTGTGCAGATGAAGGAGATTGCCGAGACCAAGCTCGGAAAGAAGGTTGAGAAGGCCGTTGTTACCGTCCCTGCCTACTTCAACGACAACCAACGTCAGGCCACTAAGGATGCTGGTTCCATTGCCGGCCTGAACGTGCTCCGTATCATCAACGAGCCCACTGCTGCCGCCATCGCCTACGGTCTTGGCGCCAACAAGTCGAACAAGGAGCGAAACGTCCTGATCTACGATCTTGGTGGTGGTACTTTCGATGTGTCGCTTCTTAACATCCAGGGTGGTGTCTTCACCGTCAAGGCTACCGCCGGTGACACCCATCTTGGTGGACAGGACTTCGACACTAACCTTCTGGACCACTGTAAGAAAGAGTTCCAGCGCAAGACTAAGAAGGACATCTCGGGTGACCCGCGAGCCCTTCGAAGACTTCGTACTGCTTGCGAGCGTGCCAAGCGAACCTTGTCCAACGGTGCCCAGACCACCATTGAGATTGACTCGCTCTTCGATGGCGAAGATTTCTTCCTTCAGATCACTCGTGCCCGTTTCGAGGACCTGAACGCTAAGGCTTTCAACGGCACCCTGGACCCTGTTGCCCAGGTCCTCAAGGATGCTGGCGTCGAGAAGAGCGCTGTCGATGAGATCGTGCTTGTCGGTGGTTCCACCCGTATTCCCAAGATCCAGAAGCTTCTCAGCGACTTCTTCGATGGCAAGAAGCTCGAGAAGAGCATCAACCCTGACGAGGCTGTTGCGTACGGTGCTGCTGTCCAGGCTGGTATTCTTTCTGGCAAGGCCACCTCGGCCGACACCTCCGACCTTCTACTGTTGGATGTCGTCCCTCTATCCCTTGGTGTCGCCATGGAGGGTAACATCTTTGCCCCCGTCGTCAGCCGTGGTCAGACCGTCCCCACCATCAAGAAGCGAACCTTCACCACTGTTGCCGACAACCAACAGACCGTGCAGTTCCCCGTCTACCAGGGAGAGCGTGTCAACTGTGAAGACAACACCTCTTTGGGAGAGTTCACCCTGGCGCCCATCCCTCCCATGCGTGCCGGTGAGGCCGTCCTGGAGGTCGTCTTCGAAGTCGACGTCAACGGTATCCTAAAGGTAACCGCTACCGAGAAGACCTCTGGTCGCAGCGCCAACATCACCATTTCCAACTCGGTCGGTAAGCTTTCGTCTACCGAAATCGAGAGCATGATCAACGGTCAGTTTCACCCTTAACCACATATACGTGACCACGCAGCTAATATTCGTTTACAGATGCCGAGAAGTTCAAGAACAGCGACGAGGCGTTCAGCAAGAGATTCGAGGCCAAGCAGCAACTCGAGTCCTACATTAACCGTGTTGAGGAGATCATCTCTGACCCGACCATGTCTCTTAAGCTCAAGCGTAACCAGAAGGACAAGATCGAGCAGTCCCTCAGCGAGGCTATGGCCCAGCTTGAGCTCGAGGACTCATCGGCTGATGACCTGAAGAAGAAGGAGCTTGCTCTTAAGAGGCTGGTCACTAAGGCTATGTCCTCCCGATAGGCATAGTTCTTATCGTTTTTTTCGGATTCAGGTCGTGGAATTATAGATGGGCGGCTTACTAGGTTCCCTAGAGTTTGTAAGGTGGCTTCGATGCTTATCCGCGCGACGGATCGGCATTAGCACCTAACGAGGGGAAATGAGACTCTCAGCGTCTCGCTCGGTTTGATGAGACACGAGGGGAACGCAACACAGTCTTCCAGAATGGTCTCTACACTCCGAATTCCTGCTACTCTCTAAATCCCCGTCCTATCACAAAACAAAACGACCATCTGCTGGTTGACGGCGCATTTGCATGTAGACTAGGGAAAAAAGTGACCCAAAGGGACGAACACTGAATGAATTTAATGCTTCTTACGATATATATCCCGAATCCAGACACATACATGTCTATCTGGATATATTTCCCAGTATAGAATCGCTCTTTCAAGTTCTAACTCGTGCATGCGTGAATGTTAGGTAAGCATGATAGACACATATGATACCGTATGTCGTGATGGAGAGAGCCCCCGCAACTATCGGCACTATTTAACGCGATTCTCCAAACTTGGGGTCCCGCATCCAATACTAGTCGGACGACGGGAATAGATAAACGAGTATAAAATTAGGAGAAAGTAAACAACCCCGACTTTATACAGCTTAACTCTTCGCAACTTTTTACCGTAAGCTCTCCTTACCCTATATAAGTAGTAGACACTATGTCGGCAAGCGCTGCGGACGACAACGCCAAGGCCCGGGAGGACGCCGAGGCCAACGAGGCGGACTACGACCTCTCGCGGGCGCTGGACACGCGGCGGGGGATGCGGGCGGGGCTGACGTCGTACGGGGACGCGCACTTCTCGCTGTTCCTGCGCAAGGTGTTCATCAAGGCGCTGGGGTACTCGGAGGCGGCGCTGTCGCGGCCGATCGTCGGGCTCGTGGACACGGGGTCCGGGTTCAACGCGTGCCACGCCAACGTGCCGCAGCTGCTGGACGCGGCGAAGCGCGGGGTCATGCTCGCGGGGGGGTTGGCGGTGCCGTTCCCGACTATTAGTCTCCACGAGTCGTTCGCCGCGCCCACGAGCATGTTCCTCAGGAACTTGATGAGTATGGATACGGAGGAGATGGTGCGGGCGCAGCCGGTGGATGCCGTGGTGCTTATTGGAGGTATGTATGTTGCGCTTGATTGCTCGGGATCTGGATATTTTTTTTAAAAAAAATTTGAGGGACGTGGAGAGTGGCTGAGAATGGTGATGTGTAGGGTGCGATAAGACAACGCCGGCGCAGCTCATGGGCGGAATTTCGGCGAATAAGCCGATTTTGCATCTCGTCACGGGCCCGATGATGCCTGGAAGCCATAAGGGGACACGGATCGGTGCTTGTACTGATTGTCGAAATAACTGGGCGAGTTTTAGGGCTGGCGTCATTGATATTGAGGAAATTGCGGCGCTGAATGAAGAGCTGGCGCCGACGGTGAGCCTTTGGAGGTCATTCAGGGGAGGAGATTTGATGTGGCTAATGATGAGATATAGGCCGGGACGTGTGGAGTCATGGGTACCGCAAGCACAAGTGAGGACGTCCCCCCTTTTCGACATTCGTCTTAAGATCATTCATTAACTGCGAAATCTATAGTGGCTTGTATACTAGTGGGACTCGGCCTCATGCCCTTTAAAGGGGCGACAGCACCGGCTGTATCATCAGCTCGACTGCGTATCGCCGAAGAGACAGGGGCTAACGCTGTTAAGATCATCGCTGCTGGTGAAAAACTAAAACCTCAAGCACTGCTAACGCGGGAGTCGTTCCTCAACGCTATCACAGTCCTCCAGGCCATCGGTGGCTCAACTAACGCAGTTGTACATCTAATGGCCATTATCAACCGACACCCAGCTATCGCAGGCACCATCACCCTCGACACCTTCGACGAGATCGGCCGTCGCACTCCGCTGCTCGTAGACTTAAAGCCTAGCGGCTCTAACTACATGACCGACTTCCACAACTCGGGCGGCATGGCCGCATTGCTGAAAGAATTACGACCGCTCTTACATCTCAACGCTATGACGGTCTCCGGGAAGACGCTCGGCGAAGCCCTAGACGCCGAGCGCAGTCTCCATATTCCCCAAGAGCTGCGATGTATTCAGCCCTTCGACGCACCCCTGTACCCTTGTTCTTCCCTCGTCGTGCTCCGCGGCAACCTAGCCCCCAGCGGTGCTGTCATGAAGGCCAGCGCATCCAAGGACAGGCGATTGCTCCGGCATTCGGGGCGAGCGATCGTCTTCGCGGGCTCGGCGGACTTGGCGGCGCGTATCGACTCTGAGGATTTGGATGTTACGCCCGACAGCGTGCTGGTGCTGCAGAATATCGGGCCCGTGGGCAATCCTGGGATGCCGGAGGCCGGGCTTATACCGATACCGCGGAAATTGGCGTCGCGCGGCGTTACGGATATGCTACGTGTTTCTGATGGACGGATGAGTGGGACGGCAGGCGGGACTATTGTCCTGCATGTTTCGCCTGAGGCGGCGAATCCGGAGTCCGTGCTCGGAATAGTAAGGGATGGCGATGTGATTACGTGTGATGTTGAGCAGAGGGTTTTAAGAGTGGAGATCAGCGATGAGGAGATTGAGAATAGGAAAGAGGCTAGACGTAAAGAGGCTACTAAGGATGGCTCAGAGCACCCGTGGAAGGCGAGGGAGAGGATGAGGGGATATAGGGGGTTGTATATGAGGTCTGTGAATGAGGCGGATCAAGGCGCGGATTTTGATTTTCTGCGGGCTGGGGGACCTACGGTATTAGAAGGATAACGAGTCTCTAGGAAAGTTTTACGTATGCATATACTATCCACATGTTTGTTTACCTCTACTTTAGTGATCTCACTAGGCCTTCACTGTAAGGAGAGGCTTTCCAACCTTCTTCGCCTCCTCGTTCAGGGCATCGATTTCGGCCTGTACTAGTGGGATTCCATCCCTTTCTCTTTCCTCCTGTCTCAGCTGCTCGATCTCGCCTGGGAAGTAAATCCGATCGACGCCGGCAGCCTTATCCGAGTTGACGACGCGTTGATGTAGGATATCCATCCGCTTCCGGAATTCATCAAGACTCATGAATAAGTCGGGTTTGATGGCTACTAGGAAGTGGCCGACATCTGCTGGTCTGCTCGTGTCATACGGGCCAGCGACGCCTCCCGCAAATGCCGAGCCTATATAGTTCTACTGTTAGAAAGCCGAATTAGCGTCTTGGATATAATGAAATGCCTACCTGAAAGAACCCCTGAAAATACATCCATCATAATAGCCAGTGCCGAGCCTTTCGGCCCGCCCATGGGCAGCATGACTCCGCCCAGTGCCGCTTCCGGATCATCCGTCGGTCTTCCTTCGGAATCAAGAGCCCAGTCCAGGGGGATTTTCTCTCCCCGCCTCTTCGCCTTGTATATCTTCCCTCTCGCCGCTACGGAAGGCGCCATGTCCATAATAAACGGCTTCTCCTCGCCGCCCGGCGCACCGCATGCGATGGGCGAAACACCAATAAGCTGGCTCTTACCGCCAAATGCAGGCAGCGCCGGGCTGGAGTTGGTAAAGACGAGACTCATCATACCGGCATCAATGGCCTGCTGGACGATCCAGGCGGCCATGCCATAGTGGTTCGAGTGCTTGATACTGACCATACCGATGCCGAATTCGCGGGCCATGTCACAGGCCGTCTTCATACCGAGCGACGCCGCCAGGAACCCGAAGCCATTATGAGCGTCTATCTGCCCAACTACGGGTGTGAGTTTGTTTAGTTCCGGAGACGCAGTGGCATCGAGGATTCCGGCGCGTATACGTGCCATGTATGACGGGATCCGATTGATGCCGTGTGTATCGACGCCTCGTAAATCCGCGGCCACTAGGCACTTGGCGACGATGGCGGCGTTGTCGGCGGGCACGCCGTTCCCGGTTAGCACCCCCTCGATGAACTTCCGCGCCTCGGAGGCGTCGACGTAGAGCTTGGCGTCGGCGTCGGCCATATTTATATATATTATTGAATAGAGATAGTAGAGTATTGAAGCATTCAACTATGTTAGTGAACTAGGTTGTTATGATGGATAGATGTCGGTTGGAGATACCCCGCGTCGTAGCGAATTTAAAGCCGTATGCTCGGGCTCGGTGCCGGTGCCGGGATGACTCCAACGGAGCTATGCCGAGATTCTCCGCATATCATGACATGTTTCGAAAAGTAGGTTCGGGTACTCCCGATACGTAAGTGGGAAGTAATTCCGAAATAGGAACTTTTACTCTATATATTACCAACGGGGCCTATCTTTCCAAGGGATTTGTGTTCTAGCTAGGGGCCTAACATGCATGGTATCAATGGTAAGCCCAACATGATGTTCCTCATGGTTCAGTGGTCTGTTGTTGGTTCGAAATCGAGTTTAGCTGCGGAGACATTCAGAGGTTCATAGAAGTAACCGGCTGTGAGTGACTACTATACGGGGACTTTTCTCGGGTACTTTACAGACACGCGGCTGGCAACAAAATGGATTCGAGTCAGGAGAACGAGTATAAAATGGTGGAATACGAGACAAATTTCAATCAAGTTGTCAATTCAGATAGCACCAATATAACCATCGCATATCAAAACAAAGCAATGACACATCTAGAACTTTTTGTCCTCACTTGGGGTATTTACCCTCGCCGCGTTCTGATCTATCTCCACGAAAAGGGGCTCATCAACTCTCCACACATTAAGGTCACGCCTGTCACTATATCACCTACCCTCGAAATGATAGCCCCCGGAAAACCTAAGGGGACCGTACCCATCTTAGCCCTGCCGGATGGCACCTTTATTAAGCAGTCTGTTGCTATTCTAGAGTATTTCGAAGACATATGCGACAATCCTCAGGAGGATTGGCAGAAAGACCTCGCAGCCGCCGCGAAGCCCTCCATGCGGGGCAAGAACCCGCGCGAGAGGGCTACTACCAGAGAGATTCTCGGGCTAACTGAAGAGGCGTCCTCTATGTTCGGGTTTGGCTGCCACAAGGGGAGTAAGCTCTTCGCTGCACTGGAGCCTATGGACCCTGCCGGAACAAAAATGGCTATGGGCTGGGCTAAGAGGAACTTGAAGATTGTCGAGACCTATTACGAAGGTCGGTTTGAAGGGGACAATTCCGGTGCGGAGAATATTACCATCGCAGACTGCGTATTAGCCTCGCTCCTGCAATTCTCTAGGGAGCTATACGGGCTCAAGTTCCTGGAAGATCCTGAACTACCGGACCTGCAAAGGTTCTACAACGTTTTCAAGGAGAGGGAAAGTACCAAGATTCCAGACGACTTCTATCCGGAGCAGATCAAAGAACTTGCCCAGGTCTGGTTGGAGTGAAATATATGGTGGTATGGTTAGTGCGGTACTGAACCTCGTTCGGATAATATATTGAGTAGAGAATATTTAAAATAGCGACACTGATTCTTTTCTATGATGGCGACCGGACCTAGATCGCTTGGAGCTGCCCACTGAATTTACTACCTTCCGTATTAGCAGGGGAATCCCTATAAAAGACTGTGCGTTTTGAAGGAACTATCAATGGATGGGTCCGTCGATAAGAACTCGATTACCGTATATCGTTAAACAGAATTAATGCCAATTGATGCTTATCCAGTCCCGTTATAACGTTAATGTGGCGGTTGCCTTAGCCAATTGAGGACGTGTACGGAGGACGCTTGCAAAAGTTCTTTCCATAGGCAAAAGTAGGCCGACAGCTGCCAGACCTCGCTACAGTCATCTCCAGCTGTGCACCAGCTGCAAAATATTTCCTCCAGGTGGATGCAGCTGGTATGGCTCCAGCTGACCCATTGGATATTGCTTAGTCAGCTATGGGCCGGCAGCTGGACCCTGCTGCCAAGGAGGAAACACAGCTGCGCCACAGCTGTATTACAGCTGTCCACGGCCTCTACACCTGTCAGTCCAACTTACCTATGGAAAAAACTTTTGCAAGCGTCCTCCGTAACCCTAGGTGTTATGCAAAACACGAGGTTTAACCGTAAGTAATACGTCATGACAATGAAGCTGAGGCAGAGAGGCAACAGGCAAAGCTTAGCTTAAGCATCAACAACAACGCGCGACATTCCAATCCTTGGGATTCTCAGCAACGCGGGGTAATATCGTAATATCGTAATATTGCCTGCGTCCATTTCAATTCGTTCAATGTTCACTTTCTATCCTTCTTCCTAATTTCAATTCATTTTCGCTACGGTAGCCACGAGAAACGTACGATTCGGCCTAATTTGCCAACATGGCCTCCCAAGGCTACGTCCAGACGTCCCTCATATGGGTTGCTTATGCCGTCGCAGTCGGTTTGGCCCTCATCGCTGCTTCTATCACCACTTTCATATGGCAGACACCTCGTGAACGATCTGCTCTCGTCACTGCCGTTGCTATTGTTGCTCTGACCTCCCTCCTCGCGACCGTCTTCCTCCTCCCCGTCGACATCGCCCTCGTATCCTCCACCACATCGACCCACCTCGGAGCTAAAAAGGACTGGGCCACCTCCGCCCGAGTCGACAGCATCCTCCTAACCCTGAAAATCGTCTATTACACGCTCTATAGCTTCGACGCCCTGCTATGTCTTATCGTCATCCCTTTCTCATACTTTTGGTTCGAGGAGTATGACGAAGTCGAGGAACAGGAAGGAAATCAGACCTTCGGATCGCGCCTTTGGGGTGCTTTCAAATACACAATCGCCTTTGTGCTACTTGTCGTCATAATCTTCCTCGTTGGTTTCTTCGTACCGGCTGCCGGCGCTAGAGGCGACGGAAAGCATCTTGATCTCGACTTTTTCAAGCGCCTACTCGACGAGAATCATGGCGAGAAAGCCCTGACCTTCGGTGTCGGCCTGCTGACCACACTTGGCACCCTGCTCTACATCGTGTACAGCGGTGCCGGCCTCGCCCTGTTCCCCATATCGTTCATCAAGTCCGCGCCCTCCGTGTCTGCGCCGCAGCTCTCCGAGAATACTGCTTCCCAGTTAGAACAGAATCGCGAGCGTCAGCGACAAATTGAGATGCGCAATGCCGGCCGTTCGGAAGGAATGCCGACGAAGGATCGACGAGAGTTAGACGATCTGGCTCGTGAGGAGCGTACACTAATCCGACGAGAACGCCTTGCCGCAGAAGCTCAGGGGGAAGGTAAGGGCTTCATTGTGCGAGCCTGGGGTAAGGTCTGCGCACTGTTCCGCCCGATCAAGCTCATCGGAGGCATCATCATCATCGTTCTGTCTCTGATTGTCTGGGTTTCCATGCTCATCACGGGTATCGACAAGGCGGTCAACTCGGTATGCAAGGAGCACTGCGGTTACATACTAGCTCACATCAACGTGTTCCAACCGATCAACTGGCTGTTCGTACAGACTGCTCGCGCCTTTCCCGTTGACTATGTGCTCATGGCACTCCTAATCCTGCTGTTCTTCAGCGCGTCCGTCTCCGGCCTCGCTGCCATCGGCATTCGCTTCCTGTGGTTACGTATCTTCCAGATCCGCAAGGGCCGTACCACGCCTCAGGCGTTGCTCGTCGCAACCGTCATGCTATCACTCATCACACTGGGTATTAACTATGCCATCGCTATGATGGTCGCTCCACAATACGCGAGTTATGGCACCCAGACGTTCTGCGACCTGCCGCCCCGACACCCCCTCGGCCGCCCGGACTGCAGCGATCAACCTGATGCCGTCAAGCCGTGCTCTGAGTGGGTCAGCAGCAGCTCTCGCTGGCCACGGGAGACCCAGGATGTGTGTACGCCCACTGTCATGTCGACCTTCCTCAACCGTATTACGCTCAATTGGCCCTTCTTCGGTGATGTCAGCTTCTGGGCACAGTTCGCGTTCCTGGGTATCTTCCTCATCGTGTTCCTGACAAGCCTATTCCGCGCCCCCAAGCTGAACATGGGCGATATCGATGAAGAGGCCGAGGCTGACGAAGAGGAGGGCCTGCTTGCGACTACGGGACGACGCTTTGGTGCAACTTGGCAGGATATCAGAGGCCGTGTGAAGAACGGTAACAATGGTGCAGGTGCGGATCGGAATGGCCCTGGCTCGCCGGCATAGGTTGTCTTGAACTACCGTTCCATAAGAGAGTTTATAAGAGAATTGGATCTTTGAATGAAAAAAGCATGCGATCGATGAGGTTGCATTTGGACGTGTCGAAACATTATCGTTAACTACTTACACAAGGAGGGCGTGAAAAAGGTGAAAGATGTTGCACAGATTGATCGATGGAATGACGGCTGGTTTAAGACCGCTATGTTTTGCTTTTTCTTTTGCTACTTTGGCTCAGAGGCTACATTGAGTCTTCAAAATTGTCTCTACTTTACGATAGCATCTGTCTTTATAGCAGGGAAGGGCTGGTCGCGGAATCACAGGGACACATGCAAGGAGTATAGGAGTCAGGTTAAGGTACTAGGTAGCTAGGGTTAGGGTTGAACAATATGGACATAACGGCATCGCCAACTTGATTTTATAGTTACCTAGATGTGTGTGATGAGAATTAAGTACAGTGAATGTGGTGTCTCGTAGTATTCATTCGCATCCATTGGCAGTCGTGCGAGTTCATTTCGTGCGAATTTATATTTATTTTCATGAGGAGATATTATATTCGAGCTACCTACCTAAACGTAATACTGTAGGTAGCATATCTCCCTAACTCAAACCATGAGTACGAAATCGAGAAGTTGCATGTTAGTAGCTACTGGGCCATGAGACATGAGATTCGGCAGTACATCAGGGTATGTATATCTTACCCGTAAAGTGTTTCTCCGAATAGTCTCTTCTATCACGTAGAGTATCTCCGTAGACCCCTGAATTAGGTCAAGCCAAATGTATGCCCCTTTTTAATTAAAAATGGGTTATCCTCACGAGTAGTTTATTAGGCACAGTGATATGCCTAGCGAGGTGCCTCTATACGAGATCAGGATAGCTCATGTCAAGGCACATTCAAAATCCCGGCTAGCTGAGGATGCCAAGAACTATCGTATTTCGGGTGGGTGATTAGTAGTACTGTAAGATATTCGCCCAGAAAACCTGTCCCGAGCCGCGGCAATCAAGATTATTGTCCATCAAGGTCCTAGTGGCTGAGTACATGTACTTAGCGAATCACTCTAAGAATCTTATAGACGGAACAGGCATGAAAAGTAAGATGGTAGTATCAGTGCTTATACAGCAGGGTATCTAGGGTACGATCCAACAGAACGACCAGGCCAAACGTAAAAGCAACCAATCATATCTTCAACGTCCTCTCACAAACTTCTCCCAGCGGTGTCCTCGCTCGTCGTAACCTGCGTTGGGCCCCACGTGCATCTCCTTCCAGCACCTCGCGCAGTAGACGTCCCCGTCGCAGTCGATGCAACGGATAGCGCCGTCTTCAAGACACACTGTACACCACGTCTTCTGGTCTTCGTCTGTAAAACCAAATCGCTTGATAAGCCCTGGAGCGGGTCGGTCAGCGGGCGCAAAGGTCGGTGCTGTGGGCAAGTTAAGTTCGCCTAGCTTCGTTGGCACCGAAGGCAGAATCGGTGTGTTCACCTTCAGCGCGGCCATGCGAGAAGTGATAGAGGCCGCGAAGTCATCATCGTCTTGTGACGGGTCCGGCAGATTGGCTTGGTCTTGCAAATCCCTGGGCACAGCAGGTAAATCGAGGGGATCGCTCTCATTAGACTCCTGCGCCGAGGTAGGTTCATTTGCTTCACCGCTTTGGGTGCCTGATTCTACTATGTGACCCGGTGAATTTGGCTTAGATTCAGGCTGAGGAGTCTTATTGACATTCTCAAATTCTGCTTCATCAACGGCCTGAGCGAGGATGTCGTCGGTGTCACGAGTCATTTGTTCACCTTCGGAATCATCATCACTACTACCTTCATCCTCATCGTCGTGGCTGGTCTTCTTAGTCTCAGACTCACCGGCCGGATCTTGGTCGTTCGTAGAAGCCTTTCCAAGTTCCTCGAGGAGTGACATAACCCTACGATGCTCCTCTTCCTCGGCTACTACCTCGTCGAGCCACGGTTGATCGGATTCGAGATCCGCGAGAAGCTCTTCAAGCGTCTGGTCATCTGTGAATAAGAGTGGGTCTGCATCATCATTTATCTCTTCCGTGGACGAGATTTGTGATGCGCTTGTGGCCGTGGCTGAATTCTTAGGACTGAGTTGTGGCTGTGATCTTTGATCAGGAGATGATGGAATGATGGTGTCACCGTCTCTCCGACTTGTCTCTGCGCCGGAAGTGGCGGAAACCTTGTGGTCAGACTGATTTCGAAGGTTCTTTAGCCTGTCGGAGAGAGCATCTTCTCTTGATAGAGGCTTAGCCGGCTCTATGGTAGATGTGGGGACTGACCTGATGACATTTAGCAAACTCCTAATTCTATACAATTCGGTCAAGGGTCTTTCAGATTTCAACTAGGACAGGCAAAATGGGGACTATGAGGCTACCCTACTCTGATGATCGGTCTAGGTTGACAGTGCTAGGTTTTAGGGCATTTAGTCTTTCAAGCAAGGTCCTATCTGATCCGGGAGCATCGGCCATGATGAGCCTTGTTGTGCCTTGCTGTGTGGATGGCGAATAAGCGAAATATGCTAAACGAAATACGTGTGTGTGGCTTGACAAGGCTAGCCAAACAGCTCCTCCGTACTAGGGACAAATGCGCATCGAAATATGATTCAGCTTAGGTAGGGAGCCTGGGAGCTGAGTTGTCCGTGAGGCGATAGACCCTGTGGCTTCGGGTGACATCCGAGGCTGTGAGTATGCGAGTGACAAATAGCAAATGATTCTTATTGGCCTATCGCGACCGAGCAGCAAGGCTGAGCAGATGGTCTGGTGTTCGGGAGATTATCCCCCACTTAGAACGTAAGTAGATGAGACGGATCATGGATACGTAGATCTGATATGATATGAGGTAATGATATGTCGCTCATCGAGAGGTAGCCAACCCCGTTGAACAGCAGAGATCTGTCGATTATGTCGATTATACACCGTTCGAGATTGATATCTGAAATAGGTAAGAAACCGGTAACGTGGTGATGTCACTTT
Organism: Hypomontagnella submonticulosa; assembly: GCA_022984865.1. Taxonomy (NCBI): domain Eukaryota; kingdom Fungi; phylum Ascomycota; class Sordariomycetes; order Xylariales; family Hypoxylaceae; genus Hypomontagnella; species Hypomontagnella submonticulosa. The sequence goes on from JAJKLF010000015.1 coordinate 626,061, forward strand.
GAAAGGTAGAGTTCGTCTCGCCAGTTACACAGAAGAACCTTATTCAGTAATTTGGGCGCGATTGGTTCGCTTAGGCTACCTAGTGGAGTCAATAGGAGAGATCTGGCACCTCAGGGCTTGTTGTACATCACGAATATAATGGGCACAGCCCCGCAAGGTGGAACTACCTACTCCAAATTGATAGGTCCTATGATGTTCCAGCACTGAAGAACGTTTTTTGTAATGCGACCTTACCTGCTTCGGATATCATATGTACTTCTGTATGGCGACCCCTGCGACCCTGACAGAAGTCCGCACGATTGCATAGCTAGGTAGCCTGTTAATCCAGCATCCTAGGCATTTCGATATCAGATCGGTGAATGTCTTGAATGAATGCGCCATATTTGATTTGCTTGCTTAAGTACATATGTACTTACATGTAGTTAAGTAACGAGTTAAGTATCAAAACTTGGAATTCACTAAGATTCCTTCATCATTACAGGCATGTATTGAGATGGTGTCAGCAGTTTTTTGAAAACTTCAATGATGTAAATCCAGGCGGCTTAGACAAAAACTTGACTAGCAAGTTCTTTATGGAATAAGTAGTGATGGTCGGACTTGGCAGCTCAAGAATTAGCCACACGCCACTGCCGGCTCACGAGCTATGATACAGTAAGGAAATGACATACGACATAATTTTTGATGAAGCTTGCCAAGGGGTGTGCTTGGCATTCCACGGCTTCTATAATCAGCCCCTTCCCTTGTCTTGGTAACCAACCAACTTCCCATGAATCATATCATACCTGGGTACATGTAGCTTCTCTTGAATCAATGATCCTACAAATATCCTAGGCATCCCACCTTTTGTCCTATTGTTCCCTTTGGATCGGTTTGCCAGACATTTCGCCATCAGCTCATATAAGCTAGCATCAATTGTTCAGTGTTTATTACAGCAACCTGAACCTATCCTTTGCTTACTATCCACGTACATACGGTCACAGATCTTCCGATGAAGTTATCGCATCTTTTAGTCGGCTTGACGGCGCTTAGTCATAGTGCCAGTGCCGCCGCAATCCTCGGCACCCAAGATATCGCGTTAGATACACGCGACGCGGAGTTCAACTCGGAGTCGCAATACACAGATCGGTCAACGGCAAACGCGGAAGATCTATGGAAGCGCAAGGGTGGCGGCGGAGGTGGTGGTAGAGGAGGCAGTGGTGGCTCCAGTGGTGGTTCCAGTGGAGGGTCCAGTGGAGGGTCGAGTGGTGGTTCATCAGGTTCGTCCGGCTCATCAGGCGGTCGGGGAGGTTCCGGTTCCGGTTCTGGATCAGGATCGAGCTCAGGTTCTGGTTCTGGTTCCGGGTCGGGTTCTTCTTCTGGTACTTTAAAATGGCCATTCGGTTCAATGTTTGGCAAATGACGCATAGAATGCTAATCTTTTCTTTATAGGCGGCTCTTCCGGCGGACGCGGGTCACCCTCATCCAATTCCGGCGGTTCAACCACAACAGGAAGTGGCGTGAGGCCAGGCTACGGAGGGGGCGCATTCTATGGCGGCGGTGCGAAACAGCCCTACAAGTCCGGGGGTCCAAGCCCCTCGGGCATCGTCCCCTTCGTGGTTGGTGGTGCTGCGCTCGGAACTATCGGATTTGTAGGCGCTTCGTGGGCCTACGGCGCGTATGCGTACCCTTACCATAATCCGTATTGGTATCACAACGCGACCACCAATAAGAACGAGACCAAACCGGTCAGCTGTTTGTGTGATACATATGAGGTATGCGGTTGCGATGACAACGGGAACCAAACATACTTCAACTCTATCATCGGGGACGGCAGCTACAACGGCTTGAACAAGTCAATTGTCACTGTGGCGGAGAATGATACTACGCATGAAAAGACTATTTACATCCGCGGCACCCTACCCAACGGCACGACAGCAGCAGGCGGTACCGAAGACCCTAACGCTGGCATCGGCATGCGAGAATTGGCCCGAGCCATGGGTTGGTGGCCCGTTGTCACGACCGCGACCGCGATCGTGTGTTTGTCGTGATACTGAAAATCAACCGAATACGGAACTTTCACCTTCTTTCCTTCGTTTTGTAAATACTTTGGGCGCAACGTCAAGCGTCTTGAGATGAAACCGGCGGCGACGATTAAGAGTAACGATTGAGATATCCCATACGGCGTTCCGGTTTTGTCTAGAAATGAGAAGGACGAGGTAGATACTGCGGCTAGGCGGCTCTAATCTTACGGGATCTTACGGCGATAGGATAACGTGGTACATACAATAGCGATGTTCTGATAGCGGTAGCTTCCAAGATCCGTCCTAGGGAATAGACATGTTTGTACAAAAGGGTTTAATTTTGCCGAGTGATCAACTCTCGGCGATATGTTCTGTTTTTAAACGTGCATTCTCAGTAATGATAAAGTTGAGCCATATTGTGGCGTTGATATATATAGATCAAGCATTACGGTTTGAGCTATCTAGGGGTATCTTGCATAGAGAAAGCGACAGAGCATTGCTACATACTAGGTATGAATTGACTTTGCCGACAACAAAAAAAAAAGCCAGGTTACGACGAAACGTCCTCTTCTTTTACCTCGTCTGACTCTTCGACCTTTACAGCACCAGCACTAGCAGTTTATCCCTCCCTCTCTTTTCGCCTTTGTACACACCAATCTCCCAGTATCTTCCATATGGCCTCCTTTTCAGCAGGCTTCAGCGTAGCCGCCAACCCGCTCGTGCTAGTCGCCACGAAGATTCTGGAGCCTTCCCAGGAGTCACCATCGCCGCCCTTGACAGCACCCATCCGCTCCTCCTGCCAGCCGTAAGTGAACTCGCCTTTCGACAGAGAGCGGCCGTGGCGCACGCGGAACACACTTTCCCATATGCTTTTGCCGACGACACACGCGACCTCGGGACGCCACTTGCGGCACTTCTCCTCGAGGATCGCCACGCCGTCGTCCATCTCCGCTTTGCTGAGCTCGGCGCCGTTGCGCGAGGGCCGCGCCACGATGTTAGTGTGGCCCAGCGAGTACCGCGCCGGCATCTCCTGGTCCTCGTGCGCTTTGCACGGCACGGGCGTGATGCCGGAGGAGTAGAGGAGTTTCCAGAAGAGATTTGACGGGTGCGCGTATGCGTGTCCGACGGTTGCCGTCTTCAGCCCTGGGTTCAGCCCGATGAATAGGATTAAGAGGTTTGGCGCCATAGCGTCCGGGAGGAGGGGCAGGTGTGCGTATTTGGCGGGCGGTGCGTAAGAGGACGATGTGCGGGACCGCTTCTTGGGCGAGGATGTGGGTGTGTTCTTCCCCGTGCTACTGCTGCCGCTTTCTACCTCGGGAGCTTCTAGCTTTATTTTGCGCTTCCTTGACTTGGACGGTGAATGCTGAGATGAGGCGGCGGGTTGAGGCGTTGATAGCCTTTGACTCCGTCGTGGTCCGGGGGATGATGGATTGTGGCCCGGACCCGTGAACATGAAGTTGCTCAACTGAAGCCGGCCGGCAAAACTAGTTTCCTTAGGAGAATGGTTCACCTCCGCAGATGCCTCCCGGCTACCCCTATCCGTCGACATCGTGGCCGTTGCCACTTACTATTAATAAGTGTGACCCTATGAGTGTAGAGGCAAACACCGAAAGTGACAAGTAGCGTATAACTTAAACCAATATTACGGAAATCCTCATATATAAAGAAAGACTGGGTGATGTCTCAGAGCTCTCTGCATTCAGTACATAGAGATCCTTGATAGATGCATGTTGTAGTCCGGTTGAGACTGCTTAGTCGCCACTTGGGAAGCGTGTGGGTCTGGGCTTGCATTTGGGGTACTAGGGTCTAACGGAATTACCAGTATCTTCCCTGCTACTTGTAACCACTAGGAGCATACGAGGTACTAAATCCACCTATGTATATCCATGCAAAAGATCAGATCTTGTCGTATTCTTCCAACGACATCTGCACTGCCTCCTCATTATACGCCTCTGTTGAGAATGGCATTAAGTTTTCGAGAACCATTGAATATTTTTCGTCGGATTGAGTACTACAATACTGCTGAGCTCCCCGTATGAATGTCGAATCATAAAGTACAAATATATCTTACGTACATATACGTGTCAGGGATGCTGATTTGCGGGAACTGACAGCGGTAGAGCTCCCAGAGCTGCGGCAGCACCTGCAGGCCGGGTAAGGAGAGTCAGTAATACCCGCGCGTAGTTTCTGAAAAGTCAATCTACGACTCAAGGGATTACGTATTCATAGTATCAACTTTTCTTCGGAAAAATTCAGGTACAACTTCAATTCAATATCGCACAAATTACACGTCGTCAGCCCGCTAACGTTTCCGACAAAAAATAAGGAGTAGGACTAGAGTTTATGCAAATTCCAAGGTTATTTACGGAGTACGAATTTTTGATCTGAGCGCACCAACGAATAGGAAGTGGCTGCGTCGCCGCATGCCTTGTTGAAGCGGTGAGGTCCATGGGCGCGAAATACAGCATCCAACCAACATAAAGAAGCAGAAGTAAATAGGCAATCAAGATGTCGATGGTGTCACCAAACATGGAGGGGCAATGCAAAGCTGAAGCTTGCTAAATGCAGCCCCCGAGCCCCCACCGCAACTACTACCTGGTAGCTCTACACTAGAATCCCTTGTTTCCTGCCCCTCAGCCCCTCCAGCTTATGCCTGCATTGTCCCTCATACGTTCTGTACCTGTAACTTGGTCATGATTCTACGTATTTCTCAAGCCTGTCCCCCTGCATACTATATCCTGTCAACTTAACACGTCGTTTCCTCTCCCAGGTCAGCGTTTACATAAAACCTCTAGACTTTTCTCTCAAAAGCTAAAGTCCTGTTTAGCTTCCTCCCTGTTCTTCCTTCCCCAAATCCCTAGAAGATTGCCCTGTAAACCTTAACCACCCATATTCGTCCTCTTACCTTTCATTACACCCATTGGATCTCTACGATGCCGGCCTTCACCCCTGCCGAGGTACAGAACCTCAAGGCCCAGTACGAGAAAGTTGGCCAGGGCCACGTATTCACCTACTTCGACTCCCTCAGCGAGACCGAGCAAAAAGCTTTCTTCGAGCAGCTCCAGAAGGTTGATCCTGCCAGAGTCACGAAACTACGAGAACTTGCCTTGAACCCACCGAAAGAAGAGGGACAAGCCGTCGTCGAACCCCTCCCCGAATCTGCCAGTGCTAGCATTATCGACTCAAAACCCGAGGATATTCAAAGATGGTACGATCTCGGTCTGGAGCTGATTGGCAAGGGTGAGGTTGCTGTGGTCCTGTTGGCTGGTGGCCAGGGCACTCGCCTGGGGAGCAAAGCCCCGAAGGGTTGCTTTGACATTAAGCTTCCCTCCCACAAGTCACTGTTTCAGATTCAAGCCGAACGAATCCTGAAGATCCAACAGCTAGCTGCTAAACGAGCTGCAGACCCCAGCAAGGCTGTGATTCCGTGGTTTATCATGACCAGTGGTCCGACCCGTGGTCCAACTGAAAAGTTCTTTAAGAAGGAGAAACTTGATGAGCTTACTGCCGAGGAGAATGCTAACCGCGCCAAGGGTGAGGCTTATTTCGGCCTTGACCCGAAGAACGTAACAATCTTCGAACAAGGTGTTCTCCCTTGTATCACAAATGAGGGCAAGTTCATGCTCGCAAGCAAGGGAAAACTCGCGGTAGCCCCTGATGGCAATGGTGGTCTATATAAGGCCCTGCAGGACGAGGGTGTCCTGGAGAAGATGCGCCCTAACATTAAGCACATCCATGCGTACTGTGTCGACAATTGCCTGGCCAAGGTTGCCGACCCCGTCTTCATTGGATTCGCCGCCGAGAAGAAAGTGAAGATTGCCACCAAGGTCGTAAGAAAGCGTGATGCGAAAGAGTCCGTCGGCCTGATCATTCAAAAGAATGGCAAGCCCGATGTTGTGGAATACTCGGAGATAGACGACGCTACCCGCCAAGCGACGGACCCCAAACAACCTAACCTCCTGAAGTTCCGCGCCGCCAACATCGTCAATCATTACTACTCGTTCGAGTATCTAGATAGCATGGGTGATGCCGTAAACAAACTCCCGCCCCACGTCGCTCGGAAGAAGATTCCGTTCTTCGATACCGACAAAGGCGAGGCTGTTGATCCTAAGACACCCAACGGTATCAAGCTCGAGCAGTTCGTCTTCGACAACTTTAAGTGGTTGAACCTGAACGAATTTGCTTGCATGGAGGTCAGGCGTGAGGATGAGTTCTCTCCGCTAAAAAACGCAGACCCAGCCAAGAAGGCGGACGGGTCGTTCGAGAAGGAACCCGAAGATAGCCCTACGACTAGTCGCAAGCACATCAAGGAGCAGGGCAGGCGGTGGGTGGAGAATGCTGGCGCATCCGTGAAGAATGGAGATGTCGACGGGGGCCTCGAGGTTTCGCCTCTCACGAGCTACGTAAGTTATCATACAGTCCTAAAGCTCGGATCATTACTAACCGTCGTATACAGGCTGGTGAGGGCCTGGAGAGTTACAAAGGGCAGACAATCGAGAAAGCCTCGATTTAATTTAATGAAAATTCTAAGATGATAGACGAAATACCATGAATGATGTTGGGTAAAGAGGCAATTTCACTGGTCTTATTAGGTCCATATGCTTGCCCTTAAATGAGAAATAAAAAGTTGATACAGGTAAACAAGACGTCCACATATAACCATTCATATAGTATCCACATATTGTGATGCGAAAGGTTTAAGTAGGAATGACGCCGCCCATTGTAGTGTTGTCATACCCGAAACCCAACCAACATTTTACCAATATCCATACCCTCGGCAATAGTATACGTCACTGCACAATCTAGGGAGCATATAAGCAATCTCGCCGCATCACGTGAGGCTTCAAACCTCGCCGCCCGAGATTATGAGTATACCATAAGAAAGTTTTTATCTTCTCGCGAACCCCCGATCCTAGAATAAAAAGGGGGCTAGATTTTCCTGCCTTGTACAAGAAACCAACCAACTCAAGTCCCCTTTTCTTCTATTATGGTTTCTTTCTTATGAGCTTCTAATAATCGCAAGGCCGGTTCTGGAGTGGACTTTGTGGTGTTATAACTTATAACCCCATGGCAAGTGATAGCCTTATATGCCCGTAACCGGAGGAATCACCACCATATCAGGGGTACTATGGGCTCACAAGCATGCAAAGCACGTATGTAAAAAGGAGGCGGGTGGGGTAATATGCACGGTGCAGTTGGTGCTCACATAAGAATGCAACAAGCCGTCGCAATTGTGTTGCTAGGGCTGGCAAAAATATCAAATCCTTCAAATAATGGACGGGCCAAGGCGGGTTATCATCAGGACCCGGGTTACTTACATCGAAGGTACCCCGGAGGAGCGGGTGAAGAACTTCGGCCAGGTCTTTGGTTCTCACGTCCTCGAACGGCCCCTCAAGGCTCCGAAAGACGGCCCCCCTCACGATGAAATGCACTTCCTGCCCGGATGTGACTCGCCCGACCCGGTGTCCGCCTGGTTCATCTACGATCTGAACTATGTGGGCGATGTAAATAAGGAGGAGCTTCGTAAGATACCGCATGATGTATACCTTGCCTCCTTGGTTGAGGGCGAGTGGTATGACAATATCTCAATTGGCGGAAAGTCTCTGTGATCTAACAATAGGCAGGAAATTCATTTCACGGCATAATTGGGTAGATGGAGCTAGGGAACGATGTCTGATATACCCCTGGGGCGGCGCGAAGCTATCTAAGATGGATGGACTTAAGATTCCCCTAGGGAAGCGATAACATAGGGGCCAGTTAATGTCCGGTATTTATTATAACTCCTATGAACCTTACATCAATACATGTTCACCCAGCTTCCCTTATGGGGTTTCCGGTGGTGTTTCTCCTCTACACTGTGGGCAATCCTCATCTGGGTCATCTTCCTGGAGTATGTGTACATTTTCACGATTTGCACACACGATTCCGTTCTGCTCAGCTTGATCGCATCTGACTATGTGTTTAAACCGGTCTCGATTCTCGCCCCGTTGCTCGTGGCGGTCTGCACAACGAAAATCGGCATATACGTTGTCACACATCTATGAACTCTTCAGAGTCTGATTCCGAAAAAGGTGATATAGAAAAATCTTACAGTAGTTGTTAATCATTGATCGTAGTATTGCCTACATGTATTGACTATCATGCCGCAAGTACATGTAGATACAGTGTATAGAAACCGGGATTGCCAGCGTGCGACCTTTTTTGATGACTCCCCCCTCAGATGGCTGCCTGGGCTTGTTATGAAATGGGTTATGAGCTGTGGCCGGTCAAAATCACAGCCTTTGGAGCCGAGATCCCCCCGCTGAAAGTGAGGCTGGTATGTGGCAGATGAAGTTGTACTACATATTCGATGTCGCATCTACGTAGGTGATCCTTCGCAACTATCGCCCATTGAGGTACTTTTGATCCAAACGACATACATGCGCCAGCGTTAGCGAGGAAAGGAACTGTAAGAGCAAGGGAATTAAGTTTACAATACAGGTAATGCATACATATAGCTATAATAGGCCTTTCCCATTGCTCAGAAAGTACTCTATACCAGTTAGGTATAAACGGTCAACGAAGATCTCTACGATAAAGATACGAAAGATCATAATAAATTCTATTCATTGTTCAGTTTTCTTGATATTTGAACTCCGTATGACCGTTTACTGCCCTTGTTCTCAATATGGCTTTCTCCGTGTAAAGCACGGCTGATATCAACTATTCTAAAAATTGGGTTTCTTCGTTCTTTACGTCTAACACACTTTGATATAAACTTGATTTATAGTTACAACGGTTGAATAGAATGACAAACATGATGCTGCTATACCCGAGATAATATATGTGTCGAGGGAACCCCTGGTTTAGCTGAAGAACGCTGTGCTCTATATCGAAGAGTACCGCAACTGACTGTCATTCATATGATTTCCCATCTTCCACCATCAAACCTTTCATGAATCTTCACCTCGTAAGATCTGGCGTAGCTTAGCATTGGTAAGTAGCAATGCCCTCAAATAAAAGTTTCTCATGGTCCTTAGGTCACTTTGAGAACTAAAGGAAGCTACTTAGGTTACAAAGGGGAGCTGGCAGTATACTCTCTAAAATTGAACAATAACCCATGGCTTCACTCTTCCATGGAGAACAACATTGAAATGAGCTTGCTGAAGAAAACCCACACACTACAATCTTATTAGGCCGTTTAAGATATCGATTGAAATGTTCAAAGGAGTATTTTAACTGTAGACAGGTTGCAACTTAGTACCTGGCGTTGGATCTACGATAGCCGCTTGTTAGTTTTTTTTCTCCAGATAAATATCTTAACGTGAATTGCGGATCCAAGGCTATAGAACAGCGAGTATTGATTTATCACTGATTCCGCGTGCTAGGCAGTACGAAATTGATCTACCACAAGACATGATATTCAACCTCGACCGCACTGGTATAACAACCAAGTTTGCAAACCGTTTCATCATCGGATACGGACTACCATGGGATCTCAGGATCTCATCGGTTCTTCCGTAGATAAGCCACAAGACATTAGGCTAGTAACTGGGTCGGTTCCGACCAGCAAACCCCTAGTGCCAGACGGCCTATCACTCGCCCGGTTAGCTCAATCGGTAGAGCGTGAGACTCTTAATCTCAAGGTTGCGGGTTCGACCCCCGCATCGGGCTCAATTCCTGATGCTTCTCAATCAACTGAGATTAGCAACCCATCTTTTTTTTCCCCTTCTCTCTGAATTGCACTTCTGTCTAGTGTAAAAAACGTATACTCTTATCGACCTCTCCCTTTTTCTGGAGAGGAACTTTATTTTGTGTAACTAAATCCGCTGAAACCGAAAAGTATTATAGATACGATTGCTAACTTACATATATGTATGTATGTACGTATGCCTCCTATAATATATGTTGAGGGGGCTCTGAAAAGTAAGCGTTCAGACCAAAAGGTAAGGAGAAGAGGATTAAAATGGAAGTCCATTACGGCTCTTAGATCGATCAAAATATCTGATTATGTATGCAGGTATCATAACGCGAGTAGTGTCTATGGATATATCCTATTCTTACCCCTATTTTCTACCCCAACTACCCCAACCCCCTATAAGCGGGGCTTGAGTTGGGGGACTTATTACCCCAAAATCAACCCCAATAACACCCCAATTGACACCCATTGGCGAATCAGTTTGAAGTTCTTTTGAAGGCATGAATAAACCTGTCCATGGAAGCCGTTCTATATATAATGGGCGGCGAAGCGCTTTCTTCTGCTGGCCCAGACCAGTCTCGTTCATCGCTTCAACTTCCCTAAATCCGAAAAGGGGGTTCGTCAGCTACTCATAGAACAGCTTCCTTGTTATCATACCACCCGCTTTGCTATCCGCAATGTCTTCCCACACCGTATTCCGGCTAACTTCGATGGACGGCTTCGAAGGGCTCCAAGCCTTCAAGGAGCCGATCCCTACCATCGACAAGTACGAAGTCCTCGTCAAAATACGCAGCGTCTCGCTGAACTACCGAGATGTCATCATCGCGACCTCGAAGTATCCGCTTCCGGTCAAAGACAACGTCGTCCCAATCTCGGATATGGCCGGTGAGGTCATCCAAGTGGGTGGTCTTGTTGACGGCTTCTCCGTCGGCGACCGCGTCCTGGCCCCTATTAGCCCGTCGACTCTATACGGCAGCGTCAAGACCGTTATGGATACCTATGGCGGGCCTACAGACGGGTTCCTTAAGGAATATGTCGCTTTGCCCGCACATGTAGTCGTCAAGCTGCCCAAGACGTCTCATAGCTTCGCTCAGTGGGCGTCGTTGGTCGGTACCGGCTCGACGGCGTGGAACGCCTTGTTTGGCGGTACACCACTGACGCCTGGTGATACTGTACTTGTTCAAGGTACCGTTATCTCTCCTTTCCTTCAACAACGAAGAAGAAATGAACTCAACTTGACGTCTATAGGTACCGGGGGAGTCTCCCTTACGGCTCTCGTTTTCGCTAAGGCTGCTGGCGCAACCACGATCGTCACGTCCTCTAGCGATAAGAAGCTTGAATATGTGAAATCCACGTTCGGTGCCGACTACACGATCAACTATAAAACACACCCCAACTGGGGTGTCGAGGTGAAGCGGATCACGAACGGCCAGGGGGTAGACCACATCATAGATGTGAGTGGCGCGGGGACGATTCGACAGAGTATTGAGTCCATCGCATACGGCGGAGTCATTTCCGCGATCGGATACTTGTCGACTATCCCTCAAAATGAGATGCCCGATGTGACTATGCTGGCATTAGTCAAAGGCTGCACTATCCGCGGCATCCTGGGTGGGTCGAAGCAGCAATTGGAAGATGCTGCCAGGTTCGTGGCGAACCGTCAGCTGTCGATGCCCTTGGATAAGACATTTGGGTTTAGCCGAGATGATATTATTGCGGCCCTGGAATACGTCAGGTCTGGACAGCATATTGGCAAAGTCTGTATCAACCTTGAGTAGAACTAGCTAGGCGCCGGAGACCAGCTTTAATAACGTTGTCAATCTCAAGAAGATGGACTCCTTCGAATATTCTATTCCATAGCTGCATGACTAGCGAAGCCATCTGCTGAACGCGGGATGTATCATCTTCGATGCTGTCTAGGTTCTCGGCGAGGCAGGTTTCTTTAATGATCGCAGTTATAATTTCTAGAAGTTTTTTCTCCGCCTTTCGTAGCGCGCCCATACCGGAAGATTTGACGGTGGTTGAAATTGTTTCGAACCAATCTTGTAATAGCAGCGCGCATTCTACACTGCATACAGAATGCTCGATGGTCCATATAGGCATCTTCGTGCTAGACATAATTGATATCCCAAGACGTACCGGTATGCTTAAAGCATGGGCGGCATGCAGAATGACTCTATCAGAGTGCGGTGATCTGTTCAGACCAGGTGTTGCGCATAATATGTTCCCTGACAGGAGTCCTCGACATGGGGCAAAGTCCGAATTCAAACGAAAATAAGCAAGTCGGAGCAACGCAGTTGCGCTTAATGCTAACGTACCCTTGGGAGATAATGGATCGAGAGTAGATTCATCACCGATTTCCCAAGACTTTTGCCAAGTACACAAAGCGGTGGTGAAATAGTCGATAGTCTCTGGCTGCGAAAATCCCGCAGACCCATGGCTGTCAATGTAGATTTGCTGGAGCAACCCGTGGATGAGTAAATAATTCGCGAAGGAAGATATGTTCTCATCCTTAGGGACTCCGGTGCCATCGAAAAGAGAGCGAAGGCCAACGTTAAACTGGCGTTCGACCTGACGAGAGGGCCGACGCCATTCCGACTCAGTTTCCGCCGTCCATTGTTCTGCGAAGCCAGGCAAGAAAATACCAATTTCGTGGTTCAATATCAGTGGAGAAATCCCGAACGTGATGCTGTGCATGTTTAATACTGAGTATGCAGCGAGCAACGTTCTTCGCCTTTCCTCGACAATAATCCACGATAGCCAATCGATGTCCTGTGGCATTTCGTCGGATTTCGAGATTCCACTTTCCCGTACCAGCATGACAAGCTGACTGCTCATTGATAGCGCATCCGGCAATACTTTTCTGTCTGCCCATGACGCGAAGCTAATAAGTAGGATAAATGTCTGTATTCTCCCTAAATCGTTTCTTCGGTTGTCTGATCCACGGTCTTGTCCGGATAACATATCTGATGCTAACTGAAGACCCTCAAGGCGAATCTTCTCGAGCAGAATTGCCTTGGCCATGAAATACAATTCGTAAGATTTGGGGAATTCGTATCTAGCTAACGATCCGTGCATAGCCATGGCGAGGATTAGCTCGATGTCTTTCTGATCGGGCGAAAACGTCGTAGGGTGGATGAACGGGAGAGCCTTATGAGCGCAACGTAGATACATTTCCAGATAACGGCTTAGTGTGTGCCTTGATGGTATTGAGCACCCTGTTGGGAGGACGTGTGAGTAAGATTGAGTATCAAGGCAGAATCTCTCGTAAACAGGCCCGGTGATACACCACGGTCCATTGTTATCTCCGGCATTACCGTCGACACGATGGTCAGATCCGTGTTCGTCTTCGGCCTCGTCTTCCGTATCGTTCTCGGTATCATCCAACCGAGGTAAACGAGAACTAAACCGAGAGAAGCTGCTGCCTACCCGCTGGGGTTGGATACTCGGTGGCGTCTCAATAAGAAGAGAGCTGGGATTAAATAGCGTAGCAGGCAACATATCTTGGGTAGTAAAGTTGGGATCCCAGAAGAAGTCGAAATCATTCAAAGCGGCCTCTGTAGATGCTCTTGGTTCCTCTGTTGGCTCCGCTGTTGGTTCTTGCACTACCTCAGGGACTTCCGGGCGGGGTGAGTGAGATATATGTAACTTGGCGTGCCGAGCGAGCAAGTCTCTATATACAAATGTTATGAACATATCGCTAATACGGCTAGAGGGTATTGCTAACTGTCTAGTGAACTTCCGTCCGCATTCACAGACGAAGGGTTTTTCTTGTGTGTCTACCAATGGTTATAAGATTGATGTATGATGTTGCCTAGGACCTAGGGGCCTTACGGGTTCGTTCATGACGCACTAAATGCTCCAGCCTTTTGAACTGTCTACCGCAGAAACGACATGGTGATACCGTCGCTCTTGGCCTACCGCGAGGCATTTTGTGGGAGTTCATAAGATATTATCAAATAACGTTATATGTATGTAGGTACAGAACGGGTTTCTTTAAATGTGATAATCGTGATTAATAATGATGCTACAATTTCGCCGATTTGTTCCAGTCATACAAGAAGGAGACTAGGCCATGCCAAAGTGTGCGAATCTTATGACGTTAAATGATTGATAGCTCTAACAGCTGTAGATGTGGAAGATACTATGATATCCAACTTGAAGCAATGGGAACGAAGTGATATATAGTAAACACTGTAGATGATAAAAGGATATCATCAATGATCAATACCGTGCCGTTCTTAAGAATCAAGCTTCAACTACATGCACCTAATAAGTGCATAGTGGGAAAATAATTCCCGATAGGCGAATCATTCTAGCTTACAAAGCCAGGATGAACCAGGGGATTTTCCTATTGGGGCAATTCCGCTTATAAGGTTGCCAAGCAAGACCCTTGGACATGCAATTTACGTACAGACTTTTAAGTTTAGGGGACCAGTAGCCCACAATTTAAAACTTGCAGCAAACCACCACTTCAAACTCCAATTCATATCGGCCCTTCAATAACGGCATCATAACGCAACCATGCTTCGTTGGTACGTAGGATGAATGTCACCTCGGCTATTAACCGCCTCCAGCTCTGGAATTTATGCCATTGGTATATATAGCTAACTTGGAGACGCAGGTACCAAAGAAAGCTCGCCTCGCGGCCGTTGATGACGCAGGCCGTCACCACCGCCGTACTGTTCGCGGTGGGAGACATCACCGCGCAACAGGTCGTCGAAAAGAAGGGCATTGAGAAACACGAGTTTGCCCGCACCGGACGAATGTTCCTCTACGGCGGCGGTACGTCCTTATTCATCATATATCTGCATTTTTGAAGACAATAATCCATCAAACTCGAGCTCAGTTTTTCTTTTTATCTCAACCTCACTTTCTCTCTTCTCACCTCACCTCTTTTCTCAATTCAACTTTTTACCCCACATGACAACTTTTATATGGGTCCCTCCGAATTCCCTCACTCACCCCCTTTTTTCCCCCCCAGGCCCGTAACTGCTAAACTGTTTTCTGATTTGACCCCCACACTTTTTATGATTCGCCAGAAACCCGTGAAGGTCACGAGCTAACATATACCACAGCCGTCTTCGGTCCCGCGGCCACGACCTGGTACGGTATCCTTCAGCGGTCGGTGGTGCTGCGCAACAAGAAGGCCGAGATGCTGGCGCGCGTAGCCGCCGACCAGCTTCTATTCGCGCCTACTTTCATCGGCATATTCTTGTCGAGCATGGCCGTCATGGAGGGCGGGTCCCCCCAGGAGAAGCTTAACAAGAGCTACTGGCCTGCCCTCCAGACTAACTACCTCATCTGGCCCTTCGTCCAGATGGCCAACTTCACGCTCGTGCCCCTTCAGCACCGTGTGTTGGTTGTCAACCTTGTCAGTATCGGCTGGAACTGCTACCTGAGCATGATCAACAGCGCGAAATGAGCTGGAGCTCCGGGATACCTGTGAGCTCGCTCTTACTTATGACAAAGGAGACCGTAATGGCGGCGAATTATAGAACTAGATGCAGTATCACGGCTTCTCTGGCTAGGGCCTTGTAATGTATGTCTCTTGGGACTCAGATAGAGGCAGGGGTAACCACGGTGATAGAGGAGTCGTTTGTGACCGAGCGCTCTCGTCGCCGGTTACCGCTCGGAGCAGTAGATTTGCCAGGTACCTTCTGGTCCATCCGGCCGTTTCGATTCGAGACACGGCTATATAACATAGACTGTGGTTTGGCCTAGAGAGCAAAGATCTGCCCCCGTTCGGCAAAATTTACATGGAATGGGTTTCTGGTCAGATACCGACGTCTGGGTATGCTGAACTGTAAAGATATTACATCAGTTTTTTTCATATATACAACGAATGAGGTCGTGAATCCGCTACCAAACCCTGGCCCTTGTCCGTCCTAATATCCAATTGTTTTTGTTGTGGGTATCCAAGCGATTGTGTTCATACAGAATTAACATTATTTCGTAACATGCGTCGAGATCATATTGGCCCTCCATCGGGCACTTGTGGCCTATCCAACTGTAGATCGCAGGTCATGAGAAGAGAAACTCCTTCAGCACAGGGGATCCAGAGAACTCGGGGTTCAGTAATATACAACTACTGCTGCGTTAGTGCTTATGCCCTCAGCAATTATATGTAACATGGATGAGTAGCGTACTTCAAAAAGTACTGTAGGCCAGCTCGACGCTTCTCCAAGAACCTAGGCCTAAATTTGGACACGATGCTCTTCGGTGGTAGTTCCGGCACGGCGGCTTCGAAATTAGGGAATGTTCGTATGAGCCGCCATCGAAAATCGTCGAACTCCGAGTATCGTTTTCGTATGTTCATATAGCTTCCCTATCACGCTTCATCTGAGCATATGCCCCATGGCTTCCTACTAGAGGGCCGTTCTACAACACGGAACTTACGCTTAACGTCTCTACCCTGATGTTATAGACCACGAATGCGCCTATGTTGGTAGTGCTTCCGTTAACCGTCACGTAATCGGTGATCTCGACGCTCTTGGCCCAGCATGCACTCCCCCGCTCGTCGAGGCTGCTGTTCTCGTTGTCGCGCAGCGTAATGCCGCCAGTTGGTATGGACTCGACGGATGTAGTCGATGTGGTTCGCCCATGACCTCCATGAGTATTGATCCAGTATGGCGGCGACGTTATGGGTGAGACGACGGGAGAGGTATCGTCCGTGTTACGGTCGTCTTCATCCTCATCCCCTGTTCGGTTCGATGACGGCGAAGCTTCAGTCCCGGACGACGGCTGTGGCGCACTTGGGGCATCTGAGTCAGTCTCGGTCTCGGCGTCTGTCTCAGTTGCGGGCGGCGATGGCAGCGGATGTGGTCGCAGTGTCGATTGCGACAGGTTCTTATGGACGCCGTCGCTAATGGTAGCGCCACCGCCATTGGCGCTTGGGAGTTGAGTTTCTACCGCGGATGCCATTCACCCAATGCGCGCGCGAAGCGGCTGCGGTCGCGGACGATGCGACAATTTCGGAGAGGGCGTCGAGGGGTCGACGAACGGAGCCGGTTGCACGCGAACCTGCCTACACAGGTCTTCGAATCTATGTAGATTATGTAGTACGTATGTAGCTAGGAGATCGAAAGCCTATTCCAAAGATTATCCCAATACTTTCCAATAATAAATCACGCAGTGAGCCGAATTCGATTGACAAAAGGTATGAAGCTTGAGAACTTCTTGGAGATGCTCGACCAGGACTTTGAAGGTTTAATTTACTGTTGCGCTGGGTTGAGCGCTCAAACTTCAATTGAACATCAGCCCATATCCCTGTACTTTGTTATTTACAGCGCACATGCAGGCATTCAATTGGTGCTACAGGGATTGTTCGATGTGGGGAAAAGAGAATAGCCCACGTCAACGCTCGGCGCTCGGCAGAGGATTGTCAGGGGTCTGAACTTCTTTTGTCGGTTGTCTACTCTCGAGTTTCTATACATCAATGATATATATTCTTGTCACCATTTGAAGTTATATCCAGTCAGGGATTTGTCAGTTCCACTTCATTGGATTTTCGAATTCAATGTACATTATATTAACTCGTTGCATTCGCTTTATGGCTACCTCGTATGTATGAGGATAATACGCTGACTTGATAATTATGTGAGCTATCTTCCGCGCTCGAAGCCAGTATCTCTACATCTGACAAAGCATCAAGTGATACTTGACATTTCACACTTGTAACCCTTTTGCTTCTGGTTCGGTGTGTATGAAAGGTATGAGGTTGTTGATACAGCCGACTGCTTCAGTATGAATCGCCCTGCTTTGAGATATAACTGAGTTAATATGAATCTATCGAGTGCGCTATAACGAAGCCAAAACTATGAGAAGCAGCCAGCCGATACTTGCATAGGCTAGGTTTTAGTTTCACGCCGGCCCCTCATGTTTCCTTTACATAATTAATGTTGAGATCCATCAATATGCATATCTCTACTGGTTAGGTGCAGTCATGCAATAGCTACACGTACATATGCTCACATAAAATTCGCAGCGGGCGACTCAAGGGGGCTAACTGAAGATACCTCTGAATCTTATGATGAACTTTTTTTTAACTACATCAAAATATAGAGTATCTTCGATAAGAGATATGATAGCCATAGCAAATGGGATTGGTAGTACCTCTTGTTTACTGGGGGAAAAGCTACAAAGGGTATTCCCATTAGTTTATCGAGCTAAACATACTACATGTTGCAGTAGTTATTCGAAGCAATAGTATACCCGTCGAAATAGTCTATAGAAATGAAGGGAAAGACATGACCAAGCAGTATTTTGCTATTTGACAAGCGCAGTCGAATGCTTCAAAAGGACCTACGGAGGTCTTACCGGGTAGGTGCGGATGAAGTTGCAAGCTTCGCTACTAAATATCGGCATCCTTATGCCGTACTTTGTGGGAGTACTTACTTTATTGTTCGTTTTCCTCAAGGTATTTCGAGACGTTATATTCATATTAATCCTATCATTCTCACTTTGTCTTTCACTTCCCGTCTGTTTCCGGGCTATATCAAATAATACTCAAGACACGGAGGCTGAAACGCCGAGGAACTCGTGGCAATGTCTTAGCTTTGTGGTGTTTCCTCGACTTGAGCATGCCTCAATCCACCGAGCAACTAGACTTACATGTCTGCTAGGCAGCCAATGCCGACAGACAGTAAGGCGCACTGTCACACCATATTGTTCCAATTATGCATCGGAACTTTCTGCATGCCTGGGATACGACAGATGCAGTTACGAGTCAAAATATGTGTGCAAAATCGCAGAGGTTGGTGCTTACCAAACGACGCTGCTTGGTTGCTCAATATCAGCGGCCGATGCGGGGATTCGGTGGTATGTCTACATGTAAAAATACAGTCAACGAGCCACGGTGGAAATCGACAGAAACAGAGAAATATATCCTAAGAATTGTTGGTTCGTTGCGGGGTCGCAACGGTAGCGTGCCTTTAGGTATTATCGAGGAAAGTCCAGTAGACACGAACAGTTCGAGTCATGTAGGTATTGCGTAGATAGAGATGCTCGTTGCACGATATAGAGTCACTCATCTAATATCCAACAGAATGCGGCAGGCCTAGTTCGTAAAATGTGTGCATGGGAATTCGCCGTCTTGCCACACCACCACTTCTAAGCGAGCTTGAGATACATGATGGATCGCTGGTCGCATGCATTATCAACGCCTCGGATTCTGCAATACGAGGATTTCTCTCGGGCTAACAACGCCGGTGGACATAGCAAGACGAGAGCCATGGCAAAAGTTGGTTTCCTCAAACGGCATCTGGTTGGACTCGTGACCAATGAGAATGTTCCCAAGGCGCTAACAATAAATCCTCCGCATTTTCAGTGGGATGGCCGGCCACAGTACCATAAGAAGATTTGGTGGAACCGAAAACCCATAAATTCACCGTGAATAACTGAGTAAAAAGTTATAACGTTTAAAATTCCAAGTTTAAGTGAAATATAAGATTTAATTTTAAACGTTAAAAAAAAAGTATAACGTTTTAATTAATTTAAAACATTATTTTTATAAATCATTTAAATTTTTTCGTAACCATTTTTATATTTTAACATATATATTTTTATTAAATATATATGCTTTTAAATATTTATTCTTTTTAACATTAACGTCATTTAATTACGTTTTTATATATAATTATTCCTATCTTTAAAACATTTTTAAATATCATTTATAATTAAATAATTTATTATTAATGAAGAATTTTATTTTTATACATGTTTAATGTTTTTATTACGTTTTAATTTATATACCATTATTAATTTATTTTGTTTTACATAATGTTATTAACTATTAACTTATTCTATTTATATGCCGTTATTAATTTATTTTGTTCACGTGTCATTATTAACTCGTTTTATTTTAATATTAACTATTTTATCCTTTTTTGTTTTATTAACATCAGCTATCTTATCAATTTTTCCGTCTTAGCTTTAGATATTTATTTCCAAAGTTATTGTAAGCCCCTTACTTTGGTTTTAAATACTTTTTATCTCACTTAAAAATACTTTATGCCATTTAAGCACTTAAAACCTTAAAAAATAAGTACTTATTATTAACCCCTTAATTTAGCGTTTTAACTTTAGATATTTCAAAAATTTTAATCTTACTTGAAAATATTTACTACCAGCCCCTTATCAACTTAAAAAATTTTACATCTTATTTGAAAATATTTATTATTAGCTTTTCATTTGTTTTAAATATTTTAAAAGTTTCGATCCAACTTTTCACATATTTAAAAAACTTTATATCTCATTTAAAGATATTCATTATCAGCCTTTTACTTTAATTTTAAATACTTTAAAAACTTTGGTCTCATTTAAAAGATACTTATTGTTAACCTTTTACTTTAGCTTTAGATATTTTAAAAACTTTAATCCCACTTAAAGATAATATTTCTTACTTATATTGTTAACCTTTTGCTTATTTAAGAAACTTCATATCTCATTTGAAAATACTTATTATTAACCCTTTATTTTAACTTTAAATACTTTAAAAGCTTTGGTTCCACTTGGAAGATACTTATTATTAACCCTTTACTTTAGCTTTAAATATTTTAAAAACTTCAATTTAACCCCTTGCATTATATATTTAAAAAACTTCACATCTTACTTAAAGATATTATTAATATCTTGCTTTAGTTTTAGATATTTTAAAAGCTTTAATCCTATTTAGAAGATATTTATTATTAATCCTTTACTTATTTTAACATTTTTAAGCCACTTAAAGAATAGGTTAAATACTTATTGTTTAAGTATTAATTTCTTATTTATACATTAAAGTATTCAAAAAATCTTTATCCTTTTAAAAAGTATTTGTTACCAACCCTTCAACCATAAAAATGCCTAGATATATTTTTAATCTTAAATTAAATAAATACTTATTAAAAGCCCCTTACTCATTTAAACTTTATTATTAATTTTATTCAGACACTTAATATTTATTTATGAACGTTTTTAATTAAAAACACTTTATCGTGACAAGGTTACTTACATATATCCAACATTTTAATTAATATAAAGTAGTAGGAAGGCTTACTAATCTACTATATCAACTCCCGCTATAAATTTCTTGGAAATACCATTAAACCCATTATCTTTAAGTAAGAACATGTACACAATCACAATTAATAACTTTATAAAATTAATGACCACAAACTCGCGCTTAAGCTTATAAATGTAGAAGCTAGTTATAACGTTTATAACGTTATGCTTGGTTTTAATAATAAATATTATTATGAAAAATATCCGTGTTTAATCTATACTTATAAGCTTTAAAAGTTAACGTTAATATGTATAAAATATAAATGGCTAATTTTAAGGTTATAATTTATTATTAAATATAACATCATATATAAAGATTCTATTTAATTAATTGTAATAAATGCCTTAAATATCCATATACTATACATATTAACTTAAACTTTTAATAACATGCTTTAATACTTTAAATAACGAATTTCTGTAAGAATAAATTAACCCATTATCCAACTATAATTAAACCATGATTAATATTGTTAAGCTATTATAAATAATATATGGACATATTATAGATGATATATAAATATATCATAAATATTATAAAACAACATCATAAATATAAAAAATAAATAAAACATTTAAAAATAATGGTATAAGGGATTATTTTAATTTTAATAATAGGAATTTATGCCTTTTCATTTTAAGAAACTTTTTTCCACCATTTAATAACATTTAATATCCTTATAATTATTACTTATCAACCATAATCTCACTTATAACATTTTATAACCAAATCATAGAAATATGAATCTATTTGTGATTTTTTTATAAAACGTAACTTATGATATGATTTATGATGTAACTTACAATCCCTTTTAATATTAAAGTGACTTATAATAAATGTATTATTCGATATGTCATCCAAATTTTCTAATTCAAAAATAACAAAATACTAGGCGGTATAAAAACTATCAAAAATATCATCATCTTTTTAATTTTCATTTTTTTCACTCATTAAATAAATACCATATAAGATAAAGGTAAACGTTATAAGCATATTACAATTTAACCTTTAGAATTAAATTATTAATTCACTATACATATCAAGAAATGCTATTAACAAAATAAATCTAATTGTTTGGGTAACATTTTCTTAGGTAAATATATTCCTCTTAAGGGATTAATAATTGATGGTTAAAATTTTACACTTCTATAATCTATATATTTATTAATATCATTTAAATTAATTTAAGGATAAAAAACTAAAGATTTATACTTAAACTTAAATGTTAAGATTATCGCAAACTTAGTTAAAGTGTATTTATATATAATTTTAAAATAATATAATCTTATATGAACGTTTAATCGAGATATCCAAAAATGATACTTTATCGATTTAGTTAATGTTGTTAATTTAGCTAACTTTATAACCATTTAGGAATCCTTTAAATCTTTAATTAATTATAAAGTAATAACTACATTAACACTTACCAATTTAGATATAATATCCCTGAAATTATTAGCTACCGTAAAGATATTAATTATAGTTGATTTGGTAGGTTTTGATTTAACCAATTTAAATTTAAGACGTTTTAATATCTTAGGGTTTTAAGGGTGTTTTGATTCGACTATATTTGAAGCACTTTAACAAAATAGTTGAAATAGCTGATAATTACACCTTATTTGGCTATTAAATTTTTTTTAATTACGATTATTAATATTTATATGATTTGTTGTAAGGAGGATATTGTTGTAAACATTTTTAACGAGAATTTGTATTATGATATTTGCCAACTTTAAGTTAAATCCAAATTTACCGCCTTAAATGCTCTATTTAAAAACTGTTAAAATAAAATGTTTAAATGTAACCTTGATATATTGTGGGTTGGATTTAAGTTAAGTATATATTATTAGAGGCGTTATGATAGATTAATAAACATGTTTTATCAAAAAATATTATAAAATGTAATATAATAATTGTATTTTAAGCCATCCAAAAAGACGTAAGCATTTTTTTATAGTTTTATAATATTTTATTTGTCTTATAGATATTAACATTTAGTTGTATATTAGGATGTATAACATTTTGGTTAAACTTTTCATTTTAAAATATGTTAAGTTTAATAAACATAATTTGATAATATTTAAAGTTGGTAAAATGTATATTAAAATAAGATTGTTTATAACAAGATTAAATTGAGACCTTATTTTCTTTTTCTTAACCTTCATCTTTTAACTAACCATAAAGGTTTGTTGGTAAATAATTTTATAATGATTATAATAATATTCTTTATTATTTAAATTAAACTATAAGTTACCTTTATTTATTAAAGTAATATCATATATATAATACCTTTAAATAACCATTAATCAATAAAAACCTAAATTATCTTATTACTAAAGAAAATCACCCACTAACAACAATATATTAACAAAGATAAAAACTGGTTTATTTTTAATTTCATAGATAAACCTTTCCTTAAACTTTTTTAACTTACCATTAATTAACTTTTAGATATCCTTATTATTAAATCTATAAAAACTGAATGTTATTAGCATAATATTCATCTACTAATAATAATTGGTATGTTTTAATAATATAATAAAAACATATATTCTCATAATAAATTTATATATTATCCTATAAAAACCAAAACTATCGACAAATAAAATTAACATTATAACATAAATAAGTATGTCTCAACAATCGAACAATATTATAAAAACCTCCCAAATAAATTCTTATATTTTTAGTTTATCGTAAATGGGTGTGCTTTTTATTATAAAAAAAAATCGTTTTAAAGTAACGTTATATTTATAGTAAATAAAATACTTAAAGGAAGAAAATAAAAATCTATTATAATTAAAATTAACGGTATTATCGAATGCGTAATTTATATAAATAAACTTTTAACAAGCAATAATATGGTTTTCGGCAATATATATTTTTTGATTTTTAATCAAAATATATTTATTATCAAAAACCTTATCTTAGGGGAAGCTTTAAATTTTATACCCTTTCTCATTTAATTTTAACATCATTTTAATAACCTTAAAACCAGCTATTAGTTTAATAAATAATACGATAATATCTTTAGTAATAAACGATCTAAATTATTAATTTTATTAAACCTTAACAACTTTTCCAACGTAACGGTTAGATTTGGGGTTTTTACACATTTAACAACCTATTTCATAACAATTATAAATGATAAAATCCAATAAAATAATAATAACATTATTATAATATATATATTAATTAAAGATTAACTAAATAAAAGATATTTATGCCTAAAAATATTATGGATAAATATAATCTTATTTATTTATAAGTATAATTATGCTAAAATATATTAACTTCCTTAAATCAAATTAAAAAAAGGTTTTAATATATTTAATAAAGTTAAAGAAGTAAAGATTTTATATTGGTATATCATCTTTAAAGCCTTTAAAACAAATTTACAATAACTTCTCTACTTTTAAAGAAATAAGAGCTTTTTATATTTTTAATAACGGCAAATACTTTTTTATTCTTATTTTTAATATGTTCATAAATATGGAAAGAATATGAATCTCCTAAATAATATCTATTATAATATTAAAAATGATTTACACTTAAAATAATTCTTTTAGACTTTTATAAATTAAATCAATGATATTATTAATTTAAACCTAAATTACCAAAGATATATAAACATTAAATATTAATAAAAGGATATAATAAGAAGGTATTACTTCTAAGTTATTTTAAATATTCCAAACTTTACAAGATGCTTTTATTATACCTAAAAAGATATAATTAAAATCTACAGCCCTATTATTATCCCCCCTAAAATATATAAATTAAATTGACGGTATAAGGACAACATTGCTATCAGCATCGTCGTTTTCAGATAATTCATTAATAATTAGGTTATTATTAATATTCTAGAAGTTAATAAGCTGATAAAGCTTCTTTATAATTAAAAGTTCTTTATTTTAAGTAATTTCAATAATATTATTATTTTTATGGGTTTTTAGTGGTTTTATAATAGTATAAGATTTGATTTACATATAATAAAGCTGTTAATTTAATTAGACTTTATTAAAATTTTATTAAAAAGGATGTTAACTATATAAATTAATTATTATATAATTTAGATCATATTATAACAAAATTAATAAAGTTTAAGTAACTTTTATCTTTAAATATATTATTATTATTATCATTTATGTCTATAAGTTAAAAATTAAGACCTTTTAGGGATTATTTACAAGCATGTTTATCCTCATACTTAAATTAGGTAATTATAACTTATTAATAACTTTGCAATTTTATACCTAACCTTTATCTTATATTTAAATACAATGCTTCATCTATTAAATAAGGAATGACATTAAGTATAAAGGAAATGTTTAGGTAAGAAATAAATAAAGCATATAAAAAGAAAAAAAAAAAAGAAAATATTTTTTAAGAAAAGTTAGGCTTTTAAGTTTAAGCTATTTATAAAAGTATTTACTTATTAGCTTATTTAAATAGGAACCGGTAGGGATAACATAATTAATTAACTTTTTTTCCCTTATTTTTTTTTCCTTTACTAGATATTATAGATTCTTTACTTAATTATATATAATAAAAATATATACAACATAAATATCTAAGGAGATTTACATTTATTATGTTAAGCTAAAGAACAAATTCTATTAAATTATAGATTAGTAATATTTATATGGTATATTTAGATATAATTAACTATTTTATAAATTTATCATACCATCATTATTATTAATAACTTTCCACAACTTCGTTAACATACTTTTAACATATTCATCTATAATAAAACTAAGAACTTTTTTCTAATATTTTTATAGAATTATTTTCACATTTCTTAAGGTATAATTATCTAGGTTATAATTATTATATAGATATTTATTTATGTATTATTATATGCTTATTATAAGATTTAGGTCGAAACTATCTTAAAAAAATACCAACCTTTCAAATCTATATTTAATTAATTTAATCCTTACTTCCTTATATATATTAATATCATTATTATTTTATTAAAGAATTATATATAAATAATCTTAGATATAATTATCGATAAAAGGCATAATATATTTAATATATTTTTTAAGGGTTTAAATCCTATATTCTTTTGGTTAAACATAATTAAGCTTATATAATTTTCTAGAAAAAAAATATTAAAACATTTAATTATAACTTTTTTTTATAAAAAGTTCTTATTATTTAATGTTAAGGCAATTATATATTATTACAAAGGTTTTTAATTATCGGTAGGCATGAAAAAAAATCTAATTATTAAAAAGCATACATTCTCAACATATCATTTCAGCTTATTTTATAAATATTAACCATTTTTGTAAGTAGTTATAAATAAATTTTATTTATTTATTATATAAAGAACATATTAAACTTATTTTAAGGATTAACATTAGCTATAATATAAAATTATTTATCTAGAACATTTCTATAATAATTTTATTTATTTTATTACTTAATACTTAAAAGGGTTTAATAAAGAATTAGAGGTATTCTTATAATATCTCTTAATAATTAAGATACTTATCTAAGAATGTTAATATATTTTTTTTTATTAATATTTATTATAGCCATGGCCTTGGTATTATAAATATCATAAAATCAATTTAAGCAAATGTTAAAAAGGATATAAAACTTATTAACAAATCTTATAATATCTTTAGAACCTTATTTATTTAGGGGCTTTTATAAATTTTAAATAATTACTTTAAAATATTTAATATTTATATTAAAATGTTTAAAAATAAATATACTAAAAAGATATTGTATAAAACCCATAGATAAATTCTAATTATATCGGTATTCTTAGTTATATATACTACAACAATTTCTCCACTAACTATAATGATATTTTTAAAAATTTAATTATAAAATTATTATTAACATTTTTAAATAAAAGGTTTATTTAAGATCTTAAAGGTATATTAAAAGTACTTATTATTATGTTAAGAGATTTAAAAAAATAATGATATTAAATATTAAAAAGTTATAAAATATTAAATTATAAGGTTTCCATATAATATAAAACCAAAAAGTAAGAATAAAAAGGAAAAAAGTTATAAATAATTATTATAATCTTCTTTATCTAATTAACCACCTGATTTTATCCCTTTAATTCTCTTAATTTTAACGATTATTAATATATTTACCCTATTCATACCCCTTCTTGTTCCTAATTTTATTACTTATAGTATCATTTTTTTTAATCATTATTTTATTATTTAATTTATTTTTAAGATTATTATCATCCTTAAAATCGTCATTATTATTATCTTTACTTTTACTTTTATTATCCTCATCCTTAATTTCAAGGGGTGGTTTTATTATAACACAAACAAATCACATTTTAAGATCTAATATTACCTTTTTAATTTATTATTTTATATTGTTAAAACCTGAGGTTTTCTCCATAAATATATTATATCGAAGCTTGTTAAAAGCTTTATGAAAAGGGAAGTTAATATATAAGTTTATATAATTATCCTATGCATTTTTTGCTAATATAAGATCTTTTTTAATAATTTACATATAATATATGATTTTTATAATATAGTTAATCCATAACTCTATCTTTAATCAAAATTTTTATTTTATGATAATAATAAATTAAAAAAAGTTTAAATATATATACTTTAATAATAATATTAGGCTAACACATTATTAACTACAATATTAATATATTTATACATTTAATATCATACCATATAAAATCATTCCTAAGAAAATTACAATTTAATCCTTTTATAAAGAATGTTATTATTATAATCATTTTAAGTCTTAAAAAAGATTACCCATAAACCGTTACTTATCTTATCTTTGCCAGGTTCTCACGTTATGAATTGGTAAAATTTCTATAAAAATGTTAATATTTTATATGTAAAAGAAATATTATAATTAAAAAAATTAAAACATATTAAAAGATTCTTCAAAATCATAACCTAAAATTAATGATGATCATTAAGTAAATAAGTTTAAATATCATCGTTTTCTTTTAAATCCAACCTATAATTATTACTTAAAATCTTTTTCAAAATATGCTTAACTTAATTACCCTTTTGTTTATCAAATAAAAAATGTTCCCATCAAGCTTTTATAAGAATTATTAACATATCTAATTATAATATTCTTAAATTTTATACCTTTATAATAACAAATTATCTTCTCATCTATCTTAACAACTTATATATTAAAGGGGTTATTATTAATAATTTTTTTCCCCTTACTTTTAACGTTTTAACTTCCTATTCCATCACCTTACTCTTCTTAATTTATTATATATTTTTTTTTACATCTTACACATATTTCAACCACATTATCCTTCTTTAATTTCTATTTAATATTAGATATATTATTATATAAAAGCAAGATTAACTTATTATTTTATTTTAATATTATTAAAATTAAATAACTAAATTATTCTAAGTGAATATAAAAGATTATCCAACAATATAAAAAGATAAATTAGTTAAAGCAGGTTAAAAACTTCTTAATAATATAATATTAAACCCATTAATCACAGCATTTACATTTACAACAAATTAAAGCATAATAAGGACCCTTATATCGATAGGTATGTCACTTTAATTTATTAATTAAATTAGGAGGTTTATTATATTTAATTATTAAAATATTAATAAGTTACCTTTAATATTACATACATTTTATGGCATTATCTAATGTTTAATTGAAATACTTAACATAATAGAAATATAATTAATATAAGAAGTTATATAATGAAATAAAGTATTTAAAAAGAGCCTTATTATACCAGATATCTACCATAAATCTAAAGATAGAATAGAAATCTCAAAAATTAAGAAAGAAAATTAAGATTCATTTAAAAAGCACTTAAATACTCAAGACATTTTAATTACTTACCTTTATATATTTACTTTACTTACCTAATTTCTAAAGTTTACACTTAGCAAATTATATTAAATACGTTTAAATCTAAATACAAATATATTACATACTTATAATATAAAAATAATAATATTAAAACATAAATAAAGGTATTATAATTTCGATTACTTATTTAACCTAAAATTTAAATGCATTTTTAAAGTTTAGAATAGATTTTACATGTTAAGGTTAAATTTTAACTTTCTTTAACCGTTAAAAATTTTATGAATCATTTATATACAGCTTAAATACATTTAATCATTTAAATATGTATAATACATTATTTAATAAATAAATGTAAAAAATAAATTTATTATAAAAATTATTACAACATTAAATCACATGAGCGGAAGTATTTTTAAATGTTATAAAAAAATTAACTATAAATAAATGGCTTAAATTTTCAAAATCATACTTAAACAATTAATTGGTCCCACCAGATTTTCTTATGGTAAGTTCTCACATACAGGTACATGCACATAGATGGATTTCAACAACAATTGTCAATACCATAATTGAGTTATGCCCGCAAAGGATGCCCGAAGGTTAGATATTGGATGACGCCCCAACTTAACGGATATCGGACGATGAGTGCAGGTGATCAGCGGCCAAGCTGTCGTAAGCTAGACTCTATCGAGACCTTATTTTGCTAAAGTAAAACATTGCAAACAAACTGACAGATGGGTTGGATGGTTCAATGGTAGCCTTTGTGAGGCTCTGAAACGAAAGACTGGGGCTCACCGGCGGAACTCGTCCGGGCTTGCAGGGGCATTTGGAGCTGCATTAAATGGCTTGATGAGATGAGAGATCGGCTGCTCGAGACCCCAGGCCAAAATAGTCTAGTCGCTTACTATTAGCTAGCTACGCGAGCTGGAGCTCGGGCTCGAAGTTATCGTCAAAATCCAAGCCAAGGTTTTTACGATTTAGGTTTTTTTTTCTAAGCGGAGGCGGCCTCGTATGAGAAGACGAAATCAATGACAGCATCATGGAGTTCGTCTGAAATATGGAAATACCATGATTCTCCTCTCGGTATCAGATGTAGTGTGACTTGCGTACAACATGCCTATCTAGACAGTGCAAATACAACTAAGTAGGTCGATAGCTACCGGCAATCCCTGTCTCGCAGATAAAAAGCAGCCACTAATAAGAGGTTGGAGTCTTGGAGATAGCGCTGAGACCACCGGACAGGGAAATATCTCCTTTTATTTTCATTACCGGGCAATGTACCCCATACAGTACAATATGTATGAGAACCCCGGCCGCCCCAACCTAGAGCTCTCCTAGAACTTCTTCTCTTCGAACATTCCTCTCGTTTCCCCTTCGTATCCAAGGGCCGTTCCTGTCTCGTTTTAAAGTCGGTCGGTCGGTCAATCGTTATTTCTAATATTCGTTCACGCTTAATTCATTTTGCTGTACATTGGCTTTTAATACTACACAGTCGTTATACCTAATTCCAAGATCCGGAAAATATCTTCTATCGCGACCGATCTCGACCCGAACCTTAGACCTAATCCCAACACCACAATGCTTTCGTTAAGGAACATTTTGGCCGCGGCCGTTGTCCTGGTCTCGTCCGTCCAGGCTGACTATTACATCAACCCCGACAGTGTGTCGTTGACTATCAGAAGTAGGTCCTATGCCGATTAGCCCGACGCCGCTTTGCCCAACGATCCTAACACAATATCTAGATAGCTGGTGCATGACTGAAAAGAGCACATGCCCTCTAATCTGCCAACAGACGCCGCCGGGGACCACCTTGGTCAACGACTGTGACGCCGTAAGTTTCTCGGACCATAAGATCATATCCGATGAGGCTCTCATACTGATTCGTTCACCCGATAGAAAACACTCACCTACGGCTGCGTGTGCGGAGACAACAAGCAGCCCAACGTATCCGAATACTCGCTCACTCTTCCGTACTTCGTCTGCCAGGAATGGGGAGACCAGTGCGTCAAGGGTTGTGGACAGGACAACGCCTGTGCCAGCTCCTGCCGAGAGAACCACCCCTGTGGTGCTCAGAACCCGACGAGGGTCAACTCCACATCCTCCAGCGCACAACCGTCAGCTACGTCAACCGGTACTCAGTCGACCGACGCCGCTGGTGCTATCTACACCGGCTTGGCTGGCAGCAGTGACAGCTCCAGCCCGTCGACCCCCGGTAACGCTGCTTTCCGCGTCGGCGAGAGCGATGGCCTGTTTGGCTTTGTCATCCTCGCCGCTAGCATCTGCTTGGGCGTCTTCATGCTGTAAAGGGGTTTCGGAATGGATCAGCAACCCGTTCCGCCTACCCGCAGTGACACCTTGAGGGACTTTGATATTTCCAGCTATATCCAATGACGTTTGTCATCGAGGATGTTTGCTGCTGGGAATACTACCGACTTTCCAAATCGCCCGCCCATGCAGCGTCGTATGAGCTTGATCGACTCATACCCGAAGGCAATAATCCGGATCACATGGTCAGAGCGGTGGCATTGGATACCTACCGCATACTGATATAATATCATCATCTTTTGGAGCTTGGGGGTTGAAGCTTGGGAAACCTTGCAGTTTGGATAATAGGAGCGAAGATGGAAGTGATTCGAGTATATACTCTTGCTTTATAGCGACTTGACAAAACGATATATCCCACTGAGGGAGTCCGGAGCACAGAGCTCAATTAATAATAATTAAAATGATGAGGCTTGGTTTATCAAGACCCAACTTACACTACACGCCTGGTCACCTAGTATGTGCGATTATCGATGTGATACTGTACATACAGTCCTTAATCATTGACAGTTCACATGAGCGTCGGTATTAAAGTCAACTTAGAGAAAGACGAGACTTTAACCTTAATCCGAAGCGTTGTACTAATATTTAACGGTTTGAAATGGATGATGCTTACTTAAACTAACTTAGATTCACATGTCAGCTCAGCTCAATGAAATAGAACGTAATGATAGGTTAATAATTCACATCATCCCGTCTCATGGGATTCTGTTCCTGGCGTTGGACAGACGGATAGTTGGACAGGGCTTAATAAATGGAACCTGCCAAAAGAGAGAGAGAAAAAAGGGGCGTCGCGAAACTGCGCAATTTCATTCGTCATGTGCAACCCACGTTCTTGGATATGGCACCCTATTTGCATGTGGGACCAAGAAAAAGGTTACGAAAATCGATGAGTGCTTGGCCCCGCCGTCTACGTACCTACCGCACCTTTCTACTATGGGCTAATACCTTCCCTCCCACTCTGCACCGCTGCCACTTACACCGACCTATGAACTTGCAACTTGCAACCTTTCACGACACATTTGATGTTATTCACTACCACTCGTTCGGTAGGCTAACTTGAAATCTATCCCATGGATTCAACTACCAGTTAGCTATTGCGGGAGATATAATCTTCTTTACGTTGACAAGTTCGACAGAGAGCTTGGCCCTTGTGAACAGAGACTTTATCTTGCATACATGCGAGCCGAATTTCCGATTAGACTTTTCCCACGCCGATCTGCTGGTGTCCAACTTGATCGCATACTATCCTGCGGTCGTCCAGTGGACATATAGAGCCAGCTCGCCACGATGGCACCGAATAATAGCAGTATGTAGGACCCTGACACTTGACATCACTGTAAACGAACAGTCTAGCCCTGACCAAGCAATTTACACGCAGAGAAAGCCGTCGCCGAGTGTATTTCGGACGATGCCCTCATCCATCTCAAGTCGTACCAGTATTCGTCCGTCGACAAGTCGCCCGTCTCGTACTATATCCTCCGCCCATACGTACGTCCCCAACCCCCGTAGCCGCCTTACGCCCACAACGCAGAGTACTGAGAGTTAGCTAGTGGAACGCGTTTGTCGAGCTCATGCCACTATGGCTAGCACCCAATATGGTAACCCTGATTGGGTTCTTCTTCATTCTAGCAAATATTGCGTTGCTAGTTATATTCATGCCGGATCTAATGGGACCAGTACGTGATAAATCACTGCCAGCTTATAGGTTACGCTTCGATTAACGACTTGATGAATTTTAGGGCCCGTCATGGCTGTACTTCAGCTTCGCCTTCGGTCTCTTCATGTACCAGACCATGGACAACATTGATGGAAAGCAAGCGAGACGAACGGGCACATCTAGCGGCCTGGGCGAGCTGTTCGACCACGGCATCGACTCCCTAAACTGTACCCTCGGTAGCTTGCTAGAGACAGCCGCGATGGCGCTAGGAACCTCGAAATCCGGCGTCTTCACGGCTCTGTGCCCTTGCCTGCCCATGTTCTTCTCAACATGGGAGACATACCACACCCACACGCTGTATCTGGGCTATGTCAATGGCCCCACTGAGGGTCTCCTCATTGCGTGCAGTGTTATGGCGCTCTCGGGCATCTACGGACCCGGCATCTGGACGGAGCCCATTGTTAACATAGTAGGAAAAGACTACCTGTTTGGCTACGATGAACTTGTCGGTGACCATTCGATTCGTGACGTCTGGATCCTCATCATCGTGGGCTCTCTCCTTTTAGGTCACATGCCGTTTTGCGTCCTGAATGTCGTTAAAGCGCGACGAAAGAACAACCTGCCAGTCCTCCCAGTGTTCCTCGAGTGGATCCCTATGGCGATATACACCATCTCGATCGGCGCATGGCTGTACTCGCCGTACTCGACGCTGATGCGCGAGAATCATCTCGTGCTCTTCTGCCTGACCATGTCCCTCGTCTTCGGACGTATGACGACCAAAATGATACTCGCGCACTTGACCCGCCAGCCGTTCCCATACTGGACCGTTATGCTGGCCCCGCTCGTAGGCGGTGCGGTCCTGGGGAATCTCCCCCGGTTCGGATTGCCCCAAATCACCGCGGAGCTCGAGCACTACTATCTCTGGGCATACTTCTTATTCGCGACCGTTGTGTACTTCCGCTGGGCGTTCCTCGTCACAAACAGCATTTGCAACTTCCTCGGCATCAACTGCCTCACCATCCCGCAAGAGAAGCAGCTCGAGAACAAGCGGAAGCAGGAACTGCTCAGGAACGGATCTGCGAACGGTAAGAAGTCGCAGTGAGTAAGCCGGCGGGACTTGCTTACTTCCTCTGGCCTAGGCGGTGTGAAAGCAATGGAGTTGGGGATGCGGCGATGGATAGATACGATCTACAATTCTAGAAAGACGTATTACTTTGTTAAGGGACTTACGACTCCCTCTTACTATGTTGTAATAATACTAGAAAAAGGGAACCATGGGTAGGCGGGAGAGGCTTCATTCGATGTATTAGCTACCATGGTTAGTTCCTCCCGCCACGTTCGACAGCCGGCTGGAGAAAGACTATTAGGTATAGAAAGCGCGGTATTAATGCTGGTATTCATGCGGATTACATTGCGGCGGCGGAGGCGTAGGTAGAGGCAGAGGCATTCTGAATTGAGAGAAGACACGAAGAAATGAATGACTCTTTCACGCATCAGCGAGCTTCTGTATACTTGTGCACATATTAATGGTTATGGTTTGGACAATGAGCTGTAGACTACCTAGGTGGCTAGACTACACTCATCTGAAGCACCTGTCTCCATACATTGATTGGCACGTCAGAGGTGCGTCGGTTCATTCTTTGTCACATGAACCCCCCGACACGTACTAACAAATAAGAAGCTGGGAAATAGTCTTTTCGACTTAAAGTGCACGCATACATTATCATTCATTGTGATATTTCTTGATTACGCCTATACCCTTCTAGGGCCCGTCGTGTTTGCATAGAAACCGGAAAGAGGGACGCAGGCCTCACTTGAATCACACATAGTCCAATAAGGCACAGTAACAAGGGCATAACTATATTAGGCATAAGCAGGTAGAACGGGACCAAAGCAAATCATGCTCGAGTTTTCTGTTGTACATTTATTTTCATAATCATTTTATCTACCCTTTTTACTATGGTGCAATCCGGCCCGTCCTAGTGCTCGATATCATAGTCATGGCCGTCAAATACCATGTATACCCTAGGCCGCCAAACGCGGGCAAGCCGTATCGATCAGTTATGTTTCCCCTGTCTCCTTCGTGTGACAATCATTGCAACTCCAAGAAGTGACGATCTCATCTCCTTTATCTCTCGCCAGCTAGACGGCGGCTCTGCACTTCGCCGAGGGCTTTGGCACCGCTCAGGAAGGCGGCAACGGCCACAACGCCGATGACAGGGAGCGTCTGGAATAAGTTCCAGCTGGAGTAGTACATGTAGAAGACACCCTCCATGGCGACGATGGAGCCAAAGAATACACTGTGTGCGACGGGAGCAGCACTCAGCGCCTTGGGTAGGTGCGAGATGTTAGCGCCGAGCATGAGCCACTATTTACGTACTGTTAGCTAGAGCTTTCTATGGTATTCATAGGCAATCTGCCTATGCGAACAAGCGTCTCGTATTCCACGTAATTATGAACAAGACGCAGCGAGGACATAATATACAGATAGGGAAAGAAAAAAATACATACACCAATGAAGAGAGCCGGCAGCGTAGCCACAACGGCGAGCACAAAGACGAAGGAGATGATCTTGGGCGGGCTCTTGGGGTCGGCGCGGAAGATGTGGTGGATCTCTTCGCGCTTGCCGTAGCGCAGGGGCTTCTCGTAGACGATGGGCTTCGCGCCGGGGTCCCGCGTGACCTGCACGTCGAACACGTCCTTCTTGAAGCCCTCCGAGGAGCCGAACGAGGCGATCACGAGAGAGGCTCGGAGCGGAGAGGTCGCGATGGCGAGTTGGACGGGGAGGTCGGAATGCTTCTGTAGGTGTATATTAGAAACCAGTAAGACGGAAGAGAGGAGGGAATTAAGGAGTAGTCGTACAATCTCGACCACTGCCTTGCCATTGTCCTTAACAGTTAGAGGGAAAGGGGCCTCGAGGCCGGAAGTGGGCTCGCGGAGGACGAGGAACGCCTGGTGCGGACGCTTGCCCTTGCCTTCCTCCTTGGTCGTTAGGAGGAGCTTCAGGCTGTCGGAGCTATCGAAGGTAACAGGCGTCGGTAGGAGGGTAGACTTTTCATTGAACCTAGAGACGCAAATTGTTAGCATTTAGAGCCGTATTATTATTATTATTCATTCTTCCTTCTTCTCTCTTATGTCATTAAATAAACATACTGTCTTGTATCCTTCTCCTTGGCGCCAGCAGCAGCCTTCTTCGCGCTCACGGTGAGCTTCGCATCGTCGAATCCCCAGGACGAAGCTGCCTGAGCTGCACCAGCAGCCAGGAGCAGTAGGGGTGCTACAAACGAGTGTAGGAATCTCATGGTTGGGCCGTCTTGTGTGTTGCAATTGGCAGCTTGGAGGTTGAATTCAAAGACGCTACTGCTGCTGCCGCTGCTACTGCTACTGCTACTTTCTTAGACTGGAGCTTCGTCAATTGAACAGAACACCCGTTCCACTTTTTTAGAGTCGCTGCTTCGTTACTGTCCTTGTGGCTGACGTGGTTCAAAGCCTATCGATAAGCCCAGGTACCTGAATGGGACAGTGCGATAAATCGGGTACTCGCACGGACTCTATATAGCTTCACTAATACCCACCCTTTATTGATAGTGGGTAGCTACGTAGAAAAAAGATCTTACTGAGATAATATTTACAAGTACATATAAAGTATCTCGACCTAGAGCTTCGATCATATCTTATATTGAGATCCAGGTTCAATGAAATGTGTTGAGTATTCGAGCCAGGAAAGCGAGAAGCTTGGTGGGTGCAGCATTTTCTATTATGGGACCAATAGTCTTATTCGAGCCCACGGAGGCAAGAGATTGTATTTACAACTCCGTCCTATCTCTAGTGGCGTGCGGTTTCTCCTTCGATGGTAGTTGATTCATGAAGGAATCTAGTTCCATCCATTCCGCAGCAAATGCCGTAACAATCTTAGCCCAATCGTCCAAAGTTGCCAGATCCAAATGCTCCCCATCATCATCCATGGTATGCCATGTAGTAGGGAACGGCGAAGGAATGATATGGAGCACATTGACTCCTCGTAACATAAAAGGCACGTGATCATCTCCGATATACCCCTTATTGAACTGCGATGCCTGCATAGCTGAGTCCGGCAGGAACGGCCTCTTAGCTTCTGACTTGAGCAGGTCCAGCTTCCGCATCCTCTCCTCTATCTTGGCCATGCCTTGATAGGCCCAGTGCGTCGGCAAAAAGTACGAGGGGACATGAGGGTCAGCCGCTCCAAGAAGATCAAGTAGCACGAACAGGCTAATCGATTCGAGAGGGGTTTGATACGTCGAAAGAGCCGGGTGGAGTTGGGATTCCCAACTCTCAGCAAGTGCCCGAGAACCATAAAGCGAATCCGTGTCAGTCCAGCTGATCCAAGCTTCTTCCCCATCAAAAAGGAGAATCTGAACGCCTTTCTCCTCTTCGAGTCCTAGGCCAGCATCGCCCGAAGCTTCCATAGCTTCCCACTTCTTCGTCAGAACTGCGTCGATGCTACGGGCCACGTGCATCAGCACAGCGCAAGGAGCAGCGCTGTCCGTGGCTCCAATGAATCCTTCGGGACGATAAAGACTATCATAGTGTGCAACCAGAGTCAATCGACTGACATCGCCGGCCTGAGCCCATGGCGGGTCACGTGTGATGATGAGATTCTTGAAAGGAATGTCTGTGTTGCCTGTAGCAGGGGTCTTAGATGTCGAATTGTGCCAGTCGACCTTCCATTTCGGCAACTCGCGCGAGAAAAAGTCGACGAAATGGTGTTGCACAGCAATGGATCCAGGCGTTCCAGGCACCCGTGGTATCAGAATAGGTGCTAGAAGCGAGCCATTCTTGATGTCGAAGTCGTCGACACCACTAGGAATATTACGAAGCGCGTCGTCAGACAATTCCTCGTAAGCGAAAACATACGCCGAGAAGATGAATACGACCAATGCGATGGACCCGATGCGAGCCCACTTTAGGGACGCCCTCATATAACCCATTGAAACTTCCAGTAAAACATCTGGCCGAGCCGCGTCGTCATCAGGACATCCTATAATTGAGGCGAAAGACCGAAAAATCGAGAGGTGGCCCCTAATGGTGCATAGATTGGAAGAATGGACAGTGTGTCACAATCAATTACTTGTCTTTTTTTAGCTGCGGCTAAATTCTCCTAACGACAAATCAGGGTTCAACGGTTATTCTAGACGCGATAACCGCGTAACACAAGGAGGGTCCTTGTTACACTCCCTATGGTATAATATCATCAATGAGGCTCAAATTAAGAATTATCAATTGACGCGTCATTAATGCACTGGACCATGATGCTATCGATAAAGTGTTTGTCTCACAACAAAAGACTGCATGTAGCACAGATATACGGTAACACAAATGCACGATCAGTATATGCACATATAAATTTATAAATCAAGTCTTCTCTATTTCATTAGTCAAGCCACGTTTTGGGCAGCGAATTAGATGCTTAAAAACGCCTCGCACTTTTGGACTTTTCGCTTTATAATTTAATTAATATTACTTTAAAATATATGCAAATTATATAAAAATATCATGTAAAACAAGTTTTATTTATTAATATTAATTATAAAGACTTTTAAGTAATATTTAAATTATTATTTTAATTAAAAGAGAAATTTGTTAATTATGTATTATATGATGGCTTAAGTGTGACATTGCAATTCTTATATTTTCTTTATTTTATTAATTAAGCTATGTTTAATTAATAAATTAGATGCTTAAAATTACCTTATACTTTTTAACTTTTTTTACTATAGTTTAAATGTTTTCAAATTTAATAAAATATAATATATATTAAAAGGTTATATAAAATAAGTTCTATCAATTTATATAAATTATTATTCTTTTAAATTGTAATCTAAATTATTATTTTAATTTGAAACTGAAATTAATGGTTATATTTTTAATTATAATTATTAAAAATGAATTAATATGGTATATTATTAATATATTAATTAATACTCTTATTAACTTATTGATATATTAAACTTCTAAATAATCTAAATCATAAATAATTAAAAGTAATTAATTTAATCGGCATCATTTACTAGTTTTTTAATATCCTTTTAATTAAAATAATAATATTCTATAAAGATTTAAAGGAGATTTAATCATATTTAAAAATCATCAATTAACATCTTTTAACATCTTTAAACACCTCTCAACATTTTTAACATCTTTTAATATTTTTTAACGTTTTAGCAATTATTTTCATTTTATTATCATAACCTATTATAATTTATAAATCCTTTTTTTATAATTATACAAATTTAAAATAGCTTATTTTAACCTTTACAAAATAAATCAAAATATTCTTTATAAGGTTTATAAAATCTAATATCATATAAATAATTTTTTAGAATATTATTTTATTAATTATATTGGTTTCAATTATTGCTAAGAATTTTTGGTTAAAGCTAAATAATAATCCCAGTAATATCTTATCATAAAACAGTTAATAAATATTTATCATTTATTTTTAAGGGTATCCGAAGCTGTTTAATAATGTAATATATCAAAATATTTTAAATATAAAAAAGAATAAATAACCAGGCTAATTAAAATGTTTTTTTATACCATTACATTCCATATTATCTCATTAATATTATCTTATTAATAATATTGATTAAATATATCTTCTTTCTACTCTTTTTACTTTATAATCAAATCTAATCATTATTTTTTAATGATAAATGTTAATTATTAAAAACATTTAACTCATAAATATTAAAATAAACTAATATGTTATTGATATATTACCTTTCTTTATATCTGGGATATAACTAAATAATTTTTTATTACTTCTATTAAAAAAAGAATTAGCTATAATTGGCTTTTATCAAAACCTGCTAAGATCTATTAAGATTATAAAAAATCGAAAGGATATATAAATTTCGAAATTTTAATAAATAACCCGATTTATTTAACCTATCGATTTGCTCCGGTTAACCCTATTAGCTTTAAAACACAAATAATTAACCATAATTAAAATATTAAAGGGTTAAAAACCTTTGAAATTTTCTTATATAATATAATACTTAAGCTATATAATCCACTACCTTATATATTACTTTAAATAATAAACTTAATTAATCATATTCTTATTATTATAAATAAAACCAATAATAAATATCTAATTTTATAAATAAATATTAACTAATTTATTAATCTTATATATATTATATATCGTTGATACCTTATTATCTAAAATAAATTAAAAGATCTTTTCAAACTTTATAATAAATATAATATATTATATAAACCTTCCCCTCAATTATTATCACCTTTAAAAATCGATTAATAAAATAATTCAAACCAAAAAGCCATAAATCATAACTCTACAACCTTAATCAAAAATTTAATTCCCGCTTAAAAGGATTTAAATAATATAAAAACTAAATTACTCTTTAACAGCCCTAAAAATAATCTTTCCTCTCCAATTATTATTAAATAAAAATTATCATCTCCACGTTGAACCAAGCAAAAATATAATAACTTTCAAGAGCGAACAAGTCCTATTAAAGTTATTAAGATTAATAATAATTCCGATAGCTTTTTATTGGATGTAATATTTATCCTTAAAGAATTTAAAAATAAAGAAGGTAAAGATAAGTACAAGAAAGAATCGAAATAAAAGGGTTATTAATTTATATAATTATTATTTAATAATTTTTGGAATTAAGTTTTTATAGATTATCAAACCTAATCGGGAGTTATTATATTATAATAAACCTTTATATTTTTAATCAGGTTTATTTAAAATATAAGAAAGTTTAAAATTAGTTTAAAATGATTATTAACCCTCATACAAATAAGTTTTATCATATATATCACCCATATTACAATGTAAAATGTCGTTAATTATTAAACAAAATAGATCGAAATATATCTAACAGGCTTAAACAAGTTTAAAAAA
Source organism: Hypomontagnella submonticulosa (assembly GCA_022984865.1). Taxonomy (NCBI): domain Eukaryota; kingdom Fungi; phylum Ascomycota; class Sordariomycetes; order Xylariales; family Hypoxylaceae; genus Hypomontagnella; species Hypomontagnella submonticulosa. The sequence goes on from JAJKLF010000015.1 coordinate 666,507, forward strand.
ATCTATTAAATTTTAATTAGTAGGATAATCTCCTAAATTATTAAAGGGATATATAGGATATATCCTTTTCTCCTTAACCTATTAAAAAATTTAATCAAATCTAATTAGCTCCAGATATACATTTTAAAGCTTAATTATTTATTAATAATCTTTTATAAAAAGAAATTTATAATATTAACGTTATAAATAAATAATATAATATTTATAATATCCTATATTAATTAAACAAATATTTTAATAATAAATTAGATAAAAATGAAACGTTTAATAATTATTATAAAAATAGAGATATCTAATTATTTAAAATTTATAAACTACCTAAATTCTTATAATTATTTTTAACCAGTATTAATCTTAAATTAAAGAATTTTTAAAAAAATATTTAATAATATAATTCTATGTTTATATTTATATCCATCTTTTATTAATTAATTAACTATAGTTAAAATTAATTGGGATTAAATTATTTTTAAATTTAAAGCACTTTTTATCATATAATAAATCTATTAAAAATAAATAATAATAAAATATCTAAATATGTTTAATTTTATTTTTATAATCTACACATGGCCTTTTATTATTAAATAAATGTAAATAATATCGATTTGGATTAAAAGGTGGTGATATAACTTTTGGAAGAGATCTATCGAAAAAATCTATACGTTTAAAAATATATAATAATAAAAGAATAACTTTAAAAAATTGTAAGGATTATAAAATCATTTAGGGCTAATTAAATTTAAATTTAAGTTATTTTAAAGCCTAATCTTAATATTATTATCAAAGAAGGTGTCGATAAAAGACGAAAGAATCTTCCAATATTGGATGATATTGTTAAGATTTTTTTAGATACGACCGGAGTTAAATAATAATAAAAAAAGATTATCTTAACTAAAAGGGATTTTTTAAATGGTATAACGTTTTTATATACCTAAATATTTATAACCTATCTTAAATATATGCCTTTTATATATCTTTTTATATAATCTTATAAAAATATCAAATATAATTCGATTATAAAATTATATAGAAATAATTAAAGGAGATTAAATATAACTTTATAGTAATATTTTTATTATTATTTTTATTTTTAAAATTATCATATTTTAATTTTGTTTATATTTAATTAGTTATTTTAATAATATTTAATCGATTTTTAAACTATTATAGAATAAACCATATTTAATTAGATATAATATAAATAAAACAATTTACGAAAAGCCTTTAAAAATAATTTAGAAGATGTTATATGTGTTAAAGATGTCGATATGTTTATAATTAAATATATAATCTATTTATTAATTATATTCACAAACAATAAAAGATTTATATTTTGTTATTATTAAGATTTAATAATTATCATATATAAATTAAGTTAATCAACATTTTTTATAATTTTTATAATTAATCTAAATTAGCTTAAGATAAAAAATAAATTCCTACCGGGCTAAATTATAAATAATCGATTAGATATTAACATATATATTTTTAATCAAAAATAAAAGGTTATATTAAATAATATTATAAAGTATAACTATTTTAATAAATATATAAAAGTAGTTTGGATTATTAAATATTAAAAACGTAGCTTATTTTATATATATTACTTAATATTTTTATCTTTGATTAATCATAATTAATATTTAAAACCTTTAAATATTGATTGAGTTATATGTGTAAAAATGTTTAAAATTAATATTAACCTTAACGGTATCTTATGAAAAGTTATTTTATCGAATATAATTTATAGCTTATATAAGAGAATTAAATTTAAATTATCTTATATAATTAATAATAAATATTTTAAGAAATTTTTAAAACCATTTTATTTTAAAATAATGGTTTGTCTTAATAGGTATCCAATTTATAAATAAAGATTATTTATAGATATTTAAGATTATTTAAAACCATAAGTTTATAATAACGATTAGGTAATACTATATAACCTATATTTAAATTATAAATATCAAACATACATTAACATAAAAATATATATAATAATTAAAGCTATTAAATATATTCATAAATATATTTATAAAAATAATGATTAAATTATAACTTATTTATAAGCTTGTTAAATATAAATTGGCTTTAAACAACTAGATTAAAATTATAACAAAATCTTTTAATATTTTTATAACCAGTTTTTAAGCTTATACAAATCTATTTATTATTTTTTAGAATTTCTAATATATAATATATACTTATTGGTATTACCATTAACTATTCACTTATTAAGCAAAGATAAATTAACTTATAATATTAATAATAATATATAATTATTAACAAAAATAATTAAATGAAATTATAACCTTAATAGCCTAGTTTAAATATAATAAATATTATAATAATAATTATAATATTTTATATTAAGATTTCCTCAGCTTTTATTGGTGGTATTTAAATATAAAATAGATTAAATATGTTTAAAAAGTTTAAAGAAAGTTTAGTTAAATATATTTTATTTATTCTAAAATTGGTAAACAATTTTATCTATGATTTTTATTAATTTTAATTTTAGGAGTTATTGATTAAGAATTTTTTTATACGTTTAATAATATTTAGTATTAAATGTTTTAATAAGTTTATAAAGTTTAAAAATTATTAAAAAATAATGATTATTAGGATAAGTTTTTTAAAAAATCAAATGTTTTTTTAACTGGCTGGTAATTAAAAATAATATTTAATTATATTTTATACGATAATAATATCTAAAACTTATTAATTATATAGGATTAATATAAAGAAACCTTATATAATAATTTATTAAAAATAATTGTTTGTTTTTATCTTTGATTGGTATTAATTGAAGGGGTTTATCTAGATTATAGATTATATCTTATTTAATAAATTATTATAAGTTATAAAATTTAATCTAAGATTGGTTTCTTTAACCTTAAATTAGATTAATATATTATTGAAGATAATTTGTTATTATTGAAAAAGTTAAATTATAATTATATAGTAAAGGTTTATTTACAAAATAAATTATTTTTAAAACTAAATAATAAATAATATAAAATATTCTTTATTATTATTATTTTAATTAAATAAAATCTTTAATTAATTTATTTTTATCTTTAAGGTTTTATAGGAACTAATAAAATATTTTTATATTTAACTTTTTATTATTAATATCGATTAGAAAGGAAAATAATATTATATATAATATTATTAAAAATTGTTACTTTATTATTACTTAATAACAAAATAGTTTATTTATATTTTAATATTTTTATTAAATTTAATAAGGATTTAATATATTTTATTTGGTAAGAATTAAAGGTAGCTAAACTTTTTTAATAGATATTACTTATTATATAGGATAAAATAATTATATAATATAAATATGGATTTAAAGTTATCTATAAGATACTATATGATATTTAAAAAGACCAGTTTTTATTTAACAAAATATTAATATTATTTAGAAGCGATTTTATATAAATTTTCCTGATTATATGGAAGGGATTAAAACTATAAATAATTAATACTTTTCTATAAAATTCAATTATATAACTTTAATTCTAATAATTATTTTTAATAAAGAATATAAGAATCTAATAAGATAATATAGATAATATAAAGTTTATTAAATAGCTTTAAGAGATTTCTTTCAATCCTAAAAACAATGGATTAATTTTATTATTCTTTAAATCAAAAGTTTTTGATATTATTTAAGATTTATATAATCATATATATCCTTTATATCTTTTAAATAAAGCTTTTTATAATTATAAAGTATTTGTTTTTAGGTTAATATTATCTACCTATAATAACTTTGTTGATATAATTAATAATAAATTATTAAATAAGATCTTTAACAAATTATGAATATATTTTTCTATAGATAAGATAATTTAAACGTAAGAGATCAGCTTTAAAAAACCTCTAATTAAAATAATACAATTTTTAAAACTAAGGGGGATATTAATATCAAAATTAATATTAAAGGTTAAGATATTTATAATATTTTTATAAAATTTAAATCCTAATAAAAGATTTTATAATAATATTTAATTAATAATAATCAGATTTAATAAACATAATATTATTATAAAAATTCTTAGTAATTCTTTTAAAAGAAGAACTTATATTATCCCTAGAATTAAATTAATTTAAAATAATAATAAATAATTATTCTTATAATCTAAGCAATAATTTCTAATATTAATTTATTTTATTATAATTATAAATAAAACGTAAAAATAATCATTTAATATTATTAATATTAATTAAAGGAATTTAATATTTAGCTATAGGTAATTTTATATTATTATATTTAAAATAAGAAATATTTAAAGGTTAAAGATCCTTATATACCTAGGTTTAATTAAAAAATTATTAAATATTATTTATCTTAAAATGTTTTAGGTAATTATAAATAAAGATATTTTATAAGTTATTAAAAGTAAAATAAAATTAAAATAATTAGATAATACCGATAAGGTTATAAAAATAAAAGGTAGATATTATATAAAATATATAAAATAAATAAATTAATTAATTAAATATTATTATTATAATTAGTAAAGATTAGGGTATCTTATTATTTTATTATAAAATATTATTACTTATAAATTTTATATAATATAGATCGGTTTTAATTAATAAGAATAATATATTTATAAATATTATTAAATTATTTAATTTTGGTTTTTTAATTTTTTAATTATTTTATTTATATTATTATAATTAGATTTAAAAGCCATTAATTAAAAAGATAAAGAATTATAAATATTTAAAAAAAGATAATAAAAATTGTTAATTTTTAGAGTTATTATCATTTTTTAAATTATTACGTTTTTTAATTTTATCTTTAACGTGAATCTTAATTTTTAATTTTATTAATTAAAATTATATTTTATTAATGATATTATATAGAATATGATTGGTTTTAATCAATCGTAACAAAACAAAAAGGATTTTGTCCGAGCTTAAATGATGTTATTTCCTTTTAGTCGGAGTTGGTTTTGTTGAGATGGTTAAGAAAACAGGCTTTATATTTATACGTTTCGTGGATATTATTTTATATAAATATTAAAAAATGATTAGGTTTAATAAAATAATTATATATATATATTAATTTAATAAGAATATTTATATCTATTATTATTATAATAATAATTAATATAAATATTATTTAAATATTTAAAGATGATAATATAATATTAAAAAGGTTTATTCTTTTTTTAATAAGCCTTATAATTTATAATAAAAGAAAGAATAATTTTAATAAATATATTATAAATAATTATAATTATTAATAATAATTGATTAAAGTTAATTAAGATTAAAAATAAATAAATAAATATATCTTTATAGTTAATAATATAAGAAGGAATTAATTATAATTCTTTTAAAATAAGCTTATAATTCTTCTATATTTGCTTAAGGTAAAGATTTTATTTAATTATGAGTTATAATATTTATTAATATTTGATTATAATCAAAAATAATTAAAAAATAATTTAAGGAATTAATTATATATTAAGATCTATTATTATATATGTAATTATGTTATTAATATATGCTTTTTAGATTTTTTAAATATATTAAATAATATATCGGTAATATGTAAGGTTTTTTATATTATTTAACATTGAATTGGCATTGGTAATTAGTAAATCGATTATAAATAGATAATATGGCTTAGGAAAGTAATTTTTTCTTTTAGGGTTTTAATTAAGCTTATGTATTTATTTTAAATTAAGATTTTTTATAATTATAAAAATTAAAATAGATTTAAGAAGAGATTTTTATGTATAAATGAATATAAGTTACAATAATAAAATAATATAATCATTTAATTAATCCTATAAATTATATTTTAATTAATTATACTAGGTATCTGATTATATGTTATTAGATTTGAATAAAGCTGATTAATGTTTATAGGAAGGAGTATAATAATCTAATTTAATATGAAGGTTATTATTATTTATGTGTTTAATAATATAAATATTAGATATTATAACAAATTTAAATAATATCGATTTCTTTTAAAAAGATATAATTTAAAATTATTAAACCTTATTAAACCTTATTATTAGTTTATTAATCTAATTTAAATCAATAAAATATTAGAAAAAAAGAAAAAAGCCAATTAATTATGATATAAATATAAGATAAGTTTAATATTTATGATAAATCGATAAATGTCATATATGATCGTAAAGTTGTAGATTTATATTATTTTAAAATCTTTAAGATAATTATTATAAAAGATTTTAAGTTATAAATAATTTTAAATAAAATAAAATAGGTATTGTTAGAATTCATTTAATATAAAAAATATAGATATAACGTTAATTTAGTTCTAAAAATAAAGTGTAAAGAGTTATCTTAAATAAAAATAATATAAATATACTTATATTAATATTATTGATATAAAATAGTAGATTAATATAAATTAGCTAAAAGATTAAGAAATATGTGGATTTATATTTTTATTAATATTATATAATTTAAAAAGTAATTAATAAAGAAGATTTATATATTATATAAGTAATTTGATTTAAATTATATTTATAAATATTTGATATTTTTATTATATAATTATTTTATTTATAGATTTGAGTTTTTACGATTATATCCGATTACATTCTAAAAGAAAAAAACTCTGGCTCGTGCTTGCGCGAGATGGATAGCGAAGCTAATAAATACTTATTAGATGAGATAATACTACAGCATCCGAAACGAAGAACATATGTACTTCTTGCGCATTTTATGGCAGATTGAGAGCGCAAGAATTTTAGCCAGTAGAAACCGACAGTCTCTTTTAACAATAATCTAAAGTCGAAAATGGCATTTCCTAATGAGATCAATATTGATACAAGTACATTGTTGTATGGTCATTATCTACATACCCACATAGCAAGTACCAGCTAATAATCTGGGCCTTTAATTCAGATTGCCGGTAAAAGGGACAAATCTTGTTAAGGGATAATGGCGTTGTGTAACATCCAATGTATCGAAGGACACGAAGTCTACGAATTACAAATCACAAGGTTGGGATCATTAACAATAGGTTTATATTTGTTTTACGGCCTAGCAACGTCAATATCGGGTTTACGTCTTTTTTTCTTGGCTGGTTGAGATGATTTGCTAATATATACTTACATGTAGGTAAGCAGAAAGTGAAGCTATGCACATACAATCCTAAGCAGGTATGAATATATCCTAAGTAGGACAACCAGGCACACTTCAACTATATGAGAGGTGGTGTTTTGTTGCCGGCCTGTCCACATCAGCACTTACGCCAGATGCCGAAGCGATGTTTCAAAGTCAGATAAACAAAACTATTGGTAGACCAATATGGTATCTACCTAGGCGCGGTGTGAATTAAACGAGTTGTTCTGTTACACAACAATCCTGCTCCTGTCCTTGTCTGCCGCCAATCAGACGTCAAATTAAGCGTCCCTCCTAGCTTACATAGGACGACACAATTATAATATGGCTATGCTTAGACCTGAGTAATCGTATTCCCGAAGACCGGTCCTTAAATCGAGAAGTAAGCCGGCCCGATTCCTCAACTGCAGTCAGGTTCCGGTCGATTCAGGCAACCGCCGCCTGACCTATCGAATCTCTAGCTTTCTATGCTCCATTTAGTTTTCTATATCTCAGTTCGAGCGTAGTTACATATCTACCTACATATCCTTCGTCGCGGAAGATGTTACATTGGGAAGATGGTCCTATATTGACCGGGTAACTTTCAGTATTCTTATGCGTGATGTGGTCTTAAGTTAGTGTCTGAGTACGATCAGTTGAACACGGAATTGATGAGATATTTTCCTAGAGGCAGATTGGTTTTTATGGTAAAAAGCCCTTGAAGCCGCTGCAGTCTTATGGACAATGTGCTTCGGCTTATTCTATCGGTACGGTATGTATGGCGTACCAATAGCAATCACAACCACGGTGCTAACCCCGAGTAAGCGAGAGATCAAAACGGCTTACAGGCAGCAGCCACATCGGGGCCATTACCGCCTTACGAACGCTTTTGGTTGAGCTGAAACCTATTTTTGTTCAAGTTGACGACTTACGAGTTCCTCATACCTCTATGCAGGGCCACCGATAGGAAGGATGTCTTCAATACGAACTGCTTGGCGCCTGGCACTATTCTGCTGCAGTAGTACCGTGTCGCTTAAGAGGACATATACTCCCCGGTCTGAAGTTTCTAGTCCATAATAAATGCACGGCGCAATGATATCTGTGATTAATCGAGGATGGACCGCCATTCGACTTGCAATGGATCCCACAGATCCAAATCGAAACGGCCACCAGTTTTCCAACATGAGTCGTCTAAAATACACTACCGTAGGGGACAGCAGAGAGAAAACGACGAAGGCCAATCGTCTCAACCTCCTACGTATACAACTCCCAAGACTCTTTCAATATACCCAAAGGTTGATTATAAGCCAGCAGCTTTCAAATGGCCGTTCCTTCTCGCGCTTATCGTTGCAGTGGCAATGCTAATGGCCCTGATGGGCGTAGCACTCCACAACTTCCCAGGAGAAGAAGAGAGCTCGAGAATAAAGCTTCGTGCGAATTCGTTATTGCCAGTTAAAACAATAGGAAGGGGCGGGCAGAATATCAACATGGCTTCAAACACAATTAGTACCCTAGATTCGAAGATCACACCGATACGCTATTCAAGTAGGGTTCAAGGAGCAGTAACACTTCAGAAGTACCCCAGGGGAGATATGATGGCATCCACAGCCGGACTTCTCGAACCCAACAGAACTATGCGGACAGGCTCATACAACCAAGGGACGGTGGGACCAATATGCGAATTTATCCCAAAAACAAGCTACTGGCCGACGATAGGGACGCAGACAGTCACAGAGATACGTACTCGACCTGTACCACAGCCATCTCCGGTGCCAATCACGAGTACGATAACCACAGAACAAATAACAACCCCGTCGGAGATAGCTGCGGAGACAACGAGGCAAGAAACGAATAGTCCACACCTCATACTTAGCGGGGGACCCTTTGTATCCAAACCAAATGGCCCTGATGGCAACACCAAGACCAATAACGAAGATATCATCAGTTATAACAGCATCTTAACCGAGGCTCCCAACGGAATAGCCGAATCTTTGAAGGGAATTACCACGACCCTGAGGCCTCTCGTCGACCACGCCTCGGCTGCAGGGATAACAAAAGGGGCTGATGAATCTGGGTCGAAGCAAATGCCGCCGTCTCCTGCCTCCCCGGTGCCCGCCAATACTCTCACTGGAACAACGGAGACAGCTTATGGTCAACAAAGTGTTTTGGGACAGCCTTCCCCCTATTTGAAAATAGATATAGGCAGCACAGTTAAAGTCACTCAAATACGTAGCGAGGCCGGCACCAGGGATATAAGTGATACAGCGCACATTGCTTATACGAGCGCAGCGAATGGGATCGATATAATCGGTTTGTCCGAAGTCACCGAGGAAGCTGGCATAGCGCAAACCACTAAGGCAGGTGATACGACGAAAGTTGCTGAGACACGTGGAATGCGTACGATTACTTATACAGGTGGCACAACTAGGATCGCTGGTGTGGGTGATATAACAAAAGTTACTGTGGTCGTCCTGGATGGCTCCCAACCCGCTACGATCACGGCTTTGGCATTGTCAATCCCAAAAGGGGCCACGACCGTGTCAATGGATACGACCGAATCGATACCCGTTTCATCTGCAATTGTAATACTAAATTCCGTCGGTTCAACAGTTGCTACGATAGATGATTCAGGAGCCGTTTTGACAACGCGGACTTTAGCATTAACAGACTTTGCTGGAATCCCGACGTCGACAGAAACTCAGCTAGTTCCCGCGCTACCACCACTATCCACGTCTACAAACTCGGACGGGACCCTGTTTATCATCGATGTTGAGCTGGAGGCTACAGATTCTAACATGTTAGACGAGTCCAGTTTACAGAGAGAACTAACTGCCATATCGACTTTAGCTCTTTCTACCACAGCTACGCCAACCGCAGTTCTCCCATTTGCAACCCTAGCTCTCCCCTTATTAGTCACACCTACCACATCGTCTTCGACGAGTAGCTCGTCAACTACAATCCCGGATGCCGAAGTAAATGTATACATTATTACAGACGCCCAATACTTCATTGGAATGTTCTTGCCTACACTCCTGTCCACGATCATTTCCATCCCAATCGGGATCCTTGAGCGTACCCTGAGGCTATTCCACCCCTTCCACGTCCTAACGCGGCCGGAAGGCGCACGTGCAGCCGAGTCGCTGCTCGCTAGGTCAGGTTCGTATACGCAGGTGATATCTGCCTTCACACAGTACTTTGCCGACAGCGCTATCCTTGTCCTGGCTATCGCTCTGCCGATAGCATCGGCAATGCTTACCCCCTTTTCGGCCGGGGCGATCAACATCCAGCATCACGGTTGTCCGAAGGAGAACCAGAATTCCGGAAACTGCGGTATCACTCTCGGCGTCGCGCGGGCGCCGACAATAGCGACTCTGGTTCTCCTGGCGTTCATCCTCGTGGTGCTCCTCTTGCTTGCTGTGCTGCTGAGGAATTGGAAGTCTGGGGTCGCTTCCAATCCTTGGAGCTTGGCTGGCATAGCGTCTTTGTCTACTCATCCTGCGCTGCAGCGCATAGTATCTGAGTCACCGACAAACCGCAGAAAGCTCCGTAAGAAGTTGGAATCGAAGATGTTCCGAACACAGCCTTGGGAAAATGGTCCGATGGGAATGGAATACGGCATATGCCCTATCGGTAATGGGGTTCTTAAATCTACGGAGAAAAGCGCCCCTCCAATCCCAAATCAAAGGGCTAAACGAAGAAGAAAGCCTCGATCCTGGCTTCCTATGTCAGTCAGATATTGGGCCCGGTGTCTATTCCTGATTTTTCTGTGCGGAACCCTGTCACTCATCGTATACTACGAGAGCGGATTCTGGGATAACTCCTTCGAGGAGTTTGTAGACAGTCAAAGCTTCGGTGTTAGGTTTCTCTTTGCCTCGATCGGTGTCATCACCAGCATATTTTGGGAAAATTTCGCCCGTGGTGTCGCGATTCTCAGCCCCTTCCGGATCCTTGCCCGTGGGCCGACAGATGCTAGTCGTTCCATTCTTCTGACGCCCCCTATCGATGCGGTTACTGGTGTTTGGGCTGGCATACAGAGGAGAGACTTCTTCCTCGTTGTCGTGGCGTTCAATGCATTCATGTCTGAATTCCTGCCCTTGCTGTTGGTAAACGTGCCAGCGTCCTCCGCTCAAACAAGGATGGCCAATGAAGCGTGCTCCCGGGCCGCCGTGGCAGTTTTAGGCTGTATGATTCTGGTTTTACTAGGTTCCTTCTTCGTCCGCTGGCCGCGGATGCCAGCGGATCCAACGACGATCATGGGCATGATGTACTATGTCTGCGACCCCTTTATCATAGAGAAATTCGAAGGTATGAGCATACTGGAGAAGAAGGAGAGAGATACTAGGGTTCGAAAGATGGGTTTGAAGTATAAGTTCGGTGAGATAATGGATATACCTGGGCGGAAGAGGATTGGTGTTTATACCGTGGAGGATCATTCATGCCAACCAGTATAGCAATACTGAAGAAACAATGCGCATTGAAAATCAAAGGTGACCCAGCATATAGTTAGCATCTACGTTTTGGGATGGTCGGGAAGCTTCAATGACTATTTCATGGGTTAGTTGGGGTGATAATTAGCCCCCGGGCAAGGCGTCTTTGCCGGCTGCTCTCCCGAATTACCTACAGTCGGTGCGGGATTATAGACATAGCTCTGATCTTTGAGCCTTATTGATAGACCCCCTGCCATATAGAAGTAAGAGGACGGGCGGCTACACGGGAACTAGGGCAACGATGGGTCACGAGTGCTATGCCATAGCTAAACATGCCTATGAATGATCTGATTTGCTACGATAGGTTGACTCTGGAGCAGAACTTGGACCACAAGACACACCAATCGACGATGTACAATTCGAAAAGAGCAAGAATAGCTGGCTAGTAGCCCTATGCCTTTAGATTATCGTGACCTAGCACGTTCGAACTATCGTGTGTAGGAATACTAGGCCTCGTGGACATCCGTTAATGATAAGATGGGGTTTGCCGATCGTCCTCGCATAGCGACCTCGGTCTTCTCGTATCCGTCAAGGCATGATTTGACAGGGCGAGATCTGGTTTTTCCTACTAGCTCTAGAAGTATTTAGACGAGTTAAAGTTCGTCGGACACCTCAAGAATACCGAGGAAGTTCAGGGGGTGAACACCAACACTCTCAACCATCGCCGTGCTTAAGATGAATTGGATCTGCTGTCGGCCCCCAGGAGGGTTTCAAATTCCGCCCAGGCACTGGTCATCTGGACATGGTGTCTTAGCTTTGTTCTTTTCAAAACTCTGTCACTTAAGATATCTACACTCAACGAGGGGTTGAAGCTATATAATAGGCCAGAAGCTTAGCCAGAGCGACATAGAGTTCGGGTTAAGCGTAGCTACGAAGTTTGAGCGTAGATATGAGACCTCCTGCTCACTCCCGCGGATGGTTTATTTAATATGCTTTCCCTTCGTTGGGACCACCGCCTCTTTTTCTCTGTTTCTGTTCATCAGCTCCTTATTTTTTTCCCCGACTCCATAAAAGACCAAAGTTACAACGATTTCAACTGTCCATCGGCAAAGATACCCCTTTTTTCAATAGAGTTCTTGGATATCCTATTTTTAATCCTATTCTGGGTTTAAAAATTAGAATTATGCCAAATATTTTATTATCAACGATACGCTCAGGATATTCCAACAGACATTCAGTAAAGAGGGATTCCGTGGATGACTACAAGAGAGCGTCGTGTGACCACTCATATAATGAAGAGAAAGGAAAAAGAACTCCGTGTACGGAATCCTTGGGGTTTCCCTTCAAAGTTGAGGGGTCTTTAGGATGGGCCGGTAATCATCCATGTGTTTACGGACCTACTGAGGGATGTGCTCAACATAATCCACATAAGCTGCCAATTGCGTATAACAAGCGCATCCCTTCGAGCAAGAAGAAACCGAGCATAATAGCACGGTTTATCAGACCTCCCGAGATACCCGAGTATGATGAGATCCAACCAAGCAATCGTATATGGTCTACATTGCACCTGGACCACTCTACCGCTGACCCGATCGATCCCATTCATGCTTCCATCCGCTATGCTCTAGCGTTTTACCATCTCGACTGGGTTCGCTCTGCGGGTTCAGCTGAGATGCAGAGCGCAAGGGCGAATATTCTAGCTTGCAATGGGACGGTGGTCGGCGACGGGAAGCATCGGCCAGGCTTTGAATTCTGGATTAACCCTTATTGGTACAACGACACATTTCTCCTCCAGCATGTTGTCCGCTTGACCATCACGCCGAAGAAGCAAAATCCTCTCATCGGGCGCGAGTACATTATGCTGGGGTGGCCTTTGGACGACTGGACTTTCCGCACTTGTCCGCATTACCGGCAGTGCTTCCAAGCATGCGAGTTCCAAGAGACGCACGGGCTCATGAAGGCCACTGTGTCCTACAAGACAAAGCGGCGTTGTGTTGTAGTAGGCGATTCCTCGCTTCGGACCAAGTGGGAAAGCGTGTACGGACCAAGCTGCCGCGTGTTCAACTGTCAGTACTGCCTGACAGACAGCCGAATTCATATCAACCTGGTGGAGGGCAAGGTGGTGGTTCATATCCACGTATGGAAGAACCTCGGGAACGCGAAGGATGCGTTCGACGTTAGATGGCTCGCAGCGCTTCGACCCGAGGGCGCCATATGTAAGCGCAGCAGGGAGGAAAGAAACGACAGCACGGCGCGGATTGCGGTCCACGAGGCGATGAATGAGGAAAAAAAGGCGTGGTGCCTAGACGGTTAGGGAATTCTATTGGCTACTCTAGCATATAATGCTACATCTGACAGTATAGAATCTGGTCTAGCCATGACTGCCTGTATAACGTCGATCAATTCAAAAGAACTTTGTATGGTGTGCCCTAACTCAAATAGTTCTGTCTGATGGTGGCGCAATTTACCGGCCTCTCACCCCCTAGTGAGAGTGATAGACACTGAAACTCAGCTGAGGCTGCTAGCCAACTAGAGACTTAATTAATATCTCCCTTTCTTGGGGTTATTCCTAGATAGCCTTATTTCTGAAATAGGCTACTATGAGCCTAATATGCATGTAAGTAAACTACATGTAGTTTAGGGAGAGGGAGAATTGGCAATAGCTATGTTGGCTAGGCTTTATAGTATGTAGTGCCAAGAAATAGATACGATAAGCTACCGTGGTGTTCCGTGAGAGACGATGTGATTATTATACCTGCTATAATTTTCCAACTTTTGAGATCTAGATGAACCGGCAAACTGGTGGCTCTAAGCTTGTAAATGGTCAGTCTCTCGGGAAGACCGAGTCTTAGTTTGCGTAGTAATCGAAGGCTCTTGTTCCCGTCGGATTGCGGGTACCTACAGCAGCACAATGCCGGTGTAAGACTCGTCTGGTTCAACCCCCTGTGCCACTCTAGCTTAAAAATGAAACGATTAACTCTTATCGTGGACTTACAAGGGATCATTCGAGCACGATAGATAACATAGAGCCAAGGACAACTCACCGAAGGTGAAAATCCTCCATGCGGACCCCAGATGAGGGGAACATCGATAGGAGTCCATGGATGCCAACCTACCCTAACCTACCTACTTCGGACACATGGAGGTTGACGAGCTTTTATAGTGGAGATCAGTACATGCAAACTAGTACATGTAGAGAATCCAGGGTCCGTATGTAGGCAGGTTTGTCATGTAGGATCATCGGATCAGAGGCCCTATCTATATGAAGCAGTCTAGCTGGATGTTGTCGATCTCAGCCGTATAAAGGAATTAATACATACGATGCGGCGCCAATCGGCAGACAACAGTTTTTTGGCCCCCTAATGGCTTCATTGGCAGTTAATGCGGCTCTACTCACCTGTCTATCTCCCTGTTCTCATCTCGGTCGAAATATGTAGGCATGTAGTTGAATTATCGGGTGATGGTAAAAGTTGTAAAAGTTGTGGTGAAACTGAAGTCCAGACTGTTTAAACGCTTAATCGATATTGATACTACCTTATCTAACCCAGTTAAGCTAAAAGAACAAGGAGCTGCACGGATACCTACAGTAGTCTTGAATGGAAGGAGATGCCGACATACAGTATACCGTGCCTGCTGTCATCATTGATGTACATAGATGTAGACACATGCAAATACTCATGAATGATAGGAACGGTAGGCACGGTAGGCACGGTAGGTACGGCGGCTGAGTCGTTCTCGCCATCCCAGCTCCCAACTGTCTCGGTCGTCTGCAGTACCCACGTGTACAATGTGGTCGGTGTATTCTACAGTAGAGAAGCGGGTACCACTCATCAGCCGTCGAGTACCTTTTGTCAATAGGAACCCTGCCCTTGGTCAGTGGTTGAACGCTGGCTACCTACTTAAACACCGCCCTTCTGGACCTGTACCCCCTGCAACAACATGCGGTGATCAACACCTGATTCGTGGCTTTCCC
This sequence comes from Hypomontagnella submonticulosa, assembly GCA_022984865.1. Classification (NCBI taxonomy): domain Eukaryota; kingdom Fungi; phylum Ascomycota; class Sordariomycetes; order Xylariales; family Hypoxylaceae; genus Hypomontagnella; species Hypomontagnella submonticulosa. The sequence goes on from JAJKLF010000015.1 coordinate 682,017, forward strand.
GCTCTCTTTTTTTCTGGCTGGAATTTTTAGGTTCGCACCCTGCCTGCAGGACACTGGGAAGCACCAGTTCCTCGCCAATCCCAATTGGGAACCCGAACATCGCAGGTCTTCCTCTTGTTCCCTTTTTTCCCCGTCCTACATGGAAGTATCCTACTTTCGTATCTCGGCCCGTACTGTAGTAGTGTAGCCAGTTTTTCTCTCCAAAGCTGACCTGGTAATCACCTGTTTTCCTGAAACCTCGTTCATTATACAGCATATCACGACTATACGTCGCGATATATTCACCTTCATTCTCCCCCCAGTCTGATTTTGCGGCGTGAGGTCCATCCTCTCCGGAATACGGATACCCTCGTTCTTCCCGCTCGCTTCGTCGGGTCCTTATTCGTCTCTAAACCCACCTCCACACACATTCATATTGTCACCCAACTGAATAGTATTTCCTCTTGTCTCATACGGTACTTGGGATAACCGTTATACGCGACACCTGGAACCAACCCCAAGGTTTTAGATCTATAAGCTTCGCCCTGTTGTCAGTTGCGTTGGAACCTTACCTTGGAAAGTAGCCGTTGGCATTGGCACAAATCGTCGGGGTGTTCCACCCAACGTCCACGGAGTTCCACTTCATTCTATCCGAATCATACTCTCGCCAGTGTCATCTGTTAGGCACACGAATTTGAATTCGGGAAGGCAATAGCAGCTCAATTCGATTTCCACCCTACCAACACACCAACTTGTCACTGACGAACCGAGAAGCCGACTAGCCGACAAGATGAAGGGCCGCCCGGTTGACCAACTCGTCTATGAGTGCATGTTCCCGAAGCCTCGGGCAAACGATCCTCAAAACTTCCACACTCTTCTTCACCGAAACCTAATCCCAGAAGTCCGTCAGGAAGTCCACTCTTTCTATGGTCATCTTGACACCCAGGAAGCTAAGTACCCTGGACTTGACTACACTCACCGCATCCACCGCATACGACTTAGCCGTTGGCCCTGGCACCGCCGCCTGTTCCGCGCTTTCGATACTCTACGCCTGACCCATTCCGAAATTGCGAATCTGACAAAATGGGAGGGTACAAAGTGGGCGAAGGAGCGCTTTGAGCGGGACTCCGGTATCATCATCCGAGACACGGCATTTGATGAGATTGCCGAGTGGGTAGAGCCTGAGGATAGGCCACAGACGGCGCGCGCAACGCAGACCGAAGGACAACAATATCCGGCAACGCCTGATGAAGAGATGGATGGTGAGGAAGAAGAGGAGGAGGACAGCGATGGCGAGCTGACGAGCGTTGGGGTTGCCCTGAACGAGCGTCTCCGCGAACGAGCTGCCGCACGACAAGAGGCTGGCGGCGATACCTCCATTCCCCTGGATGAAGAGTGGGAACAATGGCTTAAGAATGCAATTGAGTCCGGCGAACTTCCCTTTCTCACCGAGCAATTCGTGCGAGAATCAACCGCTATCACTCTCGTCCCGCAAGCACTCTTCCCACCCCGGATGCTCAGTGCGGCGCGAGCTGGTCAGTGGCATGAGATCCCGGACTTTCTCCACGGCGTACTCCGATATGCTTTGGAGAATGAAGCTCCGGGTCGAGATCACGAACCGTCGGCATCGAGCGAGCGACCATCTGGCCGTACTGTTGTGCCAGGCCCGCAAAGCAACTCCTCGCCTGGACCTAACCGAAGAACCTTGCGGCGCGATTATTCGACCCTTCGACTGCCCGCCGCCGAACCCAGCCCTAACCGTACCACGGCGCATATTCGAATACGGCAAACGGCTCAATCTGGTACCCAAACCTACATTTCTCTCCCGTAGGTTTACCTATGGAGTTGCGGCGCCAGTTTTTAAAACGACTGTAACGGAGGCCGGCGCAAAAACTATTCGATACCCCTCTCGACCTAGATTCTCGGATTTTTGATATGCCAAAACCTTAGTGCACGGCCACTAAGCACGTTCTGATGCTGCGTATGACGTTTTTATCACTGACCTAGATGGCCATGATATATTCTCTGAAGACGACGTAATAAGGCAGGTGCATACCCAAGGATGGGAAGATTTGACAGCATTTGATGGAATTTTTCGAGTTGTGCACAGTGGCAGACGACCGGACGAAGATATACGAAGGCATGTGGAAGCTTTAAGACTGATCACTAGTCCAGGGGCGATTCTGACCGTTATGGATGACGAAGTACTTTAGGGGGATGAACTAACTACAAGAATGAGATCGACTTCTTTTATTGCCCAAATCACCCCAAACACCTCTTGGCAACAAAATAAAAAGGCCGAGAACACACGTTCACGATTGCGGACGGTGCTGGAGATCATATGGATGGTCTAAGGCATATACATGTGCCCAGGTACCAGCTTTCTGAAGGGGGAAATAGAGGAGAGAACTGCACCGCTTTACTTTACTGGTCATAGCAAAGGAGCCTACACGAGGAGTTGCGGTTGCATTCATAGGGATTGCGTTGATTTTTCACAGGGAGGCTCTGAATTTGTTTCATGAGTTCTCATCTATGTAGATGATGCCTCAGATAAAGAAAACGTGTTTATACCCATCAGACTTGTACTTCTGCTTGAACGTGTTCCTGACTTGTGATTGTTTCTTATCACTGGGGTTTGAAGTGAAATAGTCACGATGATCATCATAGTCACCGTTAATGACATGTTACATTAGTAATTTACACAAGTAGCATGAATAGCAACATTAGAAAACAACGTCAAACTCGTTATTCTCTTAGACTATCTCATCACCCTGGGGCGTACACTCAAAAGTTCATAACCTGGGTATTTGTCTGCCTATGACCCTACCAACTCCGTTCCATGCCTGTCTGTTTAATAAGAATCAATGAACCACTTCGCCCGCAATGCACCGCCTACCGAAACACAACTATGAGTCCAGGGGAATGAATCACTACAAGAAAAAAAAAAACCATGCTATCAGATGCCCCCCTTATTCCTCAGCTCTTCAACAGGCAGAATTCCCGCGGAAGATATCACTAAGAATCCTCCAGGGAAAACAGAAAGTGCGTGGGGGGTGAAAAGTGTATGGGAAAAGTTCCGGCGCGTCTGCCGCGCCGGATTTGTAGAATCGAAGTGAAATCCTTGACCGGAATCTGTTTTCCAGTCTGGATGAAGCGGTCTCAAGACAAAATCTCAATTAGGAGACGGGAAGGCCGACGACCCGGTGTCCGTGCCTGATAAATCAAGATTCTGTCGGACTATCGGTACTGGTACAGGTGCTAGCATCACGATAGGTAGGTCGTATTTGAGGAGTACGGTAGTGGCTGGAGACCATTGAAGAGGGAACATAGCTCGAAGTGTCCTCCCCTTGGACTGCTCCTGAGCTCTCCGATGTACCGTCCGAGACATCCGAATGTTCCACAACTTCCATGTCATCCATGCCTCCCGTGACTTCTGGCTTCTCCGGATCTTCTGTGCCCTTTGCTCCCTCTGGGTCTTCTGTAGCCTTAGGGCGCTTCAGAGCTACTGTGGCGTGCAAATCTGTTGTGGTCTCCGAACCGGCATTGATGTGACAATCGCGTATAGCAGCTACAACATCGTTCATAACTGGCTGCCTTCCACGCTTTTTCATCATCGCGTCAGGCTCAGCGTCGCCCGGTTGCTCCGACTGTGTAGCATCGACCCTGGACGATGCTGCCTCGTTGCCACTCTACGGCTCTAGGTGCGACCACTCCGGGATTGCTTTGATCTGGGTCCACATGAATTTCTCCAGCTTGTTGGCTGACTTCGCATACGGCGTAGACTCATTATTGTACTTGCGGCAGTTGTCGAAGATCAGCTTGGCATCCTTGATGAATTCCTCCGGCGTGCCATACTGGTCAGCCTCGAGCTTGGTCTCCATAGTGCTGAGGTCCATGGGTTCCTTGATCACGTCGTAGTAGTCCGCCACGTCATCCTTATTAACTGGGTTCAGGAATGGCCATGCTGACTGATGATTCTGCAGATCGTTGAGGAGGTGGAGCAACTGGTTATAGTTGGGACCGTGCCGCGGTTGTCGTGCCAGCTCATCCATATCGGGTGACCATCCCGAGGCGCGGATCGCTTCTATAGAGAGCGGGTCGATGGGTGAGACGCCATTCTTCCACTGCTTAGGCGGCGGATGGGTGAGGTGGGATTTCGAGATGGCGCGTATCTTAGCCTGTACGCATTCCTTCTGCTTAAGAAGCATGCGACCCATCTCAAGATATCGGACGCGCGGGAGCATAGAACACTGCATTATAGTGCCTCCCTCATAGTCCTTGATATAACCCATCCATACGGATCGCGGTAGGGTGATTTCTTTCGTGAATCCCTGCTTCTTGAAGTATCCGATAGCATAGTTGTCGGCGTAGGTGAGGAAGTGCATTACGTCACTGGTCGCTTTGACGTAGTCCTTCAAATGCGACATCAGATGAGCACCATAGCCTTTCACCTGTTGGTCACTGCTAATTGCACAGAATACAATCTCAGCGAATTGTCGGCCCTTGAACGGTCGATACGTAATGCCTCCAACAACTTCCAGTGGCTTCTTTACTATCGCTATAGAAAGATGCGTTCGGTCGTAAACGAGGCGTGCGATATAGTCCTTGGGCATCTTCGGGAGCTGCTTCTGAAAGATGCACTTCAGGCCGGTAAGGATAATCAGAGACTCGCGCTCGTTATCGTTGTTGACCACGCGGAACTCAATCTCGCCATTGCGCTCTTCGATTACTGCAGGCTAAAGCGATATATTAGCGATTTGTTACTATATAGATTATTCACGTAATGCTATAGGGATATATTGATGGTGGCGGTGATGGGAATTGCGGCGGAAGCGGCGCCTACGCCAACAGGACGTATAATCACCTTTTCTGGGAAGGGAATAGGTTTGATGACGGCGGTCTTCTTGTCTGCTTCTAGGGATTCATCGTGTTTCGGTCTCTTGGAGGCAACAGGCGACGACGGCTCGTCACTAGCCTTTCGTTTGTGACCTGTTAGAAGACAAATTAGTTAGAAGCGCCATAATCACCGCCAACGATGGGTAGCTTACTATCGTCCTTCACCATCGTGATCGCATGCGCACCATGAAATACGATGTTCTAGAATGATAGATACAAAATCTAGTTCAAATGCGCCGAGTCGCAAGTTGAGGTCTTGACAGGTTGGGGAATGTGATGCGGCGGTTAGCGGCATTGTGGGGAAAAGGGAACGGGGATTTGTGTGGATTCGCCCTGCTGCAAAGGAAATTTGTGGGCCAAAACCTTGTACGGCGCCTTCCCAGGCGATGCACGGCAAACACGGAAAGGGCGACGCAACCAATTAGATCCTGTGATGATAATAAGGTTAGAGCTAAACCAGAAAGAGACAGGCCACCTATTTGTAAAGAACACTTAGTGGTGCAAGAGCGCCGTAGCAAGCAGCGGAAAGACCTACGCCGGATTGAGGCTCGAGCCTCTAAGTTACTTCTTCAACGCTAAAGGCTCAACACGCGAAACCTTAACGTCTTCCAAGTTGTACCTTTCAATATTCCAAGTTAGTAAAGGCGTACGCCGTAAAGCAGCTAGGCAAGTCAACTTCGCGTCGACATCTACCCAGATAAACAACTAAAAGAACCATACGCCGTACTTCGTTTCGCGACAAATCCACCAGAGCTCGCCGCTCGAGGCTCCCTACTCTTCATGGATTCTTCACTGCAGGAGATCTGGCAAACTGCTCCAGGCAGTCCATTCCTCCCCTCCGTCGGAAAGGGTAGTCAATTCCTAGTGGGATTCGTCCTGCTTCTACTCGGTCTTTCTCTGACCGGCGCCTTCGCACTAAGTAAGTACACTATTCCTGGTCCCCATTTGATCTTCATGATATCGAGTAGTATCTAATCAATTGTATATAGACCGATCTCTCACCAACCTACCTCTCTACGGAGTTCCAGCCTCGCTATCTATTGCGTACGTCCTCTTACTACATACTTAACTCTATTCCAAGCTCCTAACACAATAACAGGTTTGGCACAGTATACATGTTCTGTGCGGTTGGTGTTTACGTCTAGAAGATACCCCGAAAAAAACGAGAGAAAGACGCGAGCCCGGAAGACCATTGGCGTGTATCATAGATGAATTGAGGTTTACGAAGTATCGTGTGGGCTCCTGATACATTATATCAACGTGATTGGAGACGGTTGCTACCAGCAAAATCCCATCCCCCTTATGCCCAACATAATCTCCTATATCCCCTGTACTCAAAAGCATTCCCATCTAGGTGGGAGCATATCTTCACCATGACATCATCCGCAGAATCAGTTCCTCCTCAGCAACCACTGTTTCGAGCCGTGGCAAGTTCCACAAGACAGATATACCAACTACTGAAATGTATCAGCTTTACTTCTAAGGTCCAAGTCCAGATAACCGAGGATGGCATCCGATTTACCGCCGACCACTCTCGTGTAATGCAAGGTAAGTCAGTGGCATTGTTCATAATGCAGATAGGTCTAACTGTGTCTTAAGGTGTCGCTTTTCTGGATAAAGCTCTTTTCACGTCGTATACCTTGAACGTGGCCACCGAGGATGAAGCGGCCTCTCTACCCGAGTTCCAGATGAATCTTGCTGCTCTACTGGAAGCCTTACAAATCTTTGGTGCCACGGATGTAGCCGCCCGAGCTGCTAAGGCTGAGGCAGAAGCATATCGCAGCAATCTACGTAACTACCGCCCAGATGCCTTCAATCATCAGTCGTTGGGCATGCCTGGAACTTGTTGTATCATGTACGAGCAAGATGGTTCTCCACTAAGCATCATCCTGGAGGAGACTGGAGTGAATACCCAGTGCAATCTGGTTACCTACACCCCTGAATCACCTGACGACATCCCTTTTGATCGCAACGACCTGTCGTTCAAGATTATTATGCAAGCTCGATGGCTCCTTGATGCACTTTCCGAGCTAGCTCCCCTGGCGCCAGTTCGCATCGCCATCACTGCCTCGCCAGAAAAGCCGTATCTAAGTCTATCTAGCGGCGGTGGTCTTGGTAGTGCTAGTGTCAACTTTTCAAGTGGGCGTGATCTCCTCGAAACCTTCTCGGTGCGTGATCACTGGGCTCAGAGTTTCAAGTTCGATTTTATCAAGTCGGCAAGTGAAGCCATGCGAATAGCAAACAAAGTCAGTTTCCGTGGGGATGGCCAAGGTGTTCTCAGTTTGCAATTCATGGTAGAGATTGAAGGTGGTGCTGTGAGCTTTCTTGACTTTCGGTTCGTCCCTTATGTCACACAGGAAGATGAAGACATAGGGTCCGAGGAGGACGAGGACGATGCATAAATTCCATCAATCCGAAGAAACACCCACGAAGCATGTGAACCTCTTGCTAGCGTCATGGTCACCTCCTGCTCAACAGTTAAGACATCTGTAGCTAATTTCTCGGCTCGTACAGTTCGTTGCTAATTAGGTAGATATTGAACACACTATCTACTCGTCAAATTCTGACTCATACAAGGTTTACTCGTCAATGATGATTCTGTGTCTCCCATTTAACTGGATCACGGCTAAGTATCAGCTCCAAGTCCTATATAATTTTCCTATAACCTGTACGGAGATGGTCGAGCGCGAACTAAGGCAGGAACACGGACTTGAAGACAATCCATGACGCCATGATCAGACATGTCTCCATGGCTATTTCGCTATGTTGAATCGCAAAATAGGACGTGCGAGAGGTCCGATACCCAATACCCAAGCACATCGGTTTATGGTTAAAATGAAGGCTAACTAAATTTCAACGACATATTCCTTGGACTACGATCACCAAGCAGTCGAAACCAGCAGCTTTCAACTCCCTACCCGCCTAGTTATATTAGTTAAAGCATATGTCCAGATTTCCATTAGCCTTGCATGACAAGAACCTGTCGATGCCTACTCTAATTCAACATAGACTCACTCACTCTAGAATTAAGCTCAAAAGGGGAGTCGTGCATTGCAGACCGATGGCTAGACACGGAGTAGCTTAATAGCGCCTGGCTACCAAGTTTCCCCCTATCTGTCATAGGGTATTGGCGTTATTATACCTGCACCCCAGCAGAATGGTCATACCAATCTCATGGCAGAGTATAATATCGATAGTGATCGACGTATCGCCAATAGCTGAGAGCCAGTGCCCTCGTATTCTTTGATATGAACCAACTCCCTATGCCCGGCTTCACAAGTCAAGGGCAGAGTATCGGCAGGGCTTATCACAGTTCCAAGCTATAGAAAGGCTATCTATTTGCTCTGAAACTACCTAGCAACGACTATTCGAGTTCGGTGGATGACTACCTGCATGTGTACTAGGCACACACTTAGTCACTACGTTTTCAGTGGTATCTTGGAACAGAGGGTTTGCTATAACTTGGAAGAGCATGCGTGGTTTTGGTTATCTCTCTAGTAGGACAGCGAGTGCTGTCCTAAACCAGAGACTATTGTCTCACCATCGCCGTTATATAAGGCCTCCATGATATCTCAGACATTCTTTACTATTCACACTATCGATAGATAGGGAGAATTCCCTACACATACCCGCCAATACTTAAGTCAGCCATTGATGAATAACGTTAGTCTCGTACTACCTATCACACTCGTACGACGTTTGTCACTGCATTTGAGGGGCTTTTGATTAAACATATCGTGGAAATCCGGCCCTTACCGATGAGGTAGGACGAAGAACTCCTGTCTTTATTTTTACACACGCAACTCCGTATTTACAACACCGAGGACGCTTTATCCTATCAGGCAAGGCTAAAATATATCGGAAGCAGAGACAGACGAGCGTCTTCGAGAGTGTGTATATCAAGATCATCATGACGAACCCTACCAGCCGTAACGACAAGCCGGGTACCGGCTGTTTCGATCGGCTCCTTAATTCAGACTTCAGGGCCTTATTCTCGCGCTCCGCTCGGAAGCCCAGCCAAGAGCGCAACGAAGCCTCAGTGGGGAAGGCCACGAATAGGCCAACTTCGACAGAGTCCCCGGCTCAAACAGCGTACGTGCCGCATCATGCCAAGCACTCATTTCTTCGGACAGCCACGCCCCGCTGGATGAAGAAAGCAAACGAGACCCTCTAAGGGTCGTCGACGGCACTTACGTCGCCTCGAATGTTCTCCATGTGGACTTTTGTTTCTCTTACTCGCGGCCTAACTGATCTGGGCCCGCGAGATTCCGATTTGCTATTGCGTACTGGCTGGTTTCTGGCTCGCTTCTTGGTGACATAAGCGCCGCGGCTAATGAACCAGCTGAGCTTACGCACCATAGGACGATGCTAAGTAAGCGCGAGCCACGAGGCTTCTCGTCTCTTACTTATACGCGAAAGAGATGCGCTGAGGCGGCACAACTCGGACTGACCAATCCGGAGCTGATATGCTCGCCCCTCTTATTTCACTCTCGTGTACCTTTTCCTATTATCGACATTCTGTAATTTCCATGTTGCTAGCAACGGCGATTTAGCTTCATTTCTTTTCTCACTCTTTGTGAATCTTGGATTTCTGACATGGAGGATCGGGTTCGAGGTGCTTAGGCAGGCTTAGTGGATATATGGGAAGAGGATGCTATTGCATGTTCCTCAGGAGGGACAGGCAAGATATTGCGACACATCAACCTACTACTTTGAGCTTCCCGATGCTAAACGGGCTCCGAGAGTTCTGACTGCCAAACTCGTTTCGTTTCCCCTCGTCGCTATTGGCTCTTCATCCGATCTTTTGTTTCTCAGGTTAATTGGAAACCTGGCTCAGACAGGGGGTTTGTGGGTTTTTGTTGCGCCCCATGTCTGCCATGTTCGCCTTGGGCCCTTGGCCCATTGGAAGGATTTGCTGCAGGGGGAAAAAGGGACCCTTGGTCCCTTTGGTCCCTTGGGCTAGATTACCAAGATAACGCCAGTAACTCTAAAATAACTCTATTCAAACGTTGGCAGATTGCTGCTGGCCCGAAGAGGCAGGTATGAACCGCCTGTGCATATGTATTGGAGACGTGCGTGATCCTTTGGAACCACGAGTCGGCCTACCTGGGGATGAAGCTCTCCGGACACGCTAATCAAGCTCTGTTGAAACAAGCTCGGCTTTCGCCTCGAATCAAACGTGGCGTCCTTGCTGCTGCCCATGAGGGGTTTAGCTTGCCTCGCTGGTAGCGAAAGCTGCAGGTCCTGTCTCACTTTTCTCGTCGTCTTCATATATTATGAGGCTGAGCCCACGAGCGATGCTTCATCATAGTGTGCGAATTGTCTTGGCTATTCAGGTAGTCCAGCTCGAGTATACTTACCCTCAATGAAGCCCACGAGGTCGATGGCGGGACGTCAGCTTCGGAGTATACCGTAGTGGGGAGGCGGGGTGGTGATCGCCATGGATACATGTATGTACTATGGTAGGAATGTTAATTAGAACCTGGATCTATAGAGCCAGGCCTCGGTCTAAGCTCGATCTGCATAGTTGCAGCCTGCAGACAATTCGGTATCTGTCGGCACATTGTCTATGATAATGAATCCCCCGAACGATCGTGAACCGCTAATAGGCAAAGGGAAAACGGCGATTTTACTCAACCTTGCCCGACAAGGGGGTGGCGCTCGAGATATATCCCGAACAGTTTAAAAGCCTCAATCGAGCCTCTGAAGTCCTGCGCAGAAGGATCCGACTAGCTTAGTATGGAGATTCCTAGATCTACCTAATCACCGAGACCACACCGTATCGGCGTTAGAGAAATCAGATGTGAGATAAAGATCCATAGGATCCATTGCGGCATCATCCAAACTAGTGTTGAACTAGTGAATGTGCTTAATCGGTTGAGGAAAGCATTCTGGCGGCTGAACCGATATTGGAAGTTTCCGTCACTTGGCCCGAACACATTTGGAGGATAAGCCTCCACAGATGTCATCTACGGGGTACCTTATGTACCTAGTCCGTTTCAAGTTTCAAAGGTTGAATATGTATCAAGCTGGCGTCTGCATATCTAAATCGTATTTATGTCTTGAAGTACTCATTCCGTATAGGGGTAGTAGAACGTCAAAATTTCTCAGGTAAATCATGCAAAGAGTACCTCGAGGGTACTTAGACTTACACTTGGTACGAAGTTCAAATTCGTTAGTAACGAATTTGACGTCGTTCATCTGGACTGTAGGTTCGCACAGACGATGTGAGCCGGCCTGTGGGATTTCCCTCGCGTGATTCGATTCGACCAGAAACAAGGAGACTGGGGTGACTTCAGTACGATATGGGGTATGCAATATGATTACCATAATAAGGTCATCACCCCGGATCGCCATTTCATAGAGTTGTCAGGGGTTAGATTCATCGTATTTCGTACCTGCTCGAAACAGCCTCTTTAGATAGAGCTGCATGCAAACCGTTTTGTTTCATGTGTCTGAGATCGGAAAGATTGGGGGTGTAATGTAACCACTCTGGCGATGTGTAGCCAGTATGGTGAGAGAATTTCTGGGGCGGAAAAGGTACCGTATTGGCGGACGAACGCGTCAGCCCCTTGCAGGAGCCAAGCAGGAACTCGGCGCCAGCCTACAATGTACAGATTTACATCAACTAAGTACTACTGCTGAGGCCATGGATTTGCATAATAATGAGATATTGACGCCACAATTCTGCTAGTCTCTTTTTTCCTTTTCCGAATAGAAGCCACTTCAAGACAGCTACCCGGGTAGATATACTATACTTAGCAGAACCCACAAAGTTGAAACTGTATAGCTGGAGTGAATGGTGACTTCCCACGTGCTTAGGCATGTCGGCTACCTGGACCAGAAAGTCGGTAAATTGAAATATGCTGGCATCAACCTGACGGGTGTAGCTGATTCTATTCATACTCTACAGTATGTCATTGACCCCTTACACAGCTGTTTCGTGTAACCTGGAGTCTGTAAAGCTGCATAGGTACGGGTTTTGCCAACTCTGTGGTACTCAAAGTGATATCTTCAAGAACTTTCTCAAAAGTCTTCCCAAGAATCCCGTGACTATATGAATCTATATTCTCACTATGGTCTTCTTCTACTATGTGGTGGCTCCACTGGCGTCTTTGACTATGAAGGATCTAGGGTTATACATAGTATTGAACATATAGCTATGCTAAGTACTGGCAGGGATGTTGCTGTCCCCGTATAGTCTAAGAATTCTGGGAAGTGTTAACTCCCTATCATTGACATGGTAACTTCCGATGTAACTTGTAGAGACTTTGAACTCTAGTAAAACTTGCAGCCGCGACTCAACATCATGTTGGTATATCGAGATGTAACTTCTAAGTGTAGAAACATGATAAGATATCTGGAAGGTTTGGCCCGACGAGTCCAGGATGTAGGTAGATGTCTGGCTCATTTCGAAGCCCAGCATGGAATGTTTATCTCGGTCAAATATCATACACTACTCATGAGCAAGAATAGCCGAGCAAGACGTACATTTTCGCCAGCATGTCAAACCCGACTATCAACATCGTACAAGATAACGACGAATTCGAAGTTACTGTCACTATAGACGAAGAACTAGCCGGGGATACCAAGTGCCTCGTAGTCGTATGTGTCACGTACGCATACTTCGTTGTCTACGACGGCTTCGAGCGCGTCAGCAAGTGGGCGAATGGACGGACTTCGCTCGTGTTCAAAAACCTCAATATTGACTCTCCGGGTGAATACATGTTCTGCGCTTCAGTCACGAGGACGGACGGGGAGCCACTTCTGGCGTACAGCAACGTATTCACCGTCAAGAACCAGGTATAGTTGCGAAACTCATTCCCGTAGGTACTGGTGATGCTGAGGGTCGAACTTAGGTGATAGACATCCCGAAGCCGGTCGAGTAGCTGTTAAGACTATGGTACATGGAACTAATGAGATGGGGAAAAGGGCGGTGGTTCATATGTCCGCTTGGGTTTGCATTGTAGGTGGCGTTGGGACTCGGTTGACTTTGGAGCTTTATTAGATATCCCCAAGCACGCCGGTAGTTAAACGGGCGCGGTATCGTCTTAAACTCTTTTAAAAAGTTTTATATCCGACAATTTCACTTGTGTAAGTCACTAGATCGCTCAAATTTCCTATTGATTAATGCTAAATATAATTCAAGATTACGTACCTGGTGTATAAAAACCGAGCATCCGAAGAAATGAAGTCTGGTGCTGGTGGGTTAGGTAATTGATGATATACCTAAAGCGATAGTGGACCCATAGGCCCATGTCGACTGTCGTCAGCCTTTCCATAACTGGAGAGCTTGATAGCTAAACAAGGAGAGTCGTAGTCATTCGTATCTATATGGATAAGTTGTAAAAAGAACCCTTTATCCCAATTTAGATACGAGAGAGGGCTTAATTGGGACTACTTCTTCGCCCTAGCGATGGCAATTGGAGAATACGCGTTATGCATTTTCCGTAGTCCATTGAGATGATGGAAATTTAATTCAGTTGCGTCACTGAGCAGTCAGCCATTAGACAAGTAGAAGAAGACAATTCGTAAGTTTGATCATAGAAGGCTTAGCGACTGAAAATAGTAGAACATATGTCATAGGTAGGCGGCTTTTACCTAAGCGCCCGCGCTTTATGACCGTCTTTACGAAGTAGAGGGCGGTGTCTGATCAGCTTACAGTTGCAACACCCTAGTATTAGTGATATGTCAAGGTCGGAATGACGACTTTCCGAGTCATTGCCCCTCATCATCGAGGCTATCGTTCAATGACCCAACTAACAATGTTCTTTTGCGAAAACTGACAATTGTTGGAATTTCAGTAATTATGGAAAGGATGGTTGGTTAGATGAAGAGACGACAATTGAATGATCAATTACGCGTCCAACAGGATCCCGTTTGTAGGTACCACCGCGGTTCAGGTGAGATATGATAGGTGCTCGTTGCAGAATGTCGTCGATTGTGGGGTATCACCAGTACCAGTGCGCTGCGATGGATCCTGCTACCAAGTAACCTAGCCTCTAGCCTGCGTGGCCCGAGCCGACGAACGACGAGTCCATAGCAATCACGGCTAAATTGACCACAATTGGCGCCTCGCCGCGGTTGTTAGCACTAGCTGGTACCTAGCTGACCAGAATGGATGGGGGCCATTTGATGCGAGAGGCCGCTGAAAAATTCTCTTGGGCGCTTATTTCTAAGACATTCGCCGATCTGTATCGACCTGAAAGGAAACGGGCCAGTACAGCGCGTTTGCTATAAGCCACCCAAACTGACTTGGTGGTGCTGCGAGTCTATAAGTCGAGTGAATCAATATGCGGTAACTTACCGAAAATGACGGTATGAAAAAGAGGTGGCTCAGTTGAAGTCCGCAGCGGTTGACTGCATGGAGCATCCTGGGTGTTTGTGGGCTTGGCGTACTGGAGCTAGGAACATATAGATCTGGTACCCGTCACCAGCTGAATTCATATATAGCAGCGCTTTTCAAAAAGTACCGGTATCGAAAAAGGCAAGTATCGTTTCTACTAGTAGCTATAAGTACCACGTATACGAAATAGAGAGGAAGTGTACTCGATGCTTACTGTATGTACGTACATGTAAGGCTGTTTGTCAAAGTTATGGGCATCACGTGTAATTGCCGATTGGCTTGGCTTCCCGATCCGTACTAACCATGATTGTTAAAGCGGTAGTAAAGACCAACCACCCATATCCCCGTCCCACCTGTCCTTCCAAGGTGTCCCTTGATCCCTTGTCTAGGCTAGTCCTTAGCCCGAAGAAGTGGCCCTGATGCCGAGTCCCTAACCTGAATCTGAACCTGAACCTGAGGAGGGGTCCTACGATTCATCATTCTCCCACTCCCCATCCTGCGCGTCAGATGCACGTATCCTTCGTCTCGCTCGAAATTACGACTCGTCGGTACGTTACACTTCGTGCTGCCGCAGAGCATCCAATTCCTTTCTTTTGTCTCTCCTTACTACGGTACCATGGTTTCTATCATGATACCTATAATCAATAGACTTAGACCTAGCTGGTCTATCTCTATGGTGGTTGGCCTAAGTCGGCCTCACCTATCCCGGCCTAGCTGAATATCTCGAACTTTTGGCGATATACGACGGCAATACTTCTTTACGACTCTCCATCAATTGGTGGCTGATGATACAGATGTGGGAATATTGCCCGAGTTCTCTCTCCTTCCGGCACCTGTTCTCCATGGGGGCCTCGATTCCTTTACTTCTCTTACGTAGCATTCTGCTCAACGTTTCTACATCTAATAGACGGTTTCGTCCCCTTGTCCATACTGTACGTCGAGTCTGCCAACACTCCAACTTGATGTTACTTCGTCCACTATGCCCACCATTTTACCCCTCATACCGAAACTTCGCATTCGCAAGTGTGGGAGGTGCCGGTCTGTAGGTGTAGGGACTTATTGGAACCCTCAACTGATGCTTAGTTGCATTGCCGTTGTGATGATCTCTGTATTTTCAGTTTTCAGTAGCCTACCGAGCACTTCATTGTTCGTACTTAACTTCTGGCCTCGAGTAGATTTCCATCATCGCGGACCCGGCCAAGAGTGCAGCGCCTCTAACATTGGCTAATGTAGTGCTGCGCCGCTCATGATTACTGCGACGCACACTTATTCAAGATCCAGATGATTACCTGGTGAAATGGCGGGATAGGCCATAGACAAGAAACACCGCGTATTGCCCGCTAGTCAAGCTGATAGGATGACGAGGCACAATGGCAATTATTTCACAGTGTGCTCATCTGCCTATCCCGTCTATTCTACACACATACGACAAATCTCCTGGCCTGAACCAAGTACAATATTTGGTCCATTCCCCCGTACGGATGTAACCTGGCGATAGCAAGGCATGGCAATTCGACTTCCCGTTTGATACTGGTCGGTGGTGTCATGAGTAGTCGTTGGCTCCATGGGCTGTGCGCAATAGTCATGATCCAGATCGGCTCACGGGGTACGTATTGTCACCAATATCCCGGCCGATCCGCATCCCAGCAGGGACTAAGTACTACTTACAGGCCACTACAGAACATGACTTGCACAAATAGTAATTCCCGAGGTGGACCAATAGGCGATAAAAATAACGAGATCCCTGGTGAGGGCCCCTTGCTCCAAAACTGGGCTGCCCAGGTTTGTCGAGCTTGTATCTTTTCTGCAGTAGAGAGAGAGAGAACTGCAGGACCCCCATTCTTCCCGCTTCATAGGGCTCCCTTCACAGAGCCACACTCGTGTACGCCGCGCATCTAATAAGATAGGTACCTCATAGCCGTGATACAGGTACTCAGCATCGACTGGGGTCTACCGCCGCATTCCGTCAAAAATGCCTTCCTTTCTCATGTACATGTGCCACTGCCTCCTAGGTAGTGTCGAATGACAAGATGCTCAGTAATATCCAGCTAGGTAGCATGCAGCTGTCCCTTTCTCTTGGTTGCAGAGCCTTGTGTCACCCACCAACGTAGATCCTATCTCATATATGTCGAGTCCATCCCCCCAGACACCCGTTCCCTTCTGTTTGTCTGAATTTCCCTTGCGTCCGCCTCCACCACGATGCTATCTAGATCAGGCGTTAGCATTCGAAGGCTCATATCTCCAAGGCGGGCTCATGATGAATATGAAGATGGGGTTTCAGTCGATACCGACAGACCGGATCACAAAGCGGCGGGACGGAAAGATATTGGGACCACTAAGAGGCGGCCATATAGTAATAAGAAACGGTCGCCGCCACCGATTATAGTCAGTAGGGAACAAAGCATTCACGACATACTGGATCCTTTGCCGCCTCTCCCATCGTACGAACCGCCACGTTCCTCTGCTAGTTCGTTGGATAGCTATGAACGCCCCAACGAGTACCAATTGGCCGACTCAAAGAGGTCGAAATCGCCTCTTTGTTCGATATCGTCAAAGGAAGACCGAAGTCAAGAATCACTCCAGCTTTCTAGCGACACGAGCTACGGTGCCGACGAATATCCGCCGGAGCCACCCCCGAAGGAGGAACTGCAAGGCTCGACGTTTGACCTTGATGAAGCTTTATCTTTCCGACGGGAAAACAAAGCAGCAGTATCAAAGCAGAACCTGCCACCGCAGGAGCCATTCATAAGCTTTTCAGATGATATTCAACTGCTCATACAAGAAGCAGATGAAGCATTCAAGGCAGTTGGCAGCGCTCTCGCTGAGGTACAAATCACACAAAATACACTGAAAGAATTACCGAGACTCCCTACCCCCGATCCAGTACCCGATCCATCACCAATTCTGAAACCAGCAGCACTGGTTACTCCACCTCGAATGCAGAACCCGCCACGTCAAGCCGTCGCCGCCTCCCCTATCCACTCGCCTAGGCGAAACATATCTGTGTCTAGCGGTGTCAAAAGGAAGAAGTCTAAGAAATCCAAGAAAGCGAAGTCAATGAAGCCGAGTAGGAAGCCTGCTACGCCTAAGTCGACGACAAAAAGCGGGCCGAAATGGACATTGTCTGATAATGTGACGGAACTTTTCAGTGGGAAATTCTTCCATAAGGTGGAAGTGGATGAGATGCTTACGCCGAGTCAGCTGGAGGCGTACAGGCTGCGTAGGATGTCGATTATGCAGTCAGAAAAACCTACTGACAAATCGACTGACACCCTTGACACCGAGTCAAGCGACACGCCAATCGAGCCTTTCCACCTCGACGATCTTCCTTCCCGGATTGGGTCAGCTGGCGTAAAACTAAATGACGACACACCAACCGAAGAGAAAGCCGTCTCATCAACTTTCGAGTCAATTTCGAAGAGGGATTTCTCAGTAGAGGGGCCAAATGAAGAATACGGACCCGTCGAGCTTCCCGCCTCGACGTCGCGGTTGGATATCGGAGAGGAACCTGTGCAATCAAGAAATGCCCATTTTCCTACACCGCCAATGAGACACCCAGCACGATTCAGCTTGCGAGGGCAGCGAGGAGCGTTGCCTAGCATACCAGAAACAAGCATTATTTCGTCACCAACCAACGAACTCTACAGCGGCCAGAACTTTAGAGGTTCCCAAGCCTTGGTCGCTGATTCAAATTATGTCTTCCTTCAATCATCGCCGTGCTCGCTAACTAGCCCTAAATTCCGTCACGGTCCAATCCGACTCGCAAAAACTGATCTCATAGGAGACATGAAAGTTGGAGCGGACGAGGGCCTGGATTGGACAGCATTCCAGATGGCCATTTCTGGGGGCGCTGGAGACTGGCTCTCCGAAAGTGACGACATAATTCGCCGCAGAGAAGCAGAAGAGATTAACGAGTTAACAGATTGGTTTGACTCGTTAAACTTCTGCAGTCCCGGAGGACTCCTTACACAAGATCTCGAGGTTCCTAGTCCTACGAGTACAACATCGGGTGAAGACTACTCGGATATATCATATACGGAGATCGGAGGAGACAACCCATACAGCACGCCTTGGCAGAATCCGCGACACAAGATGTTCCCCGAGAGTCGCCAGCTAGAACATGACATGTCTGGGCTTGAATTGGATACTTCGAAAATGTATCTTGATGAGCATGGTGATCCCTCGTCGAAGGAATACGGCAGCCGTGAAAGCTACGCCAGTCTTCCGCAAAGTCCGATGCTTGATCTCCGAGTCATTCGAAGCCCGGATGGTGACGATATGGATGTTGTCCCAATGGGATATAATTTGGGACACGACCTAGGAGATTTCCTTAAGTGGGAAGCAGAGCATGCTTATGCCGGCGACTTCTTCTCGTGCTGAGGCGATATTTTGGGTTTTAATCTTCATTACATACATGTACCATAAGGACATGGCGCATACTTTCGAGATACTAACCCAAGAGCGAAAAAAGAAAAACGTTTCTGGTTAGAATGAATTTTTACGTCGGACTGACTGACTACGTCCCCTATTCTTTTGTCACTATATACCATTGGGTCTACGGGCGTTGGAGGCAAGCGCTCTATACAAAACATGATCTACAGCTTCCGGCTATGCGTGTCTACCAGGGAAGAGTAGCGCGGTGCTAGGATGGGATTTATTAACGCATTTGGATATATCATTGTGCAATCAGGAAAGTGTAAATTTACTTACATTGGCTTTACATTGGCTTACATTGGGAACTTACGACGGCGGTAATAATGGGAGTCACGGCAGGAGTTATCACAAGGTTCAGGGGGAAAGGGAGGGGAGGGAGGGGAAGAGACTTACGCGGTCATGTTTGGGTAGTTGCGGCCCGTCCGTTGCACACAAATCTGAGATTCTGATAAATATCGACTCAATCTTCCAAATCTTACCTGCTTCATCCTTTTCTCCCACAACGTGGCACTGAAATGATAGCCGATGGTGTACAATCGAAAAGGGTTACTCGACCTGGACCCCTCCCACTCGCGTCGTCAGCGGCGTCAGCTAACCGCCAGGTCGACCTTTGTAAGGCTATTCGTTCCCAGTTATAACCTTACGCCATCCCGAACCCCAACTGCGGCCACCCGTTTCACCTTGTTTGCCTCGCGAGTTGTCGTCGTCCTCACCTTGGTCGCCCTTTTTAACCTTTTCGTTGGAGCGAAACCTAATTGCGCACTCACGGATCGGCACACTGAAACGAGCATAGTTTGGGGAATACGTCACCGACCGGTATTCAACCAAGGGGCCCCAATGCTCTATATCTTTCTCAAGGATTTCCTAACGGGTGCGAGCCGCGCGTTGGCGTCGCTCTTGTCGCTGGAGAATTCCGCAGCTATGCAGTACGATAACTCGACTCTAACTCTCACCTCCGTCGGCACTCCGGATCCCTTCGTGACCCTCTTCAGAGGCCGCTACTATCTTGTAAGACCACCACCACTTAATCCGTCGCAATGCCGCTTTAGATTTATTAGACAGCTAACCTTGCGTAAAGACCTTCACTGCCGGAAACAGAGTGGAAATATGGTCCTCTAGTAGCCTTGCTGATATAGAGAGTTCGGCTGCCAGGCATGTGATTTGGTGTGTTTCATCGTTCTTGGGCATATATCTATCTCGTCTTATTGGTTACGGCACTAACTCAGCGGGTAGGACTCCGCCTCAAGGTACTGACCACTCGGCCGATCTCTGGGCCCCTGAACTGCATGCTATACACGGTCGATGGTACGTCTATTATGCCGCCGCAAATCCGGCCCACGGTAATAAAAGTCACCGCATGTACGTGCTTGGTGGTCCTCCAGCATCGGAGGACCCTTGCCGGGGCCAATGGGAATTTCTAGGACGCATCGTTGGGATGCCGGATCATTGGGCCATCGACGGGACTGTATTCGAGCTGAATGGTGATACATATTTTACGTACTCAGGTTGGCCGCTTGACGACATCGAAGACCCGTCGGACCTCATACAGCAGCTATTCATCCTAAAGCTCGCTGACCCTACGAGCGCTGCCAGCGCCGCCACCGTCATCTCCACACCGCAACACCCCTGGGAGATCACCCGGGAGGGCAATGGTACAGATCACGGCATCAACGAGGGCCCGCAGTTCCTGAGTTCTCCTGATGGTGCCATCGCATGGCGGGGTTTAGTCTACTCATGTGCCGGGAGCTGGACACATGAGTACAAGATGGGGTTGCTACAATACGTAGGGGGCGATCCACTTGACCCGGACTCTTGGCGAAAAGGGGAGGAGCCGCTCGTTCAGATGCTGAAGCATGGCACAGGTCCCTTCGGGCCGGGTCATGGGTCGTTTGTGAGCTTGGACGGAGAGGTCGTAGCGATATATCACGCTACGGATAGTCCAACGGATGGGTGGGACAACCGTAAGGCCAGGGCACAGAGGGTTGTGTTCACGAATGAGGGCCCGTATATGGGTCGGTCATTCGGGATGGGCATGTCCCGTCCGGAGGGTGGTCTGGTACGCCGGCTCAAGTATAAGCTGGCGAGGAGCGCTCGCAATAAGCAGGACATGGCCGGTGAGAAGGGTCTCAGGATTCTACTAGGGAGTAGGGCGACATGTAATTCAACACCTTCCTAGGGGTCATACCTGCCAAGGTGGGCGAGGAGATCAATATGTTGTTCCTATAATAGGGACGTTGATATCCTAGCACTACAGAGTAGTAGCTTCTGTTAAATGGATCAAATGGATTCATCGGCGAATATTTCATCCCCTATGGTGTCGTGTGTGGATGGTATTGGGATAGCACGTGAGTGTCTTGTGATATGGTTGAGTTCCTGTCTGGCTAAGGTACTGATTAATTTAAAGTATTCAACTAATTAATGGTAGTATATACATATGTATATCTGTAAGTAGACCCTTACATGATACTAAGGTTCCTTATGTTTCAAGATGCTATATAGAGGCTGGGGCTTCGGGTAGCATATTTAAGTCCGCCTCCTTTGAGAAGGAGAAAAAGGGGTAAGGTTTCTATCACAGGAAACATAGTATTAGTCTTATCCCCCTGGAGCTATGGTATATTGGTTAACTCATAAGCTAATTTGGAGAGGATGACATGCAATGAGTTGGTAGGGTTCTACATAGGCTCCTACGTTTTATGTGATTCTCTTCACTCGTTCGTGATAGTCGAACATTTTCTTCGAGGACTTCGCGTGCGTGTCGACTGAGTGATGTGATAGGCATTGATGGTGTTTTTGGCACCTGTCGTGTGCTAGAACCATAGGTACATCTGTAGGTAGGTAGCAGCAGGTGTGTTGCCATTGCCGCCTGCCCATCAAAAGTGAAGTCGTCGCGTAGACGTTCCCCGGGTTGGGTAGGTACACGTAAGTTCCCGCCTTCCACACCCGACTCCTAAAGACGACGAGCTCCTTCCCTCGTTTGCCGTCCACGTCGTCGATTGCTACCTGACAACCAGTTTAAAGGTTATAATGCATAATAGAGAAGACTCTTTCAACAACTGACAGCACAACACCCATAGAGCAGTAGTTAGCTCATTTCTCTCACATTATCCAGCAATGGTATAATGGTGCGGAAAAGACCCGGGTGCAAATCCCGGTGGGTGTAGGAATTCTCTTTTTGTCGGGCCTTTTAGTACACGATGAGACATCATATCAAGCCCCACTGAGGGCGACTTCCTCTTTTTTCTTTTTTTTTTTTCTCTCGATGCCCTCTTATTGTTCTCTTATCCGTTCTCTAGATTCCCTCTCACTGTCTAGGAAGGCGGTGTTCTTAGTATTGGCCGCTTTTGATATATATATTTGAACTTCTTCCACTTCTTGTAACCTATCGTCATTTTGGGAACATGTTAAAGAATATGGATAGCCTCATCTCTTCCGCATCATACTGTCACCGGACACAGCCACCTATCTATCTCGACATAATACTCGTGTGTACCCAAATTTCTATGCTATTGTTAGTATATCTCTAGTAGGACCCTGGGTATTGCGGTGTTATGTTAGGGACCACTCCGATAAGTGTTAGCTCTACAACACCAAGTCATAATAATGATAACGAACGCCAACTCGCACTGCTTAACCTATCTTTCTTTGTCTCTCATGTAACTTAACTCGTAGATCGATCCTTGTAAGGCAGACAGACATATTCTTGTTTTGCCAGTTATTATAAGTACAAGAAAACACTGTTGTCTGGATGTTCGGAAGAAACGGAAAAGTACCCATCCATCCCATCACGTTTGTTCCATCAAAGCTCCCTTGGGCGACCTAAATCCTATACGTTGCGCACGACACTTTCCCACTGGCCCAGCATTTCATTTCATCCACGCCAAGAAGCATTCAAGGATTCCTGAGATAGATCCCGGAGAGTCCAATAGGCCACAATACCCGCCAAGCCATTTCTCGTATTAGACATTACTAATGAGTTACCTCATCTCACCACAGAGGGCGATTAAAAAGCTTCCTAAGCTGTCATCTCAGGTGCTCTGCCTCGGTGCTGCTGCGACTCGCCATTCATACCGCTATCGGAATCCAGCACAGAATGGGCCTGGTCCTCATCCTCTTGTTCACCCTCGTACTCGTGGCTCCTGTGTTCGCCGGCAGCGACCCAGGAGTCACGGTCATTGAGTGGTGCGTCCTGGGCGGACAGGTCTAGGCCTTCTGATCGGGCCTTGATGTTATTGCGACGTCTTGTCGAAAGAGTGCGAGCTCGAGTGGACAGCTTGGGGTTCACGGCAGCGTTCGATGATACCCAGTTAGTCAGCGCATCTTCGCAGTCCTGAATGATGGCCTTGCTGGCCTCGTAGCCGTCATAGGCGGCGCGGGTCTCGCCTGGGGTCACGGGCGTGTCGTCAATCAGCTCAAGTAGATGTTTGCCGTAGCCAGCAATGATGGCCACCTTCTCGCAGTGCTCTTGTAGAGCGTCAAATTGGTATGCGTATGCAGACTTTAGCTTCTCGCGAGTGATGTTGGATAACTGGGCTTCGGCAACAAGCGATTCGGCTTCGGCGCGGACGAGTTCCTGTTCGAGGACAACGATCTTGGGCGAGTTGGGCTCCTTGTATTTGAGCTGCGCGATCTGGTCTGCGATTTTCTGTTTCCCTAACGTAGTGTTAGCTGATGCGGCCAGAAAATAAACACTGGCCGGAGATACTCACTGTCTCGACTAGGCTGTACGGATGCCTCGATATTTCTGATGCTCTTCATGGTGACTCGGTACTGGTCATAGCGATCGACATACTGGTCCTCGAGCTCGCCAATTTCGTAAATGAGTACACCGAGCTTGTCGGTGACGTCGGAAACGTCTTCGTCGCCGGCCTCGCCCCAGAGGGAGAGTTGTTGCTAGATAGATGAGTCAGCAAGTTGTCGTCATGGTATGAGCAGTGCGACATACAGCAACCTCCATGCGCTCCTTTGCGACCAACTCCAAGCTGCGCATCACATTCTTCTCCATCTTCACGAGCTGGGTCAGCTTTTTAGCGAGATCGGGCCCGAAGGCGCCGGCGGTGTTTCGACGCAACGCATGTCCTTATGTCATTGTTAACTTATCGGTCTCCCATGAATGTGTCGACGGTAGCGATCAAGGGTGCGAGGGTGCGACTATAGGTCGAGAGGTATCCAGAACTGGAGAAGCTTACCGAACGCGCCTTTTCCAAACAATCTGCCAGACTTCGTAGATGATGGCGGGGGAGGAGGGTTCTGTGGACATAGGTCAACAATGTGTCTCAGCGTATTGACGGAACAACAAGGCTTACTTGGATCTGAGAGGCAGTAGGCGCCCTAGTCTGGCGCATTGAATATGTCCGATGCATTGTGGGAGGTCGATTGGCGATGAGTCGTAAGCGGAATGTGATGACGTCGGGAGGTTCAGCTTGAAAGGATGGTGGTGGTACGAGAAGATGGTCGAGAAGCCTTTAGCGACTTTTGGTCGTAACTTGATGCTTGCTTAAACTCGCTTTAGGCAGATACCGGAGCCGATGGGAAAGTATAATAATTTACTCGAACTGCACTATGTATGAAAAGTGGTGGAAAGGTGGGTGAGTTTTAGTCTTGCGATCTTCGTTTTAAAGGGCCGGACGGATTTGGACGATCGCATACGTAAGGTACACACTTTTTCTATTTATGAATGGGAAGATGGAGATGATGGTCCCATGGCAAGAAGCAGAAGGATGGGGTTGGCGGGTTGGGCTGTTTCTGTTACATAGAAGCTCAGGCAATCGAAAAAAGTGGGAACAAATAAAGGGCTGGCCCCTTACTCCCTACGTCATCGCTGCCGAATTGTGTTCTTTTAGCTCTGATGTAGGAGCGCTAGTCCCAAAATGACAATTATCCAATTGGCTTAGCTCCGACCTTACTAGGGTGTAGGTATTCTTTGGGCATTTCAAGTATTGAACGATGCCCGTCTTCAAAGACCTTAGGATACGTATGACGGGTTGCTTTCGGATCCATTGCATTGGCATTAAATGGCTTGAGACTAAGTAGATGACCAGTAACTCTTTAGAATGTACATGTATGCATTGGCTACTGCTTGACTCAAGTGAAAAGTCTAAATCGTGAGCAAAATGACCTATAACATCATTTGAAGTACTATGGATCTATTTAATAAACCTAGGTTAAGAATGAATACTCAATTCTACCATGGCTGATGAGATTCTAGCAGCTAATACCGACAACTCTATGAATGTTCTCATTCGGTACTTTGATATCTACATAGTATATAGTATAGTAGGTTCACTGTGTAAATAGCATCATACTGTACACCCATCACCTTGGTGATGTCCCCACATATATACATACGCACTAGCCAAAGAAAGAGCACTGGAAGCTTCAAGGTTGAGAGCCCACTTCTATTTACGATAAGATAAGGGAAATCATCTCGGATCAAGCCTCGGGGTCGTCTCGCGTCGCTGCTTCTCATCTCATTGACGCGTCACTAAAAGTTAAAATTCACTTCGGGTCTTGATTTATTTTATCGCACTATCTCATCGCTTCGTGACTTGTTACCTTAGCACGATTTCCTGAGTTTCCTGGGCTCGTAGAGATTATCCCTAATCATTGATCCCTTTCCGAATTGTACTGTATGCCTAATCGCCCTATTCTTTTCTATCACAGTTTTTAACCAATCAATTTTCAGGGGGGTTACGGTCATCTGAGACGCGTCCGAATCATCGGCGCCGTAGCAACAAGCCCTATCATTGCAACCAATACTCACTTTAACAGTAATTGAATGCAGATATGGGCGTAACGACATCCCGTCCACAAAGCCCTTGGTAGATTCCTGGACAGAAAGAGCATTCTACCTCGGAGCTTGAGAGTGAATGCCTTAATAGTGGGCATCTTGGCGCAATGACGATAAAAATTGACTTGACAACTGTCGTGTCAGATTCGGACGACTCTAATATCCTAGATCATACGCCTCGGAAGAGTAAGCAGTCGCAGTCGCAACCGCAATCTCAGCCGGGATCACGCACTCGCAAGCTTGTCAGCTCGCCAATTCAGGACCAGCAAGCAGCTTCGGCTGCATCTGTGCAGGAAGACCGTACATCTATCCATGCTGCAACCCCTATCCGGCCCAGAAAGGGATCTGCATCCATATCTGCTAGCCAGGATGGGAAAATGGCCTCATTACCGGTCAGACAAGCCGGTAGCTCAGGGAATCTGCCTGATGTCTCGCCTTCGTCGTCTCATTATCATCCACCCGTGGCTCACCGAACCCCCAAAACTTCAACTCCTAGGAAGCATGAATGGAATGCTGATAAAGTTGAAGAAGCCCTACGGGGTTTCGCAAATGAGATCGGCACGGATGGAGCTAGGCTTACCGCTCGCCTGATTCACATGGCTTGGAAAAAAGAAGCCCCCGTGCAACAGTTCGCCAGCAAGAAGGACTGGTTCGCGGATATAAAGCGCACCCCAATAGAAGGCGCAGGGAAATCAGCAGATACGATGAGAATCAAAACAAAGGTTTGTCTCTGAAAGTCACATATATCGCCATTACGTATTCCACGGTCTATCGAGTTAAGCCATAAAGGGAGTAGTCAACTAACAATTTCACAGCAAGTAGGCCAAGGTAGATCAGGAAAACAGGAAAAGCGAGAATACCATAAGGTCATCTGTATCAAAACCAACGTTGACACGGTCCCTTCCTATAGTTTTCATCACGTCGAAATTAGGAAGAATATCCTCTCCCCTAATACCATGCTTACTTATGTTCCCCATCTAAGGGACCTCGCAGATAATGAAGAGGGCGTCTACCGCCGCTGGCTCGAAAACCTAGAGAACATGGACAAAACCTCTGGTTTTGCCACGCTCAGCAGGCATCAAAAGGTAAATAAGACGATCAAAAAGGAGCGCGCAACTACGCTACTACTATATCTCGATTCCTGGTTAGATAGGCTTGCTGTCGATAATTGCAACAAGACTACGCTTATCCGATACATGGCGAGTCAGGGTGATAACGTCACTCCTCAACAAAAGTCGAGTATTCTGAATTCATACAGCGACGAGCCCGGGTCTCCACGATCCGCCAAGGCCGTAAGGATATTTACAGAAGCATTTGATCGAGTGTTTAACTCTTCGGCAATGCGCGAGCGCGCCGTAGCTCTGCGCGATGTTCTTCTGCTGGATAAGTCAGTTGACACCATTGTTGACTCTAAAAAATGGATGAAAGAGACCCCGAGCCAGTCCAAAGTTGCGGAAGAGCACACGACAGTCGAATCATTCCTGGAAACTTATGCGCTACTGGGTTGTCTGGTCTGCACCAGCCATTCTTGCGAACATGGCGAGTATGGCGTCGACAATGAGCGAAAGCGGTTCTCCGTTGAAGTCGTGGGTGGCTTGTCGCCGATGATTCGCCAGCAACTTAAACATAAATCAAAAGAAAACGGGGAAACACCTTCACCTCGCAAAATGAAGAAGCCTTGCGGCGAGGATTGCTATCTGAACGGACGCCCGGGAACGCGAGCTCGCGCATGGAGCGAAAACGAAATCATGCTTCTCAGGTCATTCATCTCAACGCTTAGCAACACAAGCATACCAATACAATGCGCTACCGCCGTAGCCACCGGAAGGCCCTGTTGGGATGTTCAACGCCAACTCGATAAGCTCGATCTTGATATCCCTACTGCGTCTCCGATGCAACCGGTCCAGGTGAAACCGCTTCCCTGGTATGATAGGAAGAAGAAGATGCTTATAGGGGATTGGCAAGAGCATACCAATACTCATGAACACCAGAGAAAAGATTTTTTCGACCCGTGCAATCACGAAGGGCCCTGCACGGCTAAGAACTGTGGATGTGTCCAGAACCATATCATGTGCGAGCGTTTCTGCCGGTGCACAGCGGCGATCTGTGCCAACAAGTTTACGGGATGTGCTTGTCACTCCCACGGGAAGACGTGCTTCTCCAAGCAGAAAGACAAGCCGTGCATCTGTGTACAGTTGAACCGCGAGTGCGATCCCGCTCTATGTGGAAGCTGTGGCGCATCCGAGAGGGCCAATCCGGCCAATGCAGATAATGATGCTCTGCATGCCACTGGATGCCAAAATTGCTCTCTCCAGCGAGGTAAGTCAAAGTCGCTCATGTTAGGAAAGTCCCGGATTGCGGGCTACGGACTTTTCGCGACTGAGGACATCGCCCAAGACGAGTTTGTCATTGAGTACGTCGGCGAGCTCATTAGTCAGGACGAAGGGGTCCGCCGAGAAGCTCGTCGCGGAGACGTTTTCGATGAGTCGTCTAATTCATCGTATCTCTTTACTCTACTGGAGCAGGAAGGCATCTGGGTTGACGCTGCTATATACGGAAATCTCAGTCGCTACATTAACCACCAGGAAACAAACTGCAACGTCACCCCTCGAATTCTCTACGTGAACGGCGAGTATCGTATCAAGTTCAGCTCTTTACGCGATATCAAGGCCGGGGAGGAGTTGTTCTTCCATTACGGAGAAAACTTCCCTAATCTAACGAAGAAGCTCTTACAAGAAGAAAAGGCCGAGAAGAAGCGACGCAAAGCGAAGGAACAAGCCCGCAAGAAGGAGCAAGCTGATGGAGGACGGCCGAGGAAAAAGCCTGGTCGAAAGCCCGGAAGAAAGCCCGGGCGTAAGCCGGGTAAGCCAGGCCGCAAACCAAAGAGGAAGACATTCGCCAAGATCGATTCAGACCCGGAAGATGACGACGATGTTCTTGAACCTTCAGAAGAACCATTCCCCGATATCGATATCACCGAGTCGCGGAAGCGTAAGCGTAATGCTGATGAAGATGATTCTGACGAGGGTGAGTACCGCCCTGCGTCCGATTCTCAAGACGATGTAATGGTTGACGTTGGCGAAGCGTCACCTACCCGGCAGCAATCACGCTTCAGAAAGCGACTAGGGGCCCCAAAAGCGAGAAAGGGCTTCCCTGCAGCGGATAAGCGGCGAAAGGAGACTGAGGATTTGAATGAGGACGATGACCTTGAGGTAACGCCGAAACGTCAACGCAAGAAGCCGCGGAAGCTCCTTGACGATGCTACGCTCGATGAAATTGACGAAGCCCTAGTGATAGAAAGCAAACCCATCGTAACACCGAAACGGCGTGGTAGGAAGCCAAAACATCTCAAAGAGAGCAATATCGAAGCTAAGGGAGCCGAAGGAGATACGGTCATTATTGGTGGCGGACAGAATGCCGCTCCAGGTGGCGCTCCGGGTAGTGTTCAAGGCGGTAGTAGCCGTTTCAAGCACACAGAAGCCAGGCTCGAACTTGACTCTGACTCGGCCGCTAACGAATATACCCCATCCCGCGTTCGGACCCGACGACAGGTCAAGGAAGTGGTGGAATCTAGTCCGCTCTCGACGCCAGATTCAGGCATCGACTACCCCGGGCTTGGCCTGTCTGACTCGGACGGCCGTCCAATATCTAGAAGAGGGCGTGCGAGGAAAAGTGCAACTGGCGACGATGAATATAATGGAAGTAGCTGGAACGATAGTGACGGAGCCAGACATCTCGGTGGCGGTAGCGACGACAGCGATGACGATGAAGATGGTCTGCCTATTGATCGTTCTAGGAAGAGACGTAGGCCGGCTCGCTACGATGACTAGGCTTTTTATAAGGTCTTCATTTCCTGCTATCATTAGATCGGGCATAGAGGAGTTCTCGAGGGGTTCGCGCTTGAGCTCCGATTGCAATATTTAGGTCTACTTGGGATTGCAATATCACTTACGATATGGCAGGCCGGGTAGCTCGCGAGGTGCAAGACAGGGCCCGAAACCAATAAGCAGTGGCACTTTCCGGCCCAACTGTAAGATAATCTATGTAGGCCTCAGGTCCGATTAGCGTAGTAATTCGATGATGAGTTTTCTCATATTGTTCACAGTATTCTGACTTATACTATTGTGACCAACTAAGATGATGCTCCCTTTGAAAAAGGCTTTTTTCCTAGCTAGAATCTTCTAATTTGCTACTTGGGGTTGGAACCCTTTTGCAGCAACCCCTATTCCTCCTATCTATACCCGAATGCGTACTTAGAAGAAAGGTCACTTCCCTAGACTACTCAATTTTTCCTATTCTTAAACTACGTGCGTACGCTACAATACGGACAAAGGTCTTTCCTCGTGGGTAAGATAGGAGAATTGTAGCAGTAAGGGGATAGATTCGTCGAACGCTCTCAACGCGACCTCGACATACATATGGCCAATAAATAACACCAGACTTACTAGGTACCTAGGTAGGTAGGAGTTATCCACACGTGCCTGGTACATGTGTGACCACGCATGTCTCTGTCCTACGCTACCCAGTCATACTGGACACGAAGCCTGCCCTTAAGCGCCCGTAGTACCGCATCCACGTCCCTTGAGCCGCCAGTAAGCAGGACAGTCGGTGTACGTAGAACAAGCAAGTGCATACGCGAGGTGATAGACGTGTGTAAGTGTTCCCAGACGTTTAGTTCGACCACCTCCACGACGCGGGTATCATGAGGACGCGCCCCCGCCCACGGAGGCCAAGGTCAGTTTCCTATTTCGTTAACGGTTACTGGCCAGTGACTGACTGGGCAGGTAAGTGCTATTTTCTTAACATGTGAACAATACAGCTTGTGAAACCAAGGGTATATAAGCCTTGATACGCTGCGGCGTAGGTAGTAACACGAGCAATTCCTGGGCGCTTTGGTCCTGGGCGATGGCGAATCATAAGAAAACACCATCACATGTCCGTAGGTGGCGGTTTTGATAAGCAATAATATCGTATACACACTCGAAATGAAAAACCACCCAATTTTCCCATTAGCTATCTAGTAATCTTGCTCACAAAAGACCTTGAGCGTGAATTACGGGTCATACTCATAGTAATTAACAACTGAAACCTTGATAATGTACACACGATGACATCAAGGACTGTAGTAACACGCCTTTTCCCATTCCCTTCCTTCCTAGAACCAGAGGAGATAATTTTCTCCTTCCCCCCTCTTGTACCTGCGAGCATATAACCCTCCTGGCGCTCTGGTTGGTTGCGACTCTCGTTCGTAAGCAAAGCCGTTTCTGGCCTGCCTCTGTTGTTTGCAAGGATTGTTACACCCTCGCCTCCCGTACGTTCCCATGGCACCGTGTGTGCCTCGAGGTGGATCGATCAGGCTAAGTTCGACGTTGTTGGCGTCGGGACTTGCCTCTAAACTCCGTCCGTCCCTTTGCGCACCGCACTTCATGGCTTTCGTCCAGCAGTGATACCATCTGAGGCGAGAGAAGGCCCGCAGGCATAAGGATGCATCCTCGGTTCACATTCGAACCTCTAGGGTCCTTCAATTCGTTTCCACGCGAAATGAATTTGGGCATATGACTTGCTGGCAAGGGCTTTCTTTGCGCGGCCCTTCAAAAGGAACCCTACACACTCTGAGGGTACACGCTGGCAGGCTAGGGGATGGAAGAGTTAGTTTCCTGGAATGGACGCTTGGGAACTGGGCTGGAGAAGTATTTGCGATTACTTACCGGGCTGTTCAACATGTTGTTACGCTTGTTCCTGCCTTTCTTGATATGATTCTTGAGCGCGGAGGAGTCGAGTGGCTTCAACAGCTCAAAGCTACATAATAGCTCCGAAGAGACGGACATAACAGCCCCCCAGTTGTCGAACTCGCCGCAGTACTAGAACATGTATGGTTAGCATGTAATCACTGACGTAGATAGGTGGAGGTGTTGTCTTACATTCGGTGCGCTAAAGACGGTGACCAGAACCCTGTCATTAAAGAATTCGTATCCATCTTCAACAACCATATGAGCGCGGCAAACGAGATCAAAGTCATGGGTGGCAAGAAAATCGGTAATGACCTTCTTGCCAAAGCAGTAACTAACGCCCCTCTCATTCGCCTCCCAGTCAGCTTCCATATCAGCAGGGTCGGACCAGAGCAAATCGTTGAGCAACCCATAGTCGGGGACATCGGTAGGGCGAGCGATGTTGCGAATATCATCCATATGGCTTAAAGCGGGAGACAACCCGCCATGAACACAAAATATCTTCCCTGCGACAATAGCGGCGATCGGAAGGGTATTGAAGCAGTCAATAAAGGTCTTCCAAATCTTGACATTACACCTCCGTTTGCATTCATCGTAGAATCCGTAGACCCTCGTCACATTGGCGCATTCGTGGTTGCCTCGCAAGAGGAAAAAATTCTCGGGATACTTGAGCTTGTAGCACAATAGTAGTAAGATAGTCTCTAGGGACTGCTTACCCCTATCGACGTAGTCCCCGAGGAAAAGGTAGTTCGCACTTGGTGGGAAGCCACACATCTCGAACATGCGGATCAGGTCGGTGTACTGGCCGTGAACGTCGCCGACAATCTTCACCGGCGCATCAAGTTCCAATAACGCAGGCTGGGATAAGAAACACTCGCGAGCCCTCTGGCAGATAGCGACTATTTCGGCATTCTTTAAGCAAACACTCTTCGTTACCTTCCCAGCGTAGGCAGCATCAAGTAGGCGTTTGATAAAATCATCCAGGTCAATATCTTTGATTTCGCTCATGGCAACTCCTCCGATAGGTGAGTCATCCTTGGAAGGTGTCCCCGGCACCGATATAATAGGGTTAATAGTATTCTCCTTCTTCACCAAGATGGGTGCCCCAGGCTGCTGTTGCATGTGCGCATTCGAGTTTACGACGCCAGTGGGTGGTTGATCTGACACATGGTCGACTTCACCACAGGCTTGGGCGGCGTGGATATCGCCGTGACCAGCTCTAATCGAGGCGGATTGGACAGGAGAAGGGGGTGGTTGCGAGTCTTCAAGCTGCGGACTGGACACATCAGGTGATTTCGGAGACGATGGAGAAGCAAGAGAGTCGGCGCGGCTTGCTCTGGACCTGCTACTCCTCGCGGACCTCACAGACGCCGCATCTGACTTATCGGCAAAAGAATCCCCATTAGACATGATTGCCGAGCCTCGTGGGCTGTCCGTCTTTCCGCCGCCTGGTATCTTGGATCGGAGGTTTTTGAATGAGCGGGTAGAGTCCTTAGTTTCTGACTTTCCAAACGAGGGGTACGATTGCAAATTTTCCGCGCGGTCCCCGACGGACATGCCGCCGGAGCCTTTGGAGCCTCCTCCCTCTTTCGACGTTTGGTTTCCCATGGTCTCGTGTCGGGTTATTAACAATTGTCAAAATGTACCTAGTCCAGCTTTGCGATTCGGAATTTTATTCTGGATCCACTCCAGATAAAAAGAGAAGAGAAGCCCAGGCGCCCACCTCGTCGATCGAGGCCCAATGCTGCGAAGGGTATTATTATTTACGTCGGGCTTGCTTGGTATTAGGGAGGATGGAACAGTCGGTCAAGGACAGAGAGGAGGAGGGCGGCGGAAGTAGAGGTGGGATCCGTTTTGTCTTCCGTCTTTGTATCTAGAGCTTGAGTAAGCTGCAGTGTTCATACCAGATTACTGTGGTCTGCAGTGGTCGGAGGGTTGCGGGAAGAGAAAGAGCAATGAATGGAAAGAAGATGGGGTGTGACTCTGTCGCAGTCAAACGGAGGTATCGGAGCGAAGAAAATAGGACTAACGGTATTGCGTAAGAGGCTATGTTGGTGAGGTTGAGGCTGGAGGCAAGGTAAATTAAACTAAAGTGTAGGTCGGAATAATCAGCTACGGAGTCATGCGTATTCGAGTTGCACATGTATGAGGGTCGGCAGTTGACACAGTTCTAATCAGTCGTGAAAGAGTGACTCCGGACGGCGGGGGAGGTGGATGGCTGAATAGTAGGATGGGAAGCTGGAGAAATTGATTGCAACGAGAAAGAAAGGCCGGGGAGTTGCGGAGTAGAAGGATGAGGTAAGAGATGTACAGAAGGGAGGGAGGTTGATAATTGATAATGATGACGATCACCAAGGTTTGGGGCCGTCTGTATATTTTTTTCCTTCTAAATTTTTGCCCTTCTCCTCTCTTTTTGGGGGTAATTCGCCAAAGACGAAAGGGAAATGCGGGGAGGAGCTGTTCGTCTGCTTCGTCTGAGATGCGGCGAACGGTTTATGATGAGTAAGGTAAAAAAAGGAAGATAGGTATGGAACATACATTGTACCCAAAGGGGGGGCCCTCTTTTGGCGTCCTTCTGGAGCCAAGAAAAGAGGTCAGAAGAACGTGCTAGACTCTGGTGGATCTTTTGGTCGCGGCGCCAAGCAACGACGGGTTGCCGGCCGTCCCACTGTACATATAAGTTACCTACAGGTAGGTACCTAATTTATATGTACAGGTACCCTGATGTAGAAAAGACTGCAGATGAGCAGGTAATCGAGCTGGAAGTAACCTGATCAAATAAATCAATCTCGTTATACAACACGGCAGAGCTTGTATTCCCAAAGGTCGGATTTAATAATAATATTGTTATTATTATTTTATCTGTATGCGCGCGTCTCTCTATATACGAGTATGATTATAAGAGAGAGTGTATGTGTACGACGAGAGGGAACGTATCGTCGCAATCGCAATTCGAAAGTTCGGCGGTGACGATAGGCGTTGGGCTAGATTGGCCTGATTGTTACTATGCACGATTTGTAAATAGAAATTGATGTCGCTTTATTTAGGGAGGGGGTTCCCCGGCTTGTGCGTTTCTTTGAGCAAGCCGATCCCCGATCGGATAAGGTAGGACAATGAATGCAGCACGTTTGGATTCCGGACTTCTTGATAAGTTGGTTGAGGAGAGGGAAAGAAGAAGGCCCCAAAAATGGGGTGTGTCAACAGTCAAAAGTTGAGAGATACGACAGTGAATGACTGTGGAATATGTAAGATCCGTGGACCACACTGGGCCGAATTGGACTATTGAAAATGGGAGATGATGTAGGTAGCTCTAGGTAGGTACTACTATGAGAGGTAAGTAAAATCAGGTACCTACCTTGATTGTTTCTTTTTTAACCCCAGTACCCTTAGTCGGAGGTCTTGGAAGTCTTGGAAGTCGTGGCTTCCAGCTGGAATTGGTCCGTGACGCCGTCCGACTGGCGCGGGAGACTTGCAGCGAATTAGGTCAAGTACAACGGTTTAGACCGCTATGTGATCTTTGGCGGGGCTCCGTCTTTCCGGCTCGAGTCAAGTCGTCTGAGGTCGTCTGGAGTTACCCAACTCCATATTTGTATGAATTAGGTGTGGACATCGTCGTCGTTCTCGTAACAAAGAATTTCGGACGAGGGATCATTTTAGCATACCATTTTCGGGTCATTGAAGACCAAAAATTTATCTATATATTGATCGTGTGGAGTCAAAGCCAAAAGCTTCAAGATAATACGTCTGAATTAACTTCCATCCTGCCAGGTACGGTAGGAGGTCAGGCCCCCCTTCGGGTCCCTCGCATAACCTCCCCTAGCTCACTAGCGCCTATGACTCCGTAAGCTATGATATTACGGGCGGACACGATCAAATGGACGACGGAACGGGCATTTCAAGTAGATCAAGGTGACATGCAGACGGGAGCAATCTAGTTGAATTTACTAAACTTCCAATAAGAAACATTCATACCCGTCGATCAGGGAACGCGATGCCACCTACTGCAAAGATCTCATCCTCGAGCCCGGCTTTTGTTCGTCAAGTTCATTTACATTGCCTAAACCGGATAGTGGCAGTTGATTCCTGCTCTCCGATAGGTACAAGCACCTTAATCATCCATGGTTCGTTTCGAGTTGCTGACTATTTTTTATGTGCATATAAGTCTTCATATATCATCTCTCTCTAACGATAATGAATGGTTTTGATATCACGATGCTTGGCGGTGGCGACGACACAGCAGCTCCGTAGCATCGGTGCACCGCAGACAACCATTGAAATCTTCTCGGCCGCCTTGGCTTCGGCTTGTCAGGTCTGCTTACTTGGCACTTTCCATTCCAACTGCGGCTACTGTTTCTATTGGAGTCAGACGAAAAGCTTGACTCTGCAATTAATACCGGCATCGTGGCAGTTGCATACACGTCCGCCTCTAGTAAGTCGAGATTGATTAGCCAAGAGTACCTTAAAGATAAGTGGGAGCTAACGGGTAGCTCTTAGGATTGGTGAAAAGCAATTAACCCAATAGGAGCCCGATGCGTTGGTTCGTTTTGTATGATACCAAACCGTCGAGCACTCATACATGTATTATGGGTAGAGGTAGCATGATAGTGAGATCCACTATATACTCCGTCCTGCCGGCCATCCTTTACAAATTTCGAGACCGTGTCCCAATACGTCTTCGGTAAGCATGCGGCAACTCCATGATAAGGGCTCAGACATTGCGGCATGTCTTAGCCAGGAGAATTCGCTAACGATAAAAACACGGACCTTGAAGGCCACGATAGTGCACAACCATTCAAGAGTGCAACTATATATATACACATATCATATTCGACAGCATCAAAGTTTCACTCGGAAGCCAGCAAGCTCATATTAATATACGTGTCCTTGTCATCGAGTTGTCGTGACAGGAATTGTGTACCTTAAGCCAGCTGTTGATTGGGCTGTCAGATATGATATTCTCGATATCCAAACTAGAGATACAGCTTCTTAATCGAGACGCCAACCCACAAAGAATGCATGGCCAGGTAGTATGTAAGGCGTAAGGTAGCTTCAACCGGTTGTTGTCATTAATGACAACCGCAAACGGCTCCGAAGTTGACCGGTCCGTTCGGTGCATTCCGGATTGGGCAAAGGTCTAGAATCCAAAGACCTTCTAATCTCCAAGCATGACGGGTAGGGCTGGAGGGTTGGTATCCCGATCTAATCTCTCCATGGCCCCGGCAGCCGGCGGCGCAAAAGAACGATTGCCTATTATAATTATTAATGTTTGGTAACCCGGAAATTATATTTGCTTGTCTCAAAATGGGAGTGCGGATACGGGTAGCCTATTTACCTAAGTATCTATGGTCCTTTAGCGAGAGCGAGGAGGTACGTACTATTATAAGTCATGGCTCACACTGCCATGGAGCTTGCACTCGCACTTGCACTTGCATTCGCCAGCTTTCGCCTATTTTTAGGTCCGGGGCTTCGTCTAAGATCTGCCCCGCGGCCTACCGTAGCCAGCTTAGCAAGGGCCCCCGCCAAGGCCCACCAGTCTCCAGCTATCCAGCCACAACTAGACAGCTATCAAGCCATTAGGTTGTATGTATTCCAAGGTTAGTTTCACATACGCCGTATAGTAACCCCATTATCGATACGGCTAAGAGCCCTGCAAGTCCCTTTGCGCACGGGTTTCATTCTGAAGGCCCTCCGAATCCTCCTTTCGATCCTTCTTGTTTCTGTCTTCAACCCTAGGCCCCTTTGTTATGTTGCAGTCAAATTCACGATCTTGGGGGGTTGTCAGATCATCTTCTTTACTTTCTAATGAGAATAGTACTCTAGTCAAACTCTTTCGATATGTCGCCAAGCATAGCTGCATATGGTTGAAAGAATCAAGATATGGAGACAGTCCGTCTGGACGCGTAAAAGGGCATCGCCTCGCCCAAGCTAAAATACTGACGCCACAAAGCCCACGTAGCGAGACACGCGAGGCGTATACGCAAGGGTATTCGCAATAACCGACCTGATTCGAGTAAATTGACCAACTTAAAATTTTTCTGCGCAGTTACTGCTAGCCACGCTGATCAACATTTCCCAACGACGGTTCCCTGAGACCGGGCAGCTGCCGGGCTCGCGGCATAAGTGCCTTTTTATCCTTCCATTTCTTTGTCAGTTGTGCATATCTTCGCATTCGTTTCATTAGGACATAGTACTATCCTACCTTGTCGAGCTGGATTCGATTGATATCCAGACACGCGAAACGAGACGGACCGCGCATGGTTGGTTTGTTTCTGGTCACTGCAATACTTAAATATTTACTGCGTATCTGCAGAGGTTTGATGTACGGAGTTACATGTGCTCGGCAGGCTAGGGTCCTTAGAGGGTCTTTGGGTTGAGACCCCACCAGTCAATGGAATTGCGATGTGCCCTATTTGGGGGGTTATGTACCAGCATCATCGAATTATTCTTTCAGCTGCTGCTGCACCCCTCTGCCCTGTCTCTCATCAAACTGCATTTCTGGTGCTTGTAAGGTTTTACTGATCAAAAAAATCATCCTGACGAAGCATGGCATTAACGCTAAGAAATAGATGTTCGGCATTTTATAATCCTGCCGTTACACGTCTCGACTACAACTGTATACCTATTAGGTGAGGAGGTGTATTGAGTAATACGGGACGTGGATATCGTAGCAAGCGTAGAACGTGTTGTCAGGCTACTATTGTGGTACAATTGCTGAGTGATAACCCTTTAAGTGGATCTTTCCGGTCGTTGGTGGGTTCACAGGGGGGCTGAGCATCACCCAAACAAGCCCATTGACCAGGTGAGCTGACGTCGACCTGGGGACCTTGGAAGGCGAGGAAGGGTACCCCCCGCCGTCTCATTGCTGTGTTCGGAAGGCTTGGTGTAGCCCGAAACTGCGCCACGCTTGCTCAGATGTAATCACCTGCAGGGAGTCCTACCGATCGTCCCTTCAACTGCGTAATAAATACAACCGTCTTACGCCCTCCGGTCGAGCCTTGCTTCCGAGCTCATTCGTTCTTGCACTACGTACGACTTTATTTATTTTCCTCGTTGTTGCCCCGGTTGGTTCTTGTTTTTTCATACCCGACGCCAAATCAACCCGCCAACGATCCAACCTACACATATACCTTCGTTCGGACCAAACGGCCTGCACTCGCTGAATACAACTATACAACTAACAAGAACAACTATACATAACGTTCTGCGCATCGTCTAATCCGCCATGGGTGTCGGAAGATACGTTTGCGTGGCTCTGCCATTTATATTAACCATAGGCAGCATCATCTCCATGTTGATCGCTGGTCTATCGGGCGTCGCCAACAACAACCTATTCCTTTTCCAAATCGATACGAGGAATGTCAGCATGGACGCCGCGACTCTTCAGAGTCTCATTAGCAATTTCACCAACGGCCAGAATATCACGGACACCATTGGAAATGCTCTCAACGATGGCAAGAACACCATCCAACAAGATATCCAGAACGCAAAAATGAGCGTTCGCTCGCCGGCCCCGCAAGACGTTAACATTAACGGTCTTATCAGCGGATTAACCTCAAGCGGCGGCGACAACATCACCGCGGCCGAGCTGGGAATCGATAAGCTGTACGAGTTCACCCTGTGGAACTACTGCTCCGTACCGGCGAACGGAACCAACAAGAACTGCACGCAAGCGAAGTTCGATTGGGCCACCCAAGACCTGAACATGGACTGGGTTGACGAATTTGGCAAGCAGCTTGGCGCCAACTTCACCGTTCCCCAGGAGATTAAGGACACCCTGAACACGTTCAAGACCCTTATGAAGTGGACCGAGGTGGTTTACGTC
Organism: Hypomontagnella submonticulosa; assembly: GCA_022984865.1. NCBI lineage: Eukaryota > Fungi > Ascomycota > Sordariomycetes > Xylariales > Hypoxylaceae > Hypomontagnella > Hypomontagnella submonticulosa. The sequence goes on from JAJKLF010000015.1 coordinate 721,010, forward strand.
ATCGCCATGGTTGGTCTGGGCCTCGAGCTTGCCGTCGGTCTGTTCACCGCCTGCTCGCGCCTGGTCTCGTGCCTGACTTGGCTCATTTCCGGCGTGGCCACCCTCGCTGTCATCGCTGCCGCGTCCATGATGACCGCCATGGCCGTGATCGTAGTCGGTGTAGTGAAGGTCGCTACCAACCAGTACGGTGGAGATGCCAGCTTCAGCAGCAACTTCTTGGCTTGCATCTGGATCGGTGTCGCCTTCGCTCTCGGTGCCAGCTTGTTCTGGCTCTTCACCATCTGCTGCTGCAAGCCCGAGAACCGCCCCTACAACCGTCGGTCGCGTGGCGGCTCTGAGAGCGAGAAGTTCATCCCCTCTAGCTCGTACGCGCCTATCGGCTCGCCTCAACAGAACTCCGGCTACAACTACGGTGTGCCCCAGCGCGGTGGAGCCCGATCAGACCTGGCTTACGAGCCGTACTCTCACGCTCGTTAAAGCGGGTAATGGAGGAAAAAGTCCCGCAGTTGATCTGCCACAAATGAAGGTGGTCGCAGAGCTGTAATTTTTGTGTTATGCCGGCGTTTAGGCTTGGGAATGACTAAGACTGAATGAACAGGGGGTTTACCAAAGGTCTAAGAATTTAGATGGGAGGGTTTATTCGCGGAGGGGATACCTGGATCGTCATGATAGTGTGCCTCATTCTGAATTTAACGAATGAACTGCGATGAACAAACTACATAGATGCCTTAAAAAAGTATCATGCATCCGTGCGATTCTATAATGCGAAGCTTTTTCGAAATCCAAGCTATGGGTGGCTTCAGAATTATATAATGATGAGCTTGAGCCAATCACGTGGCTTCATTTAGATGCACCGTCGAATTTTCCCCATAATCTTTCAAAAATTATTAGGTTAGATGTCCTAGTTATGATAACTTCAACCTTTACATTTACATGCTCAGGCCGAGCAAGGACTTGGTTCTCAACTTAACCTTCCCGTTGTACGGCTGCGTGGCAGCAACACCGAAGAGTTGACTCCAATGTCTCACGAGGTGAGTAGAGTTGGTCTTCGCCTAAGTGACGAAATAAATCCATGCACCCCACCAGACAGTCCAACCTACATGGATGATTCACGTGTCTAGATACTGACCCCTTATGCAGCCGACGAGCCCCGGTCACCTCCACAGGGAATACGTTTTAAGCCCTATTACGGCTGTAGCCTTCTACACGTCGTCAGTTGACAACCAGCAATACCTCTTGGCTGGGGAGGACACGGATATCAAGGTCTACCATATCCAGACCTCACGCTTCTGCGGCCAGTTGCCCGTGTTCCAGGCCCAGTCTATCCATGGTATCACCGTACCGCCAGCAGATGTGTCCTACCAGTCTCGTCCGGTTCTTGTCTGGGGTGGATCCTCCGTGAAAATATTGCCCAGAGACCTCATTGAGAATATCATCTCGGGGGGTGGCAGGCGGGATCTGACACCCGACGTCGCCGAGGCTAGAGCGCCTGATTGGATTTTCGACGGAAGGATTTCTCCCTTTGGAGACGACCGCGTTGTCCTGCTTACTGCTCATAACGAAGTCATCCAGGCCCATATACACCCGGACCGGAACTGTCTCATCTTTGACAAAATCCAGAGCCCCTCAAGGCCGATCCTGTACTCCGGGAACTTCTTTTGGGTGGAGAGGGATTGCGTGCTCGTGGCCGCTGGCACGGTTTTCGGCGAGATTATCGTCTGGAAATGCTGCCTCGAAACATCGGTGCAGAAACAGGCTTGCGAGTTTCTCTTCGTATTCACGGGCCATGAAGGTTCAATCTTTGGAGTTCACATCTCCCCTGAGATTCAAACCTCTGACGGCGAGACAAGGAGATTGCTGGTGAGCTGCAGCGATGACAGAACTATCCGAGTCTGGGATATCACCGAAAGGCGTGATGACGCCGGGCACCAGAGGCAATCCGAATACGACAGTCATATATCAGACGCGAGAGAGACAGGATTCGGTAATAATGCTGCGGTCACGACTCAGGATGATCATTCAACAAGGTGCTTGGCTACCATCATGGGTCATGCGTCTAGGATATGGCAGGTTGAATTTCCGCAGAGCCAACCATTATCTCAAACAGCGAATATCGTTGAACTTTACTCGTTTGGTGAAGACGCCACTGCTCAGAAGTGGCACCTCTCCCTAGATTTCCAACCTTCTGGACCGGTCGCCAAATTGATACACCAGTCAACTTACTCAAACCATAGCGGGAAGCACATTTGGTCTCACGCCATGACCTCCAAGGGTGGTGATCCTCTCATTGCAACTGGTGGCTCTGATGGAAAGGTTGCTATAATAGGAGCAGACGTGGAAAGTTCTTCACTGGAATTAGACAAGAGGAAGGCAGTTGCATGGTCTCTTCCCGACGTCCTACGCTTTTCCCAATCAACCAGCGCCGTAGTGATAAAGGATGGCTCGGACGGTCCTGTGTCTCCGCCGCCGAATACCAAGCCTAAAAACGCAAAAGAAGCTTTCAATCATTATACATTCATCTCTGATAGGCGGCTGCTAGCTGCTACAAACTCTGGTCAAATGTTCATTGGCGTTTTCGAGGATGAGCTCACATGGACAGAGCTCACTCTTCCCGACGAAATTGGTCAAATAGTTTTCTCACATGCCTTACTTGGAGCATCGGCGACAAATCCGATGGCACTGGTTGGCACGAATACCGGTGATATTTACTATTATAACGAGACAGGGACCCGACCCCTCCAATTGCTAACCAAGATAGACGGGAAGATTGCTGATATCTTCTGCTTATATGATGGCAGCGCGACATCTGGTGATAACCACTTAGAGTTTCTCGTTACTATCCTACGTAGCGCCACAGCTATCATTATCCAAGTCGATCCGAATACCTTAGAGATAAGGCAAAATCGAGTCGCTTTAGAACTAGGTTTCATGATTACTTCTGCTGCTTTCATCCGGGGACATCTAATCCTGGGATCGAGAAAGGGAATGATTGCTGTCTTAAAGAGAGAAGAGGACGGCAATTATTCTACTCTTTCCACTATCACGGTACACTTAGACGAAGCAATCACTTCAATTATATCTTTACACACTCACGATGATCAACCGCACGACTATATCCTGAGCACATGTCGTGACGGCAAGTACAGGATCCACGACATCCTGACAACGGATGGTCAAGTAAGTACCGCACTAATTCACGAGACATTGCCGCCATTTATGTCCTCTGTTGAGGGGGCTTGGTTTTCTAGAGCAGAGAATGGAACCAAAGACCTTATGCTTTGCGGTTTTCGGAGTAAAAACTTCGTCGTATGGAATGAAACCCAACGTCACGAGGTCGCCACGGTTGATTGCGGAGGCTCCTCTAGAAGTTATGCCTGGGCCCCCCTTCGGAACCAACCTGACGGATTCCGATTCGTGTTTACGAAGGCCGGGCAGATGCACGTCTTCTCACAGACGCTTGCGCCTCATAAAACACTCAAAACAGGGGGTCACGGTCGTGAGATTAAAGCGGTGAGCGCTTCCACTGGGCGTTACATCGCTACGGCGGCTGAAGATACTGTGATCCGGATATGGGAATACGCCAGCGAACACCGAAACCAAAATGGTGATACTGCTGGCAATAACCTGGGGCCTCGCTGCGTTGCGGCGTTGGAACGACATGCCACAGGTATCCAAGCCCTAAAGTGGTACAAAAATGAATACCTCTTCAGCAGCGGCGGCAACGAGGAATTCTTCGTGTGGAAAATCAATCAGCTCGGGGATTGCGACTTCAGCGGGCTTGCCGTTATGTGCGAGGCTGTGTTCCCTGATCGGTCCGAGGTGGGCGATGCTCGCATTACGGATTTCGATATGACTTGCACCGGAAGCAACCCTGACGGAACACACAAATTCTGCATCTCCATGGCGCTGTCGAATTCGACGCTACAGACGTACGAGTATAGCCGACAGACTGGTTTCCGCCTTCTAAGGAGGTCGACGTATACGGGAGCGTGTCTCACACAGATCCGACATCTGGGCCGAAACTACGTCCTGACTGCGGCAACCGACGGGCACCTAGCTATCTACACCAACACAAACCAAGGGGCAGAGGCGGATAGCGAGAGTTCTGCAAGTTCTACTCTTAAACCTATTATTACGAAACTACACCAAAACACCATAAAGTCCCTCGACATACGCCGACTAACTACCGCTACCAACGAGGCTCCCGCCGAATACCTCATCGTTACAGGTGGTGACGATAATGCCCTAGGCATTATCCACTTATGCTGCCCTGATCCCTCTCTGCCTTCTTCAACCCGAGGAGTTACAGTCAAGAGTAAGTCTATCATCCGCTCCGCGCACGCCGCGGCCGTCACAGGCATAGCGATCGCGCGCTTGGAGGGAGGTACGGTTACAGTTGTGACGGGTAGCAACGACCAGCGCGTCCGAGTGTGGCGGCTCACCGGTTGGGCGGAGCAGCGGCCCAGAGCTGAGTTGCTCGACGAGCGCTACAGCGCTATTGCTGATACGGGGGGCTTGGAGGTTTTTGGAGGTGAGGATGGTGACGAGTATGGAAAGAAAAAGGTGATAGTTGTAGGCGTAGGTATTGAGGTCTGGGAGTTGTAGTGGTAAGGGGCGGGCATGGAGATAGGAGGAAAAATGGCGTTCCAAACTAAGGGGGCGGCGTATTGATAGCTTGTCTGCCTACCTGCACGCTTGGGCTTCTGATCTCGTTGTGGTAGTGTGAAGTCTAGGTTCATTGGCAGATATATATACTTTATCGATGCCATGTATCACCATTCTGAGTGATGCGTCAAGCAGGCAGAGTGGATAAGATGTGTGCACGTTTGCCCTCTCCGTCCCCTTTTCTATCGCTGGGCCGTAGTTCAACGAAGGAAGGGATTAGCTTTCTAGGTCAATTACTAGCAAATAAACTCACGAAAATGGTGGAGAAGGTGTTCTTAGTTAGACTCGTCCTTGACTGTTGTTTCTCGGGGAGTGCCCTGCGAACGGGCGATGTGTATGACACAAACATCCGATCCATCGACTCAGATTGGTGGAGGTTGGCAATCCAACTGGTTACACTATCCTATCTGCGTGCGGACCGCTTGAAAGGCACAAAAACTCGAGTTAACAGGCGGCAGAGGACGCAGATGAGCCCTCAGTCACTTCCTCATTGGAGTATTATTCGCGATGCGAATATGCCGTGCTAAACCAACTCATGTAATCCTGTATGAGCAGTTACGTGTGAATTTTCGCCCACACTGGCCTATACAAACTCCGATGCTAGGTCAAGACGAATGAGCAGTTAGTCCAGGCTCCTCGCCATTTAAAGCTATCACAGAATGCTCAGCTTTCCTCAGCATGCTTTAACACCGCCTCTTCTTATAACTGGCCGCCGTTGAATTTATTCCCGTTTTTGTCTTCAAGTTCATATTTTCCTCCACGTAAACATGACGCAATGAACGAGCCCTTCTACTTCTTCGTTGTAGAGTCCCGAAAATAGACATTGTCATTCGGTAGAAATCTGGCTTCGTTATTGCGATTGAGGGTTATATAGAAGATCCAGGCATCACACCTATAGTATTATGAGGCGTAATTGATGGGCGATCGCCGTCATCAGGGAATGTGAAGGCGGGAATCGGATTGCCTCCAGAAGGAGTGTTAGTAAAGTATCTATATATCTAGTATGTACCGGAAGCCTTGGCTGAATCCATCTATGGATGCTTCTAATATGTCTTGATGGGACTTTAATCGACCAGTGCGCCTGATGGTATGGATGGAAAAAGCAGGATAGATAGAGCGGCTGTAACGAATGAAGTCCTACCTTTTAATGTGGATGACTTACCATGCTACTATGAAAGTTACCGGCCACCTAAGGTATGTTACCAAGTAGATAGCTCGAGATCAGATCCGATACATCCATTGTAACACTCCCCCATCACATCTCAAGCACGCTATAATCTAGCATCATCCAATAGTGAGCAAAGTCCAGATGAGATTGATGTAGTCAGATTTCGATTTATTTCGATTACTATTTGTATGCGCGAGCAGGCGGATTCGAAGATACCTATACCCGTCGATATAACCACATGACTCATATCCCGTCTCGTCACCATCAATGGGTCGCGGTCAGCATCAGTATCCCCCAATTTGTTTGTCTGCGTAAACCCCCCTTAAGATGTAGGTAAGTAGCGAAACCCGTTTCTGGACGGCCGCGACAATTAGTAATGTACGTAAAGGAACAATGCATCGATCGACCAATCGTTCAATCAATCGACCCGAGCCCGGTAGCCGCGCCTTCCGATAAATGCTAAAAAATTCCAATCCTCGTGTGTACGTATGTTGTCTCTGTTGTCTTGAAAGCGCTCCAGTATTCGCCAATGAACTCCTCGGTCCCTCCTTGATAAGATCTATGTAAAAGCTTCCCAAACCCGAAACTGGCTACGTCGGGGCGTAGATGATATGATGATGGTGGTGATAGCGGACGCGAAGATAAATATATAAAAAGGGGTAAAGTTAAAAAAAAAGGAATATCAAAATCAAAAGTCAGCCCCGACCCCAAACTTTTTGATGATCTGCTATGAGCCTTTCCACCCGACGTAATGGGAGCCAAACGCCTTGCATCATGATAAAACGTGAAGCGAATTGCGGGCCGATTATGGTTAAGGGCAAAAAACAACAACAACTCAAAAACAAGCGTGTGATTCGTTATTCTGTCGTCGGAAAATGCTAAACTAGTATCTCAAGTGTGAGATGTACTATGCTGCTGTAGCTTCGGTGTACGATGGTGTGTGAATGGCGACCAACTGCTCTATCCTGGGGATGAGTTCGGGCATGCGGAACGGTTTAGATATGACATCGTCCTGGATATTTAGTCAGCAACTTTTCATCAGGATACAATCGAATATACGTACAACTCCTGCGGCCTTAGCGTTCTCTATTTGCTCTGGCCGTGCGTACGCCGTGACGGCGATAATGGGAATGTGGCTAACGATGGTTCCGTCCCTTTCGAGTTCCCGAATCTTGCGAGCACAAGTCATGCCGTCCATCACTGGCATCTCTAAATCCATCAAGATGACTGAAATATCGTCACCGGACTCCTCCTTCCCGGTCCAATATCGCGACTGTTGCAATACTTCCAGCGCTTCGCCACCGTGGTTGGCTACCTTGGTACTGTTCCCCACATTGCGAAGCGATCTCTGAAGAACCTTCTGGTTGACAAGATTATCCTCTACGATAAGCACGTCGAACAGACGACGGCCGTCTTCCGAAAATCGCGGCTTAGAAGCGTACTGCTTAGCACTGCGGGTAATCGTGTCATAAGAAGGTTTCGGCTGACGTGTCTCTATGGTCGTTGAGGATCCTGGCGCGCGCGTAAGAGGGGGAGCGGTCGGCAAGGTGTGCGCGTCAGGAGGCGGGCAACTGGATTTCCTGCTCTGGATGTAGAAAGAGAATGTACTGCCAATACCTTTCTGGGAAGTCACACCAATCTGACCTCCTTGCAGTTCGGTAAGGATTCTGGAGATGAATAAGCCCAACCCCGACCCTCCATACTGGACATGAGTCCGAGGGGTTGCCTGCGAGAAGCGCTGGAAAAGAAGTTTTCTTTCATGCTCATCTAAGCCTCTACCCGTGTCTTGAACAGAGAAATGAAGATTGATCTTATCCCCGTCGCCCCAATCGCCGTGATCCGTTATGTCCTCCCTATCAGCCCGGTCGCTAGGGAAGTAGTCGATGCCTGACTCGGCCATCTCCGATATCGTGCTAGAAGCATCAAGGGTCACTACAATCGATCGTTCGGGACGCGACTGTGTAAACTTGATAGCGTTGGTCATCAGGTTAATTAGCACTTGCAAGAGTCGTGAAGGATCAAGCTTGACCCAGTCAATACCCATATCGAGGTAGCGATTCTTGACTTGGAACTTCATCTGGATGGCGTTCGTGTTCAGCTCACTCTCAAACATCTTCAAGACGCGCTGCACAACAGCCAACGGCTGCACGTCAACGGGAGTCACAAGCAGGAGCTGCGAATCCAACTTGGAAAGCGTCAGAATGTCGTCGACTATCCGTTTTTGATGACTTGCGCAGAGCGTTATAGTGTTTGCCGCTTCCATGCAACCTTCCACTGCTAACCTCAGATGTTCGCTTTGCTCGCTGTCCTTGTCCGAAGGTTTTATGTTGGTTAACGTCCCAGCAATCTCGTCCGCGCATTGAAGGATCGCGCTGAGGGGATTACGCATCTCGTGACTTGTGATGTCGATGAAGTTCTCTTGCTGACGCTTGAGTTCGACAGCTTCCTCCCGTCGCTGCATCTGGATCTGCTCGGCCAATTTCTGTTGCGATATGTTCGTGACACAGCCGAAAATCCCCTTGATACCGCCATTCGCATCCTTTTCCGGGTAAGCGCTCATCAACACCCAGGTGTCAATCAAAGTTTCTCCCTCGTGGCGTGAGCATTTGAACCTGAACTCGTGGGTGATTGCGACCTTGTCTGCGAGTAGACAGTGCCATATCGTTTCCAAAGCGGGACGGTCCTCCTCTTTGACACTGTCCATCCAAGTATTTACGTTCTGAGACCTGTTATGTCTTGATATATCCCACCACATGTCGTTGCAGTAAGTAATGTGGCCTAAGTGATTAGCGATGAACATCCCTACAGGAGCAAATTCGGCCATTCTTGTAAACTTCAGTTCGCTTTCTTCGACCTCTTGCGTCCTCAAATGTAGTTGCTTCGTCAATTCCTGGCGGTCTGCTGCGGCCATCTGAGCTGCCTTTTGACCACGGCGTATCTCTTCCTCAAACAAGACGACAGATGCCAGCGAAGTCGCGAGTTGTCGGGACAATAAGTTGATGAAAAGCTTGTAGTCGTCATCGTATGGGCGCCGTGGGTTAACGCCCATCACGATGAAGCCTACCACACTCTCGCTGCCGGTGGTGGGGTGAACGGGGAATATAACGATGGATTTGCACGGGTCACCCGGACCTCTCCAAGCCAGCCCGTCCATCAGACCTTCAGGGAGTGTTCCGTCCTCTGCGGATAGGATGACTGGTTGCCCCGCGTTTGACATAGATTCCCGCATGTACGGCGCAAAGCCCTCATTACTAGTCCTTAAGTTGAGGGATTCGACTAGAAGGTGGTGGCCTTGGGGTACTCCCAGAGAGGCCTCGAGCATCAACAGAGGTGGATTGATCCAGCTTCCTGAGTGCATAGATGATACATCACTTTCGGATTCCTCAGTGACCGAATAAACTAAATTGAATGGCACATCGTCTTCGTTATATTCGAGACCGTCGTTGACCCGGGTCCAGAAGCTCTTCACATCGCGGGCCAGAGCAGTCTTTTCTCCCACTTCGCGCAGTGTCAGCATCCTTCTCTCGGCTACTTTCCGTCGGGTATTCTCGAAGGCGGGATTGAATAACCCAACAACGGAGCCATCGTTCCCAACGAGTGGCACAATCGACCACGAAAAGAATGTTTCCTCATCAAAACCGTGACGTTGGATAATGAGACGGTCGTCATTCTTCATCGTCGCCTGACCCGATCTCCAGGCACTCTCCATGACAGGTTGTAATTCCGGCCACAATTCACCCCAGGCCTCCTTATAATTCTGGCCCATAAGTTTGGGGTGTTTCGCGCCTGCTAGAGCCACATATGCCTCATTGTATATGGTAGTGAATTCCGGACCCCAATACATCGCCGCAGGATTGGGGCTACCCATTACCAAATTCGCCATGGCGCGTAGTTCCGGTGACCAGAGTCCGATCGGGCCCAGTGGTGTTGACGTCCAATCTATCGAACGAGCAAATTGTATGTGCTCTGGAAGGTCTTTGGTCAAAGGTATCCGGGTCCAGTCAAACGAAGGTTGCGGTTCGGGCAGCTCGATAGCTTCTGGTGTTAGAGCACCATCGGCATGCAATGGTACGTTGGTTCCACCATCACTACTTGCGTCCTGCTGAACTTGGATGGCCTCAATAGGATCGGCATCCCCAAAGTAATCTCGATCAGGTATGACAATATCGCTTGGCGTTTTGACCGTAGCATTCGGCGTCAAATCACGAGCGCGGGAATCGACACTAACCTCTCGTTCCAACAGAGGGTCAGGGGAAGTCCGCGCAATGGAAGCAGCACTGGTATTCGCACTGACAAATCGATACCGATTCCTAATAGTCGAGCAAGTCCAGTCGAACCCGCCGTAGTGGAACGAAGGTAAGAAAACATCAAGACCATCAGTACTGTTCCCGCCCGTATTTACCCACATTTTAAAACCAAGAAACTCATCTTGCGCTTCTGTGCTATCGCGAAATTCTCCGGAGAGCAAGTGACGAATAGAGTCGGAGACTTGAAGGGCCGGGTTTGCATAGATAATAGGTAAGGGTTCGGCGTTGCTGGGGATTTGATTCATGCCGTCAATGATGAAAGTCGGCCTATCATCACGCTCTAACAATTCCAGGACACCGATTCCTTGCAACGCTTGTAGTCCTGGTGTGGAAGCCATCGATTCGGGACTCCTTGCGACGCCTCCAGCATCGAGCGAGGTCCAACTGCCCGGCGTACTTGAAGACCTCGCCGGGCTCGTGGAATTGACCGTACCACGGGCAAGCTTCAGAGTCGTCACCTCTGAGCTATCATGCACACTCCTCAACATAGTTGCCCCCTCGGATCCGGAAAGGCTCGGAGGCCTAGCAATAAGTGGTCGGTGCTTGTGGGAAAAGAATAAAGGGGACGTAAGGCCGTCCACGAGCCTCGGAGGGAATGCGGGCCTAGCGAAGTGACCGAGATCGATTTTGCGCGGCGGAGTAAGTCGAGAGCGTGGCTTCTTCAGCGCGCGCCGGCTGGTTTCCCGGTCGTCGGGCTCGTGATCCGATAGCCTCTTCCCTTTGGCCTGTGTCGAGGTAGCGCAGTGCGACGGTTGCACCACAGTATTTGCCCAGTTTACCCTCCTCGTGCTTGACTCATTCGGTGACCGCACCGTCGGGTCCCCAACAATGGACTGGTGATGAGGGGCCGCGGCAGGCGTCAAACCATAATGTCCAATCTCCGACGAATACTCCTCTAGAATACGATTTACAGGGCCAGCGGGTTCATTAGCGAGCGTGAAGTGGCGGTGCCGCACCGCTCGTGCAAAAAGACGAGAGGCACAGGGGGCGGCGGACGAAGTTGGATCGGAGCAGTTGCTGTCTTCAAGGGCGAAGGTCGGATGGTTAACCGGAATGGTTGGGAGATTAGGCTTGTCTGAGTTACTTGGCAGAGTCATGAAGAAATATTCCCTCTCGATAGCAAGATACCGGCGCCGACGTCAAACTCCTCACCCGAGAATAGTCCCGAATTACCTACTAGCAACAAATGGGAAGTGGAGAAGCGTCGGGCTGTGGCCATTGATGGCGTCGGCCCGTTGACGAGAGAGAGGATGAGGTTGGTGGCGAGGATGGATATGAGATGTGGATACGAATAAATCGAACTTGAGGTCTTGTCTCTCTATCTTTCATACAGCAAGCACTGAGAAGCCCCGAATTTCCAAACTGGGCGTTCCAGACCAGAAGTCGAGCAGGACTTTCAGATCAATACGAGATGGTTCCCAGTTCCGAGCTCCTATATCCCTCTACCTGACAAAGTTCTAGGAGGTCCCCTCCGCAAATCTAAGTTATGATCAGGATGATGGAAGGGATATCTCTAAGAGGGAAAGAGGGAGAGACAGAGACGGAGACGGAGATAGAAGATAGAGCAAGGAAAGGGACAAGAAGCGGGAAGACGAGAGAACGGTAGACGGTAGACGCAGAACGTTTCAGCGAGCACTGTATAAGGCCAGTCCACTGCAGGAGGCCAGAATTGCGGTAGGACTGGTGCGCGGTTTAGGTAGTTTGGCCGCCTATTGGAACCTACACCATGTCCAGTACATGCACTGAGACTGATAGAGATGGATCTATCGACAGGGTTGAGTGGGTTGGAGTGGTCTGGAGTGGCCTGAGTGGGATGATGGGGATTGATGGGATTGACGGCTTAGGTAAGAGGTAACTATTCGTGTAGACCGAAACCACTTAGTAATGATGGCAAGTAAAGTGGTAGTGAGTTCAATACTATGTATCGTCGGTAAGTACCTAGATGGATAGGTACTTGTGGACGTACGTGGTATGTACGAACGAAAATAGCGGTAGTAGTGGTGGATGTGATCAAATAGTTGTAGCGGTAATAGTTGCTTAGGTGTCGTAATGGCGGTGATAGTAATAGGAAGCGTCTACCTAGCCAGTAGGGTGGCAGCAGTGGTAGTAGTAATGGTTGTGATAGTAGTGTGTGGGCGGTGTTTTTTTTTTCTTACTTCTCTCTCCCTTTTCTTGCTGGGACGGATTAAAAAATTGGTGTAGGTTACGTCTGGCGGAGTCGGTTCATCAGTTCCTTGGGTTCAGGTTTGAAGTAAAACATTCGCGTGGGAGAACTTTAGAAGTACCGTCGAATCCAGATCCGAAAGAAATTGGGATTACAGGGGTCTAATTGATTTTCACGTTCCAGACCCTCCCGTGGACCCCCCATGGACCCCCCAGAAGAACTTCTCAAGGTTTGGGGAAAGTATCACTGACGATCTCCTTAGCTTAACTTAGCCTTCCTCGACACTCCTTGACCTTGACCGACAGGGGTTTAGAAGCTTGTTGATCACTTAAGCCCAACTAGGCCACCGCTGCGAATTCCGTGCAGTACAGTTAGCTCGTGGCAGGCTGCCGTAAGACGGGCTGACGGGTACTCTTACCAGGAATAATCGTACAATTTTTAATATTTCAGGAGTATATTTATGTCTATCAGTATGCAGTCGTTCAAACCCATATGTAGTACATAGTCGGTGTATTATGGACGGAAGTGAGAAAAGTGTAAAATATAAGTGTAAGTTTATTTCAGCTTAATAATAATCAAATATGTGTTATGTATGTAAGTACATATCTATAGTATTGTCCTTACTGACTCATAAGAAGCTAACCAAGAAGAAAATATGTCCAAGTCAAGTGTCTAGTACTTGGTTATCTGGTATATCCAAGTACCGAGGAGTATCCAACGTGCTGAACCAATCCCACCGATACATTTAAAGTCGACCTTGCGTTGTATAACATAGCCGACATAAGGCGAGAACTTCTAGGCACTACAAGGCTCTTACATGATGGGTTACACAACCTATTCCTATTGCTATTGTTATTGCTCGAAAGCACAGGTAGCACATATCCACGTAAGACACTTCAGGAGCAGATACAGGAGAGAACGCGCAGTCCGCCCATCCAAGGTGAGCTACTTACATACGAATGACAACACATCTCCCCACATACTATAGATCATGATACTATAGACATAGGTATAGGTATAGGGACGGTAATACATACGGCACATACGGCACTACGCAACGGGCATAGGTAGTGTGACAATACTCTAGTACGTGACCTGGATCAATGCAGCAAGCGGGAACCTTGACTCTCACGACGAGTCAGAAGCACTACATATCGTACCTGGTCTAAATAGACTTGTACGCCGTGCCGAGGTTAGACAGTGGTATATGGATACTACGTAAGTAGGTATTTGGGTATATATTTACAGACTTACCATACGTACACCTATATATTCACCTACATAAAGAAGTCGGTAACTCCAGCAGCTACTACATGTATAATGACCCGAGAGTAAGCATTAATACATATACTATTACCTTACTAGCGACCGAGCTTCAGCTGCTGACTTGGACCTGGAGCTAGAGCAGCTGCGGAGTCTCTCTGCCGCCGTAGAATTTTCCCTTGGCTGTTTCGAACTTAGCGGAATTCAAGGACGAGATGTAGGACTAATTAAGTCGAGCCGCTTTACGATAGCAAGGTTTATAGGTCTTGGCCATTCTTGTTGCAGTTTTGAGCATTTCAAGGTGATAGTATCCCGTTATTTTCTAGTCCGTGACTGACTCAGTACACTATTAGCGACTATAACCTATAACTTCAAGCTTTCTGCTTTCATGTTAGCCTCAATCTTACAAATCTGGGCGCTATAATCTGACGCTCATGGGTGCTTCATGGTTTATGAAAGCTCCCCGCTCGCTACTGTACGAGTATTGACATGGAGGTGCGGGATGTGAGCCTACCTTCGCGCTAGGTACCGCCCATGTAGCTATCCGTACCTACATCTGCCCACTTTCTAGTCTCAGTTAGGTGAGTGCATAGACAAACGCATGGACAAATACATCATAATCATAAATGTCATGAATGGTCTGCCCCAGAGAGAGCCCCATGCATTTTCACTTTACAGAACATTAGCAGCCTCACATTAAGTCAGACCGTGACGAAACAAGCGTCCAATCCCTCACCTTTTTTTTCTGATATGTATTCCTTCTTTCTTCGAAGCAAGCTACTGTGTATCCCCTCCCATAATATGCACTTTTTATTACACTCAGGCTTGTGCTTCCTACACCACGTGCGCGTGCCCTAGCTTGCCCAGCCGACCCTAGCGCTGATCTCTTCTCTTTTCTGAGATCGTCTCGCATTGACTTACAGTACTAGCACCAGCACGTGAGTCCTATTGATTTTCAGATCGCCAATCCTGTCGATATATCTCCACGATGGCCTCCGCGATGACCTTCCATGTTAGCCATGTGGGAAAAGCCAAAGATCTTGCTCCTCTCTTGCGGAGTATTTCCCCTGATCAGTGATCGTAGTGATCGTGGTGACGAACGAAGGCATCGACTTGGCCGAACTAACCGTGTGTGAGCATTGCATTGGCGGACCATGTCGATCTCGGAGTCTAGACCGGCCTGATCCCACAAAGAGGCGCCAGTCCGGCGCCTTCGTTGGAGGACTCGTTACGCAAGTCACGAGCCCGGGAAAGCACTCTTCACCTCCGAGCAGGCTTTTCGATCGACGATCCTGAAATTCAATCGGCTTATTGTCGGGGAGGCTTGCTACCTGGCTTGGTCAGAAAGCGGGTGATGTGATATGTATGCGGCCAGCGTCCTATTCAGGGCGTAAACATCCGACTATTCAGCGCCATCACCCAGCCTTTTCTGCGGGTCTTCTCGGAGATAATACCGGCCTCCTCTCGTCTAGGTCGCTGGGCCATTGTCATTGTCTTGGAACAAGATTCGTTTTATACTTCGTTTGCGATTTTTATCTTCAGCTCAATATCGCCGTATATAAATTTCTTTTTTTTCCCCTTCCCCCTTTCCGCCTCTACTGTACTGCCATTTATATGCACTAATCAAATTCAAACTTGATTACAAGTGTATATTCATCTCCTCAGTATCTTACAGGTGCGAGAGCCATTATTTTTCCCGCTCGGAGCCTTCTCATCGATTCAAAGATCATGTTGTAGAGGTTTACGCCTCAATCACAACAAGGTTGCTTCATATTCTTACAACAAAGGTAGCCAATATAGGAAATATTTTCATTTCATGTCATGTCATTTCGCCAGAGTTACTGGTTCAACTTGCTTGGTCGCGGATATCGTCGCATTCAATTTTCTATTCTAGGTGTGTCTTTGGATTTCTGTCACACTGACTGCGACGCAAGTGAGGCTCAATCTTGTAGTATTTCGAGGCAGCCTTACAAATATCGATGACCGGTGATCGCATAGTATCATGGCGAAATCTTTGATAAAGATAGGTGTTCTTGAGATGGGGGCCGCAACAGAATGTGACAGACAAGAGCCCCCAATGTATCTTGGGGGCTGGTTTAACTGTGGTTTTCATTAAGACGGAACATTCTCTGCCACCAAGATCCGGGAGGGAAGCACACGAACCAATAAGAACCCCGGTTGCTGGACGCATAACCCGACCAGCGCCTCGCGTAACCATTGGCTTGTCTACCTGTTGGTGGACGAAGTAGGGGATGAAGCGGCCGGCCAATCTTGCTGCGACGTACGATTGTCGTCCATAGGTGAACCGGGGCGAAGCGCCCACTCGAGCACCACAAGCCGGCGCTTACAACCGTTCAACGTTACTATGACGCTCTCTCATTGGTCTTTACCAGCCATACAAGCATATCACCATGCACACATTTGTGATCAGATCTGCAGCCACCCTCCCGGCGCCATTTAGCTATTAGCGCCCATTTCCTTAAAAATGGCCGACCGACCGCCAACTCCCCTCAACCTCGAACTCCTTCGCGAGTTTCGACGTAAGTTATTCAATCGTCCCCAATCCAGTACCCCTACGACGAGAATCGCCATCGTAGGCGTTCCGATGTGAAATATTGGTCGGCTTGCTGGCTTCCAGCGACGTGATATCTGCCAGCCTGAGGAAATCCGCGCATTTAGCCGACTCGTAAAACCCGAGGTCATCGCCAGATTTTTTTTAAGGAGAGCTACACGCTCCAAAATTACCCAGTCGAAAGATCCTTCTGTGGCGCGGTCGTTTCACCATGGCCTATAAGCTTTTATATCGACAATGGAGGTCGACGAGAGCAATGTACTATACGATGATAGCGGAGCTAGGAGGGACCGTAGCGGTGTTGGTCATGTTCGCCCTCGCTCAACCAGATCTATACCGGACCCGATTGTGGCGGGCCGGCAATGAGCTGGGCTTTAACTCAAGCCCAGCGGTTATCCTCTGGTCGTATTCAAACTATGAGCCATACCCGAAACTGCCGCTCGTGTGGTCGCAAACGTGCGTGATGCCGAGATTCCATTTTGTCATTCTGAGCACGAGACTGACTATGCATGTAGAATAACCGATTTCAATGTCGCCATTTCGGTTCTCAGTCTCTTCCTCCTCCTCTCGAAGCTTATCGCATTTATTATGCACGTCTGGTATCCGATCATTGCGCTATTCATCAACACTGCACTCATAGCACTATACGTCACGAGTATAGCTGGCCAGGCGGGACCAGACTATCTAGATCCGGACCACCCAAGCCCAATAGCTTGGTATATCGCTAAGCCTTGCGATGTGGCAGCAAACCAGACTGTCCAGGGCTACTGCCGCCTTGCGAAAGGTTCTTTCGCAGCGGCATGTATCATGCTGTAAGCACAAACCAGTGTCAATCCCAGCAGCAACCCCAGCTAATATTGTTAATAGCGGTATCTATGTGATTAACATGGGTCTAAACATTTGGGCCATGCTACCAAACCCGGCCAATGATCAGGAGGTCGACGACGACGAAGAGACCGCTTCACCAGCCACCCTAAAAAGGGGAAGCAGTTGGGAGATGCACGGTATCCCGCCGACGCCGAGGACAGGCACCGTGCCGTATACGCCACGGACGATGGCTTTCAATACACTCGACAGTAAACTCCCTCTGCGAAAACAATACGCGTAAGGAGTTGTATTTTTTTGGTACTCGGAATAGGGATACTCGGAAGGACACGGTCTAATGTCCCATCGGGCCTCGGATGGACAGCGGGCTTGTCATCTTGCTCCGGAAGCGGATGTAATTAGAATATTTCCCATGTGACATCCATTGGTGTTTGGAAACGGGGAGAACCACAGCGCTTGTCTTACGGGGAGACTAATTCGAGGATATGATTGGATAGGAGGCGCATGTATAGTTGGGAGGTTTGAGGCGCCACGGACTGCTCCTCGTGAAGCGAATTGATACCACGTGCAAGGAGGAAAGGGGGAAATGGCCTTCTCTTCCTGCAACACAGTGTACACTAGTAGATCCTCTGAGATCTCTTTCTCTCTCGCGCTCTCGATCTTGTCGATGTTGAGAGCTTTTCTAGTGCGAAAAATCCAATGATCATCGTCATTTTATTGCGTGCTATTCTTGACTTCATCATAATTTTCGCCTGGCTGGCTGCGGTACCTTCTGCATCCCTCCCTGCCGTTACATCACCGGTGGGAGATGGCACCATGAAGCGAATAGAGAACCCGCATACATACATACATGTATGTACGCATTATGACACGAGCATCAAAGGTTATTTTATAGTGGTACTTCGTAAATACTAGTACTTTGTGCATTTCATGTACTTTGAACTTGGCGCCCTTGTACCTACAATACAACTAGACTAAACGCGATAAGGGGTTTGTGCTGGCTAGGGAGTGCTGACCCCATCTCGCCTCCTATTCACGATATATGCACCGTCTTATGATCCATTCACATCCTCTCTTATTGATATACCTAGCTGCATACATATACGTTTCTCGTCCGTCCAATGCTACCTACTCCCTAGTCCCCGGTCCCGAAATCCAAAACCACGGCCTCCGAGTCCGGGACCTGCACCTCGACTCCTCCGTCCACCACCTTCACCGTCTCGCCCACCGTCACATTCTCCAAGCGCACAGGCCGTCCATTATCAAGTTCATAGTTGTAACTCCAGCCATCCCACGTGATACCCGTCACCGCGTCGCTACCGTTAGCATGTAACCGGCGCACCGTTCCTTCCGTCCCGGCCCCAAGGTCCAGGTTCGTGAACCGGTACGTCCGCACCGGCCGCGGCGTCGGGTTCAGGTCTGGCCCGCCTGTGCCGTTGAGCGTGTAGTTGTACGCACGCAGGTTCAGCACCAAGATTCTCGCTAACGCACTGTCTTCATCTCCCGTGAACGCCGCGTACGCAACGTCCGTCTCGGCACTCACATCATCGCCTTGTAGTTGTACCGGCGCAACACGCGTCCCAGCTGCACCGACAAACGCGGCCGCAGCCACGTTACCGTAGTACGGGGGCTTCGTGCCGATTTCCGTCTTTTCAGTCTCGATCGGCTGCCACGACTGGTACCGGTAGTTGGTCCCCATGTGGAAATGTATGCGGGCGATTCCCACCGCCGCGCTGTGGATGGCGAAATCTACGGCCCATAGGGCGGCGCCGAAGGAGTTCGATAGTCCCGGGCGGCCTTGGTTATACAGCGAGTTGGTCTCGCCTAGGATGTACGGAATGCCTGGCTTGATGTTGGCGTTTTCAGCGGTGTGGGCGGCTACGCTGAGGGCTGTGCGGGTGTGGTTCATTAGTGTGCCCTGTAGCGTCACGCCGGGGCTCTCGGCGCCGGATATGTAACTATTTTGGGTTGCGTGAGTTGCTGATGTAGGGCTAAGTAGATGTTCAAATGCGCTTACTTATGAGAAGAGAAGAGCTTGATATCTCCATCCTCGTCAATGCCATCGGCCCAAGTTCGAAGCGTCTTCAGGTGGTTATTGGTGCCGGCGAAGGAGGGAGCAAGATACCCGTATGTATCGTTACCTAAAAGATCTGGACAATTTTTCTCGAGGACGCCCCTGATCGCTCGGGTGCCGTTCAGCCATTCCGCTACGTAGTCCGATTCGTTATAGTTAGACGGTCGGACCGGGCCCTGGGAGCTTGTAGCGAAGAGATCGGGTTCGTTGCCATACTCCCACCAGTACAGTTTTTCTTTGCCAATCGCCTTGCAAGCTAGTGCGGCTGTCTCCAATAGTGTCTCCCATTGCCTGTCATCATGGTTTCCGCCTAGGTTGAAACCATGCGAGAACTTGACATCTGGCCACGTGCTATATGATTCGAAGTATGACGGTCCGATTTCGATGGTGGTCGGGTAATCAGGTGACCTCGAGTTATTGTAGGTGCCGTTAAGAGCAATAGTTAACTCGGGATTGTATATAGCGTAGTCTTGGGTGTTTCCCCCGACTCGTATATACGGCTTTATTCCGGCGAGGGCTCCAAGATTATCCAGTAAATTGTTCGAAAACTCATTGGGAACCGATTTATTGCCTGGTCAACGGCTATTAGATTCATGCGGAACGGTCATGTGGTTGGAGCTCCTTACCAGCGAAGTCGGGAAACGACGAGAATTCGATTGAGTAGCTTATGAAGCCATCTAAGGGCTGACTTGCATTCACAGCACTCACTGAGGCACCAACAGCATGTGCCATGGGTGTTGCCATCACCAGGCTGGTCTGTGCCAATATCATCATGAGACTATGCATGACGGTATGTGTATGCCTGCTTTCGACTCTCATAGATACACCTATGCAACTACTTAGGTAGTTGAAGTCGAATGTGCCTCTTTATAATTTTAGATGACTATAAGAGAATTTTCAAAATAATCACCTTGGGATCTCTTCTCATGTCTGGCGTCAGCATTTCCCAGAAGCTGGGTCATCTTATTGAGAAGGTCCCACTATGTAACATAATTTACATAAATCCTAATTTTACTGTCGGTTGAATATAAGAACGAGTTTGTCGTCAGTGGCCAATGGCGATTCCTTGAATTGCCATGAGACTGGTGGGATATCTCTGCCGGTCCTCTAGCGGATCGACATATTTTTACTTAATAAGCTGCCTTATTTGGGGTTGAAAACTTGAGTTGGAGTTCACGGCTCCTTTGGAGTGCATCATGTAGGAGATGCGGGGGAAGATGGGTTGCATTCCGAGGTCTCTGATGGTGAGGAGTCTATTCCCCCAGATTTTCTTGCCATCGAATGAAATATTAGCTTGAAACCCGCTCCGTGGAGTTTATATTGGGTTGGAGATAAATCTTGTTTATTGTTAATCAAGGATGAGAACGATGGTACATTGTGGGAGTATAATAAGCCGCTGTATTATCGCACTGACAGGGTGCCATCTGAAGTCCCGTACTATATATAATTTGAAATCCCTTTATCTCTTAACTCGTCGTATGAGTTGATGTTAAAGATGAGAATTATTAGGGAGAAGGACATTTCTAATTAGAAATTAGAACTACGCCTATTACGGGAGATATCAGGATGGACCTGCTTCATTAGGATAGCATTTGGAGCTTTTTTAGGTCGCTAAGCAGTCTTCAGCACTGGAGTTCCCAGGGGGCTTTAGTGCCCCTCTTACCCGGCCGATGGCCGATGTCGTCAGTCTTATCAAGCATTGAACCGACGTCACCTTGCCGTATTGAATCTTTAACATTTCATTCAGCTTTCCTACCTAATTATCGTGACAACCTGGGAGCCGGGGTGTCCTGAAAAATCGGTTGATTACTACACCTGGGTTATCTTCTACCCGCTTGAATTATATTCATTTAGTTTCCTTTGTTGCCTGAGCCCCCTCTACATCTCTCACAATGAGTCTTCTACGAAGCTTACAGAGGAGTGTAACCTCGTCATCGCGTCTTGTTGTGAGGTCCAATTTCCAGAGAACAAATCTTCCCCTCGTCATGACACGATTAGCATCTAGTAGGGCACCAAAGGTATAGCTTGACAGAAAACCTTCTTCACTTATATATGCCATTCATGCTCATTTCCTAACTACTACTATAGCTCAGCGATCCATCTCTCTTTAAAACTGATGTCTGTTACGTGAACGGAGAATGGGTCAAGGCCGCGTCGGGTAAGACCTTCGAGGTGTATGACCCTGCCACCGGCGACCTCATCGGCACATCCCCTGAGTTTACTGGTAAGGACACCGAAACTGCTATTGCCGCAGCTGCCGCGGCATTCCCCAGCTTCCGAACGAAGACTGGCCGCGAGAAGGCTAGATTGCTCCGTAAATGGTACGACTTGATGATTGAGAATGCGGACGACCTAGCCAAGTTAATCACGTGGGAGAACGGCAAGCCACTTACGGATGCGAAGGGAGAAGTGAACTACGCTGCTAGTTTCTTTGAGTGGTTTAGCGAGGAGGCACCCCGAATATACGGCGATTCGATACCGGCTACGGTGCCGGGCAACAGAGTCATAACTATCAAGCAACCTGTCGGTGTTTGTGGTCTAATCACGCCCTGGAATTTCCCTGCTGCAATGGTCACTCGGAAACTTGGTCCCGCCCTGGCAGCTGGCTGCACGGTTGTAGTCAAGACGCCAGGAGAGACTCCATTTACGGCTCTAGCTTTAGCTGAGCTAGCACATAGGGCTGGAATCCCGAAAGGTGTCGTCAACTTCGTGACGACCCTCAAGAACACACCTGAGGTGGGAGAGACGCTGGCGACTCATCCTACCGTAAGGAAGGTGTCGTTCACAGGATCGACGGCCGTAGGAAGGCTTCTCATGAAGCAGGCGTCTCCTACCTTGAAGATTCTGTCCATGGAGCTGGGAGGAAACGCGCCCTTCATTGTCTTCGACGATGCCGACGTTGACGCCGCAGTCGCAGGTGCAATTGCCTCCAAATTCCGCTCCTCGGGACAAACTTGTGTGTGTGCAAACAGGATATACGTACAAGAGGGTATCTATGATGAGTTTGCGAAGAAGTTCGCCGAGAAGGTTAAGGGATTCAATGTGGGTAACGGCTTTGACGAAGGCATCACTCACGGACCGCTCATCCACGATCGAGCTATCTCCAAAGTAGAAGCCCACATCAAGGATGCCGAGAAGAAGGGCGGCAAGGTAGTCATTGGTGGCCAGAAGTTACCGGATCTAGGTGCCAATTTCTACCAGCCCACCGTCATCACGGGTATGACGAAGGAGATGGCTCTTGCAGGCGAAGAGACTTTTGGCCCTGTAGCTGGTTTATTCCCCTTCTCAACGGAGCAGGAAGTAGTAGATCTAGCAAACTCTGCTGAAGTCGGTCTGGCTGGCTATTTCTTCTCGAGAGATTTGGAAAGGATTACGAGAGTCGCTGAAGCTCTGGAAGTGGGTATGGTGGGTGTTAATACTGGACTGATCTCCGACACGGCTACGCCATTTGGCGGTGTCAAGCAATCTGGATTCGGCCGAGAAGGATCTAAGTACGGTATTGAAGAATACTTGAACATCAAGACGATAACGTGGGGAGGCATGAACAAGCCATTGCAAAGTTGAACGTCTTCCTACGACCTAATTTTCAATGACGGCGTTAAGGCTTAAAAGGAAAATGAGCGAACCCTTGGGCCGGAAGACATTGATACATATATGTAGAAATGAAATAATTCAACATTGCTAAATTAATAACTTCTCCTGAGAGTTCTCGATGATAAGTGCGTATAAGAGAGGATTAATGTTGCGTATATTCATATCTTCGCTGAGAAACACTCGCATAAATGCATAACCCCATTATCCGCAACACCGCCAAAGCTTCGGAGAATATCAAAACCTCGAAAATTTCAACTTTCACATCGAACCTCAACGCCGATATCCCGAATTGGCCGCCACAATGATTCGGCACCCGCTACACTCGGCCGTCGGCCGCACCAGGCCAGACATGGCCCGAGTCGCCGACGGCATCGCCGCCTCCCTGCGGCAATTCTCCTTCTCTGCGAACCGGTCCGCCAGCGACGACGGCCCTCAAAAACCTACCGGTCGCCAGCGCGCCGCCGCTGCCGTCGACGAGCTGATCGCCACGGCGGGAAGCAGCAGTTCGTCCGCAAAACAGACCCTAGCCACGAACTCGGGATCCAGACCTCAAGGTTTTTCTCCGTCATCGTCATCGAATGATGCGAGACCACCCCCGCGAGCCCAAGGCCCCAATATTATCACACTGAAGAACATATCGCGCGGCGGTTTCGACAACGAAATCAGGAAACCTCCGTACGCTGGTAGCCGTGGAGGCTTTAATGGTCTCATATCCTCGCGCGGTTCTGGAGCAAATATCATTAGAGGTGGCTTCCGGGGTCGTGGCCGAGGGGGAGGTTCTTTCGCTCCTTCAGCGGGCCGCGGTGGATTTGCGGGGCGAGGACGAGGAGGCCCGAGAGAAGGCGCAGTGGGAAACAATAGACGAGATGACCGACCGCGACGAGGCCGTGGTGGCGCCTCCGGTGGCCCACGTCGGGGCCGCAACAGGGACGAGGATGGCGAGGGTGGCAGGCGGGGTAGACGGTATGAGAATGAAGAAGAAGACGATATAGGTACAGATCCCGTCGTGAAGGCGTACATGGAGCAGAAGGAGACAGGCGCAACCATGGCCTTCAACCCCTCCGTAACCCTAGCCTCGCTCGCGGGCTGGGGCCCGGCTGTAGCCACGAGCTCAACGCCATTTGCGCAGGGCGAGACGGCGCTGCGGCAGGCGCGGATCCTGGGCAGCGGCGACAACTTTCACCCGACGCACCTGCACAACCCGCACGAGATGCGACTCGGGTGGCGCGACGGCACGGGTGTCTTCATCCCGCCGTCCGAGGAGGGGAAGCTGTGGGCTAAGCAGGTGCTCCGGGACCGGGAAGTCAAGGCGCCGGCTGAGATCAAGACCGCTGTACTGGAAGACGCCCTGCTAGGTAAATACGGCGAGGGCCCCAAGTACGCGGATCCGAAGGATACGCTTGCTACGGTGAGGAATTATGCCAGGAGGGACGGCACGTGGAATGCGGCTGCTGAGAGGAGTATCGAGGCCAAGGTCAGGAGGTTACTGGGCTCATCTGCGGCAGCGCCTGCTGCGAAGGCTTGATAGATACATGTATACTCTAAACGAGTCTTCACTCTGCTCTGTGGAGATCTGGGATACACAAATGCTGTGAGGTTGAAGCCTCCCTCTATATTCTATCTAGTCCTGGGCTGTTTTGTACCATCACGGGGCGCTTGTAACAACACCTAGACTTGTAGTGTACATATAGAACTGCCTATTATAAACAGGTACGCGCAACTCCGTCGACTGACGTACGCCGAAGCCCGTTTTTACTTGGAGCCTTTTTTAATACCATTGACGCCCAATCTGAGCTATTGTGGTGTTATCCATCTATGAATACTCGCTTATCCCCCTATTTGGACTCAACGGCCTTAAGCGCCTCCTTTTCCGCCTCATCAATCTCAGCCATCTTAGCCTTGATAATCTTGTCGAGCTCCTTATCCGCCGTCCTCTTCAGATCCGGACCTATGAGGTTTTCCTTGCGCCACGTCGCATGCTGCTTATCCCTCTTCTGGCGGACGCTCCTCACCCGGTCGCGCCACTCGTGGCACATGGCCTTGGCCCTCTTGAGCAGGTCGTCGCGCTTCTCCGGCTCGATCTTCAGCACGAGCTCCAGCTCGTTGTCCGGGTCCCGCTGCGGCTGCTGGTTGAAGTCGGCGCTGGCCTGGATCGCGCTCATGATGGGCAGCACGTACGCCTCCTCGTGCGCGATCAGCGAGATCGCCCGCCCGCCCCGCGGCACGATCTGCGCCACCTCGCGCAGCGGGTACGTGACCCCCGCGGCCTTGCGGTCCGGCTGCACGCGCAGCGCCCCGACCACGTCCGGGTTGAAGCGGCCGCCCGTGCGCATCTTCTTGAGCGCCTCGCGGAAGTGCTCGTCGTGGCGCCGCAGCCGCGAGCTCACGTCCGCGAAGTCGAGCGGATCCTCCGGGTTCGCCGGCGGGTGCTTGGGCCCGCTGTCGCCGACGCCGCTGCTGCCGTCGCCGTCGTCGAAGGTAGCTGTTGTTTCCTCTTTGCGTTTCTGTCGGTCCTCGCGGGTCTTCCGCTTCGGGTCGCGCGCGCCCGGATCCCGCGACTTAGCTGCGGCTACGGGCGAAGCGTGGAAGGTTCGCGTGCTGCCCATGGCGAGTGGCGACAAGTAGAATGGGTTCGTTCGGAGACATGGCGGGTGCGTCGAGCTATTTGCTACGATGAAAAGCGGGCGGACTACATCTTGGCCGCTGTGGTCGGTGTAAGTACGACTGGGCAAATACTTCGAAAATGGGGGGTCAATTGGGGAACCGACACTCTTCCAAGCTCAGGACGAGCGAGGCCTTGCCGCAGAAGTGCTCTGGCGGCCGTTTTCCGCATGATGCTTTTTATTGAGAGCTAAAATATTTTGGGTTGGACTTCCGTGTGGTTTTCTATCTACACTCTCTTATCTTATCGGATAAGGAAGCTCAACGCACCGTGCCTCCTCTACCAAAACTCTTGAGTCCGATGACATCTTTAAGGAGAGATTCGGGGGGAAAGAGCAAGTTGATGGTCGGATCTTTATAAAGAGCTATCGTCAACTTAGTGGTCGAATTGCTTTGGACCTAGATAGAAGACTTCCATCGTGCCAAAGAAAGCCCTTAACATCATGTGAGACACGATGTCGATATGTCTCAACACAATTTATTTGATGGCTTGGACTGAGTGAGATATGTTTCGCTCCGGCAAGCATTCTAAGTCCGAAGCCTACAATGTAAAATAGGAAGCGATGGGTAAGGGAATAGGAACATGCCCAAGGACTATTATGAAGGTTGGGAGACACAAAATTGCCCAGAGTACCTAGTAGAGTCTTTGATTATAGCATTTATAAGTAAGACTAAAGCATACATGCGTATCACTTAATATGAAGCCCCACTTCGCATTTCCATTTCCATTATTTCCGTTATACTGCTGCAAAGACAAAGAACGCAGATATCCACGGAGGCTTCAAGAGCAATAAGTGAGTTCCAAGGTTGTCGAGTGTTAGTTTCGAGCTGTTGGTTCTTAGGAGGGCGCTAAACGAATTCACACGGACTAGCTGCTTGGGTTACGTAGATAAAGGCGCTTAAGCAGTAAACATTCAACGCAGTCCAATTGGCTCTGTTATGCGGATTCCACAAGGTCAACTGGTGTAGTGGTTATCACGTCTGTCTTACATTCGCACTGTATGGTGCTATGTGAGGACACAGAAGGTCGCAGGTTCGATCCCTGCGTTGATCACTTTTTGCATCCCATTCCTATTAGTTATTAGTTATTACAAAACCATATCTTTTTCTATCTACATATGTATTCAGTTAGGTTCACGATGACGCATCTTTGCTCGCCTAACTTTTTCTCCTTCGCACTTTCCCAACGGCTTGTGGCGGCGCTCAGTGTCACCCTCCATTTCACTCGCACCATACAGAGAGATCGCACAGTTCAAGTCAAGGTTCAAATATTGACTTTCTCTATAAATAGAACTATTATGCACGATGTACATGCATATCACTACACGGATTCCATAGTAGTCTCGAGACTTCATCTATTAGGCGATTACAGTAGAGGCAATAGCCTCATCGAGCTAAGCGATGCCTCCGCAGCAATATAAAGCTGTACTATAACATAGTCCTTCCATCAATGCATATTGATACATCCACGCCTGAGCCTGGTTGAAATTGATTTGTATCTCAAGTAAATCTAGGGGGTCTCAATTTCATGTAGACGCCTTAGCCCTCTTTCCTCTTTTCCCGCCTTTCTCTTTTGACTTAGCCGTAGCCTTCTGAACGCCATTTCCCTGTTCCTGTCCGTTATTATTTAAATCTGCGCCCTCAGTATAATCATCGTCATTGTCATCATCAATCGTAACTGTGCTCGTAGCCTTCCTCTTCCGCCGTCCGGATGTTTGCGCTTGCGGCGGCGCGAGGTTCTCGTCTTCCTCGGGAGCGGTGTTTTCCGTGGTAGCGGCAATGCCATCGGCCACGGCATTCGCACGGAGTTTGTTAACGGCCTGGGCCATACGCTTGCTCCCTTGAGCCCTCTGTCGAGGCGCGAACGCCTCCTTGGCTCCAACACCAACGCTGCCTTCGAAAAATCGCGTGATATTGCTCTGTGTACCTTCTGCCTCTCGGCGATTCATATCCCGTATCACAGGGACAAGGACTTCGTCAGTACGGTCCTCACTCCACCCAATCGTACTCATTAGGAACTGGCGGAGACCCGCCACGTCGGGCACGCCCCATTGGAAGTGCTCTGCGTCACTGTTAACCTCGGGATGAAGGTAAGCCTCGTACACGGCAGGGTTCGGGAAGCTAGGAGGAAGGAACAATTTCGTAGCCTGGGACTTGCGGAATTTCCTCCGGAATGCCGATGATTGGTCTGCCTCCTTCGGCCTGTTATTAATTTGGACATCTTGCCACCACTCTCGAAACTTTGTGAGCCCGTCTCTACCGGGAAACTCGGAAAGGATCTCAACCGCAGTCACGGGACCAACTCCAGGTAAACCTTCTGTATAGTCGGAGCCAAGTAGTTGAGCTAGCGAAATCAATTGCTCGCGAGAGAGCGAGAGCTCCTTCTCCAGATCAGAGCCGAGATAACATTCCACAAATTTGTTGCTGTTGAACATGTTCTTGTACACCCGCGTACCGCCAAATAGGAAGGTGTCTGAGTCGTCCGTCACTATACCGTCAACTAGACCGAGCCTCACCAGCTCGGCACATTGAGCTTCAGCCTCCATTGGCGCAGTTATGTAAGGAATACCAAAGAATCTCAATAAAGCTTGGCATTCCGTGATCATGATCTGCGTGACTTCATCCGCGTCTCTCCGGTCCTTCTTCTGCTGGGATCGCAATGCTTTGAGCTCTCGCTCGTAGGCCTCTTGGTTTTCTCTCTCGGATTTGTGGTTCAGCTGACTCGCAAACCGTGCGTGCTCCTCAGCTTCCTCCGCCATTTGAGCGAGTAATTCTTCTTCCTCGGGGTCGCTAAATTCATCGTCAAATTCAGCATCACCAAAAATCTCATCGTTGGCAGGCCCAGCCACGGTTTCTGATGTATTGGGTTGCTCAACAGCCTCTGTTGTAGGCACATCAACATCTTCGAAAACCGGCTCTGGAGATGCCTCTTGGTCAAGAGTGTTATCAGTGGTGGCTACTTCCGGGGGTTGTAGAACTTCAACTTCCTCGAACTCTGGTTCTGGCGAATCTGACTCAGCTGGTGATTTTGGACTGGGTATTGCATCATCAATAGCCTCTACTTGGGAAGCAGTTTTCTCCTGGATAGCATCTGCGAGGCGTGTGTCTTCGATCTGGTCTTCTTCGTCGGCAACCGGCGGATTGACTCTCGTCAAGGTAGCAGGAGACAACGGCGGTGCCTTTTGGGCGTCTCCTGTGTGCATAGGGCTCGTGCGATGCGGTAATGAAGGCGCCTCAACTATTTGAGCATCGCCTTCGTCGTCAGATGATTCGATCTCGATGATCGCATCCTTCCGTCGCTGCCGTTCTTCCTCGAGTGCGGCCTCTCGATCTTCTTCGTTTATTTCATTCTCTATAGCCTGCTGTGTCTTCAGAGACTCTCGAATATCCGATTCATCTTGTACCATCCACGGTGGTAATGGACGGGGAGCTTCGTTTTGTAGCACTTCACTTTCCTGAGCATTGGTATCTGCGTCATCCCGTATAAAGCCGCCCCCAAGCTCTTCGTCGGAATCCGCTTCTTCGCCAGCTTTTTGCCCGGGGACATTTGCGGGAGGCTGCTTCTTCTTCGCAAAGATACTAGATCTCCAGTCTAATTTCTCGAATGGCAAAGGCCCATCAAATGGATTCTTCACATTGGAAACTGTGGGTGTGGGTTGCTTAAACGCCGGTACCTTTGCTTTCCTCTTGGACGACAGAGCCGCCCGCAGGTCAACTTCGCTATCGCTACTCTCATTGCTGTCTCGTCGATGTAGTATAGGTTTTGGTGTAGGTTTCGCTATCGCCGCGTTGGCTCTGTTATTCACGATATGGGCAATCACACTCCCGGTTGTAGAAGTAATCGGCTTTGGTTGTTCAGTGGCCGTTTGAGTCCATTCGGGAGCAGGGACATCTTCAAATTCTTCTTGTTCCTCTTCCTCAACTTGCCCGTCTGAAGTTGCACCATGCTGATTCTTAAGAGACATCGCGATGGCGCGGTTAAGATCCTCTTCCTCATCATTGATAAGGAGGTCACCCTCTCCATCCTGCGGCTCGAAGAGATCATCAATATTATTCCTGATACTTCCCCCGACAAATAATGAGTCTTCATCGTCATTCGGAATGGGAATATCATCCTGCTCGTTATGTAACCCAGCTTCACGAGCAACTCGAGGTTTTGGATGGATTTTTGGTAGCCGGTTTAGTCCCTCGACAGGGACATCCTCAAAGTCGTCATCATCTTCCCACTCATCGTCATCCTCCTTAGTCTGATACTGAAAATCTAGAGCATCCACATCGATCGGCTTATGTATCTCGCCGCGGTCTTTTTCTCGGCTTACAACACCAAGGGCCCATCCACCCTCGGCTCCTTCGTTCTTGACCAGAATGTATTCTCTGTCTTTCTCACCAGCTATGCGGGCATTCTTCGCCAATGTGAGGTCAGTTCCAGTCATACCAGCTTCCTGCATGAGCCTCTGCGTTAAGTGATTTCTCTCCCGCACCCTTTCAATCTGGAATCGGGAAAAAGCCATCCGATCGGGAAACATGCCATCCAACTGCTCTTTGCTTAGACCCATTCTCAATCGGCTCCGCAATCTCGCCGCATTGAGAATATTGTATCTATCGACAGGTGGCAGGCTTTTAAAGAATTCACCTTCAAAGTCGATCTTGCTGAAGTCATAAACGTTGATGTCTTCACCGCTGTTAAACTGTCTTGCGTACTCCTCTAATTCTTCGATACTCATGATGCGGGGGTCTTCGGGTCGACCCATGCCCTCAATGCCGCCTTCAATATCTGGCAAGTGGTAGGCATCTTGCTTGAAGAACTTCCTACTCTTCTGACGCTCGGTCTGGCTCATTCCGAGCTCATCCACATAGACCAGCTTATCGACGTCCGGGAGCTCTTCGGCAGGTTCTTCAACTTCCGCTCTTTCCTCATCGCGTTCAGCTCTCCTCTTCCGCTTCTCGCCCTCTTCTTCGGCGATGCGCTGCATCTGCACCGCCAGCAGCTTGCCAGCTGTGCGCACAGCATCCTCTCTCCTACCCTCGCGCCTTCGCTTACGATTCGTAATCGTCTGGCGCTTGAGTGCGGGAGCGCCCCCATCGAATACGAAGACCGGGCGAATACCGAACCACAGCAACTTGCATATGCGACGGAAGAAGCCGACGACATGTGAGTTGCGTAGTGCATTACCTTCCTTGTCGCGAACGGCCTTGAGAAACTGGTAGATCCAAATTGATGCATCTACGGCGAGCCGCTTACGATTTAGGGTGGCGAGGTTCGTCGGGCGCGCGCAAGGTTGCACAACCGTCCAAAGCCCGTTCACACCCATGTCGGCGCAGAACCGGGATAGTCAGGAACGCAATTTACTTAATGTTATAGGAGGTAATGAGAGCGCTCATATATGACATATATGTGGCCGCATCGTGATCGGTATCGACCCGAGCTCTATAGATTCAATTTCTACGAATCGTGGGAAAGCAAGTATTAAATAGGAGGCTTGTTGCCTAGACCAATATCTCTTGGCGTAAGTGAGCGTGTGATGAGTCATCAGGTCTGAAGGTGGCTTCCCTCAAATTCAACTTTCAAGCCCCCTGATGTGGGGTCAATTCTTATCGATAATCACTAAAGACTCAGCCCTACATATAGCCCGTGCAACAGGACCCTCTTCTCTTAACATCCATGATTTAATTATACTGTATATTAATTGGACGGAGGACTCTTGAATGAGAAGCTGCGGCACTGGCCTTTATCCATTGATAGCTCTTTAAAAAACAAGACACAGCTTGTATAAATTCCAGTAGCCATCACGAAAGTATGGAGAGCAACATGGAGAAACCAGAGGCAGAGGCGTTTCTAAAGTCTCTCATTAATAAGATCATGCGTATTTACGCGACCGACGGACGCCTCTTCGTGGGGACATTCAGATGCACTGACACAGTTCGTTGCCTTCTCCGTGCAAGACAACGTTTGCGATATTATCTTGGTATCATATCTTGCTAATACAAGCATTTGTATAGCACAGCAACATAGTCTTATCGGTCACGTACGAATACCGACAACCGTCGCAGCAGAAACTAGCCGAAGCCGCCTCGACAGCCGCAAGTTCCGGTGCGGCTAACCCTACGGTGACCGCTGACATGACGTCGCGGTACCTGGGCCTAGTTGTTGTCCCTGGCGAGCATATTGTCAAGATGGAGGTTGAGGAATTTGCGAGCCAAGCGAAGAGCCGGTCGATACTAGAGAGGAGAGACATTTACGGGGGCCGGTGACGCGGGGACTACGAGTTTCGAACATACGAAGGCCTGCTGGCATATACACTCCCTGCGCCTACGTAATGGGGAGCTAGCAATGGGCGCCTGTGTTTGCTTGGATAGCCAACAGGCGAATCTGTTGAGGCGCGTTATTGAGGTGCCATACCTCGTGAAGATACCCAGCGGAATGGCTTGCTATGCTTTAGCGTCTGGAGCATAATTAAGAGACTCCTATATTCCAGGCAGATCTTGAATGGACACAGAACCGTCCGCGAACCGTGGACAATCATCCAATAGCCACAAAACAGCCGAGAGAGGGCGGTAGGCAGGGTTGCTGGCTAGCTGTGGAATGAAAGAACAAGACAAGGCTTTCGGTAGCCTTGAGACAGTAGCCTTGAGGCAGCAAAAGACGAACGACATTGGTATTCATCATAGTTGTGTGTATCATTCGTTTCGCTGCGTTCCCGTTTCGAAACTAGGCTATCTATAGTCTAACCAGTGGATTAATATGTCGCCACGAATAATGCATAGTTAAACTGATTATTCGAAAGCTGTACCTGAGATTCCTATCGAGCGGCCAGTGAACGATATTTTTAGGATTATCAGATTAATATATTGATATATTCCCCTTGAGAAAAGAAGTTGTATGGTGTTAATTCGTGTTCTAAGGCGAAAGGTAAACTATAGTATTGGTTTACCCGCCTATTAGGAATTAAATAAGGACGTACTGAGAAGATCCAGTAATAGATTCCGACATACACTAGCTTTCAATAGAAACGACTCCAGCCGATCACCATTGTCGTGTTATGCTTCATCTTAGACTTAATACCCCATGCCGTACTCGCTTGAGATTCCCCGATGATGGTTTCAAAGGGTTCTGGTGCGTACGTGGAGAGGGACCTTGGTAGCTTTCATCGGTAATGCAGGCCGGCAACCCGTAGGATTCGTGCTATAAATGCAGTTTCACGAGCTACTCTCGTCTATCGCACACGACAGAACATAGTCCCACTAGACCAGAGAAATATCGCCAAGATTTACCCGATGGGAATCTATAGTAGACACGCGACTAAGAACGGTGAAGTGGAGTACGACAGCTTGAGTTCCATGTATCTCAACAGCTTCCCTCATCCACTTACTACTTAGGCACAGCCGATGGAATCCAGATTATGTTATAGTTGCGTAAGCCTTAGAAATGACGGGTAACGCAGATCATGACATACTAGAAAATATTGAGCACGCATATTCCATACCACTTTAAAGCTACAGCACGGGCGCGTAGAGTGTAGGATAGAGCTATTCTTCCAGAGTATCACAAATCCTCCCAGTACGAGTCGATATGATCTTTATCAGGTATTCAATTCCCGATTGAAGCTACTGAACCCTTATGTCTTGGTGGTATCAAAGGTGGGGATAATAGGACACGCTATAGCTAGGGTGTAAGGAAATATGAGGGGCACGAACTCGACATCGGTGGAAGTGCCGGCTATGTACAACAGGTGGGATCGATCCTTGGAAGTTGGTAGCTGGTAACTACGGTAGGTTAAAGAAATGGGGGCCGAGTATAAAACATCTTAGTCGTGCTTATACTCCGCAGGCTTACTGGTTTCGAGCGATTCGCGTGATACCTACTAGAGTAGCCTACCTAAACACACCATCCTTAGGGTCATAGTATAGCCGGAAGGATTATTGACCTGTCGGAGACTGAAAGTTAAATCGGACCGGTGCCACACGTATCATAGTCGATTACTTGCAATTCATCAGGTCCCCGCAACCATGTCGATTTATACAGTACCGTTCGTCATAAATGGCGAGGAACGCCATGCCGAGAACACATTCGATGTAACATCACCCGACACCGGAAAAGTCGTACATCAATGTGGGATAGCAACGGAGAAAGACGCTGTCGCCGCCGTTGAGGCCGCTGCAGCCGCAAGTCAGCAATGGCGAGACACGTCCGCTGCCGAGCGTCGAGATATTTTTCTCAGAGCAGCCGAGATCATGAATAATAGGCGAAAAGAACTGGCCCAGTATGTGATAGACGAACTTGGCGCTGCGGCTGCTTGGGCTGAGTTCAATATCAATCTCACCATCGACATGTATAAGGACGTAGCCGGGCGAGTAGCTGCTGTGGAAGGCACCATCCCGCCGTGTGCGCCAGGCACCTCAGCTATGCTGGTAAAGGAACCTTACGGCGTTGTCTTAGCAATGGCTCCTTGGTAAATATCTCCCCGACTATTAACTGAGTTGAATGCAAACTCATTGCTCCGAAGGAACGCGCCCTATATCTTAGGCACTCGGTCGGTACTCTTCCCCCTCGCGGCTGGTTGTACGGTCGTGTTCAAAGGTTCCGAATCGTCGCCTCGGACTCATCGCTCCATCGTGTCTGTTCTTAACGAAGCTGGCGTGCCCAAAGGAGTAATAAACTACTTGGTAACCGACCCAGCACACGCGCCATCAGTCACGAAATCTCTTATTGCAAACCCCGCCGTTAAGAAAATTAACTTCACGGGTAGCACCGCGGTGGGAAAGATCATCGCCGAGATGGCCGGTCAGCATCTAAAGCCTTTAGTCTTGGAGCTCGGTGGCAAGGCACCAGCTATCGTATGGGAAGATGCGGACCTAGACCTTGCTGCGCAACAGTGCGCTCTAGGGGCTTTCTTCTTCTCCGGGCAAATATGTATGAGTACGGAGAAAATCGTCGTGCACAAGAAGGTTAGCGAAGCATTCCAGGAGAAGCTACGCGTAACAATCGAGCAAATGTTCCCGTCTAAAGGCGATGCTCTAGTCCTCATCAACGCCCGAAGTGTGGATAAAAGTAAGAAGCTCATAAAGGACGCAGTTAGCAAGGGTGGCGTACTCCTCAATGGAGATGTGGACGCCGAAGAGAGCTCGAAGACGAGGTTGAGACCGATCATCGTCAGCAAAGTGACGCCTGAAATGGACTTGTATCAACAAGAATCATTTGGTCCATCCGCAAGCTTGATCGAGGTTGGAAGCGAGGAAGAGGCCTTACGAGTGGCCAACGACACTGAGTATGGCCTGACATCTGCCATCTTCACGGAGGACCTAAAGACGGCCTTTCGCATCGCAAAGGGTATTGAGACGGGTGCGGTACATATCAACAGCATGACTATTCACGACGAGATGACATTGCCACACGGAGGAGCCAAAGCGAGTGGATATGGGCGATTCAATGCCTTGACTGGTGTAGAGGAATGGGTGAGGACGAAAATCATCACCTGGAAAAATTGAGTTCCTCCGTAAGAGAGTAGATGAGTCTTCGCGAGAATAAACACAACACGGACTAGGAGCTATAACGATTAGGTATATAACTAGCAGTTCCTGTGGGTAGAGAAATACTAGAGGACGATGACTTCAAGGTACTATATCCAGGAAGAATCGAGACTTTTAAGGTTGAAGAGTTCAAGCCACCATCGTACGGCACGGCAAGGGGTTTCTAAAAGGTGCAACCTCATTCGATACCAGTGCTATGGAGCCACCTGGCCCAAGCTCCTAAATAAAGTT
Organism: Hypomontagnella submonticulosa; assembly: GCA_022984865.1. Taxonomy (NCBI): domain Eukaryota; kingdom Fungi; phylum Ascomycota; class Sordariomycetes; order Xylariales; family Hypoxylaceae; genus Hypomontagnella; species Hypomontagnella submonticulosa. The sequence goes on from JAJKLF010000015.1 coordinate 756,062, forward strand.
CCCGTGTCAATACGTACCTCCCCAATCTGCAACTGTAACGTCATCTCAAGATCCATGTCTTGCCCCAGTAGGGCCCGAAGCAATTCCTTTACTTTTAGATTTATTATCTTTAGAAGCTATATGTACATGTACGTAGGATAGTCAACATCGAAAATGGGAGCCAGAGCATCAAAACCCGCCCAATCGGCGACACGCAAGTTTCCTACGAGGGCGCCAGGTAGTTCCGCTCCGCCGCATACCCAGCAGCGACCGTCCACGCAACCTAGAACCAACCCCCAAGCTTCATTTGCAAAGGACGATAGTGAGTCACACTCCACCGTCACCCTTCAGCATCTCTTTCCCAGCTGATCCACGCTCAGCAGTCAAAGCGGAAAACATAGACCCAGACCCAAATCCATTGACGAACGCGGCCTTTTCCCAACGACTAAAACAGATGGGTGTCGCGACGCCGAACCCGACCTTATCGAATTCGTTGACCGCATTTCCTTATGCTAGCTCCTCGGAGCATGGACCAGCGCCGCAAGCACCCAATTTCCCTCCAGCATCGCAAAATCGCACTTTGAGCGCACTTGAGGCGAGGCAGCGGCTGCAGGAACGTGCCCAGCTCGAGTTTGAGAACATGGCCCAAGGAAAGGAATTCATAGATATCGGGACGCTGAAGCAAATGCTAGCGCTGCAAGCGCGAGGCACTCCTGCTTCCGATATTGAGAAAAGATTCAAGCTTAAGAGTGGCGTTGTGGCCAGATTAGGACCCAAAGGGGTTACTCTACCTTTAGGAGGGTAATAATAAAGCCTAACGTAACAGGAAAATAAATAGGAAAAAAGAAAAAGGCGGTCAATGGCAAGACTCTACTCCGGGCACACAAAAGTTTTGGTGTATATTATTATGAATTCAAGGTATGTCAAAAGTGCCATATCTACCATACCGGCTTGTACATTCGATAATACACTTATCCGATCCACTACCCAGTCATAGGAATGATCGTGCGAAAAGGTCGCCCCTAGCAGACATTTGCCAATCTAGATACTAACGTTATATTTCGCCGAACTCCTGTAGTTCCTGTATCGCCGTAACCCCTTACCAAGCAGCGTGTCCACCGTCGATACGTAAGTCAGCACCAGTCATGAAGCGGCTAGCATCGCTAAGCAGGAACACGGCGGCTCCACGGTAGTCTTCCGGCTTGCTCAACTTGTTCAGCATGTTCTGCTTAGGCCACTCGACCGCTCGGTCAGGAAATTTCTCGAATAGCTTCTGGACCATCTCCGTGACGATATAACCAGGCGAGATCGTATTGACACGGATGTTCTTAATACCCCATTCCATGGCCAAGTTGCGGCCGAGCTGGATCACGGCGGCCTTAGAGGCATTATATACGCTAGGAATCAGGTCAGCTCCGTTGTGGCCTGGGACAACTCTGATAGGAAGACGAAAACTTACGGGCAGATTAAGCCGCGGTTCGCGATGGTGCCGCTCATGCTAGCAATTAAGACGATGCTTCCGGGGTTGTCATTTTCATACATGTGCTTTGCCACGGCCTGCGCTGTCATGAGCACACCAGTAACGTTGACTCCAAGCATACGGTTGGAATCCTCCGCTGTGTAATCCAGAGCCGGAGTCTCCTGTTGGATACCAGCTGCTGCGATTAGTCCGTCAATGTGTCCCTCCTTGGCGACAATTTCCGCCGTAACCTTATGAAGCTTATCGGCTCCCGTCAGCACGTCGATCTGATGGTAAGTTATCGAGGTGCCTAGCTCCTTAGCTCGACGCGCCACTCTATCATAACCCGTACCAGAGCCCGGTTGGGGTTGTCTATCGTAGACGTGTACTACCGTCCATTATAATTAGCAACCTCTCCACCAACGGGTATCCTATATATCTTACCTTTAGCTCCTGCTTCCAGAAGCGCCTCGGCTTGTACGAGGCCAAGTCCTTGTGCTCCGCCTGAGACAACAATAACCTTGTCTTTTAAGCTGAATTCGGGCAGTAGTCCTGAGGGGCTGGTCTGAGTTGAGGCGGCCTTGGAGCTACGCGCTGTAGTGCTATGAAAGGACCGTCGTGCTGACTCGTCACGAGTAGACCATCTGCAGGCCGCCGTTCCCACCACTCTAACGGCAGGGCCACATGCTGGTGCCGCACGCGGCGTGGCACGGGCGAGTCTTCCTACGGAAGCGGTAACTCGAGAGGTTTTGGGTGCAAGTGCCGCCATTTCGAGTCGAGCTGGTTTTTCAAGGTCCTTTGTCAGAAGCCTAAGGTATTCGTGTGTATATGTATATATACTATATACTCTCTTGGTGACTCGAGTCGAACCCCTAGCCCTAATTACGCGGGCCGGTATATGACCTGTTTGAGAAAGGTAAAGTCTGCTGATCCGGGATAGACGGGACGGGCAATGACATAGACACCGGAAGGTAAGAAATCGGGGTGGCTGTCCACGAGGTCACAAGGAGAGAGAAAAGAGTGATGAACAGTTTCCATGTCAACTGAGGGACCGCTTCCATCGGGACGTCATATATAGCTAATTCGCGTCCCCTATTTTAGGGAGCTATCGTGGGCCCGAAACTGCCATATCCGCCAAGGTGGTCTCATAATGCCCAAGTCGTAAATCTAGCCCCTCTTCCCCTTGTCCCTAGGACAAAGCAGCGGACATAGCTCCTGGGACTAAAAGAACAGCTTGATGAGGGGCTCCGCTCCCCCCTAAGAGGTAATAGAGGGGCCGAGAGCTTCGGCCTTGATTGACGATTCGACAATTCTAGAAAGGAGCTAAATGGTATTCTCCACCGGTACAGTGACATATGGTACTGTATAACTTACCCTGGACTGGGGAAGCTGGGGTGAGGGGACCGGTGAAGGTTCGAAATTCGATATGTGACCAAAGACGGACGAGGATCTCAATTCCTTACAGATTCGGTTCTCGGTGTCAACAACAATGCAAGGCTGCTTTGTGCCCCTGGGTACTGTGAGCTCAGTATTTCACCCCACGTGCTCGTCGTTAAACAATGAATACAGCTGATGAATCACGGACTTAGCATCACGGAGACGACGATTTAGACACTTCGGATTACCTATTCAGGTAACCCACGACAAGTTCAACGGGGTGGAGCTAGAACGATCCGCTAGCAACGTCAACCTTTTTTGTATTATAAGCTATTGCGCAAGGTTGACCGTATCTTCGCAAAAATTCCATGATCACGCTCGAGACTAAGGTGGCTAGTAGACTTAAAGGCTAGACTGGACATTCTTTTCTTTCGACCGTTCGAAATCATCCAGTGGTTGAGGGTATAATACCCCGTCGATATAAACCGACGCCACATGATCGCATCTATTTCGGCTCCTCTCCATGCATCGCTGCCTCATTATGTATGAATACTACGGCGTGTACAAGCTGCGAGTCCCCCGCATTGCCCTGCTTTTCTGCCCCCGCGATCCGCCATGGGGTTCATCCAAAAATATGCACGTTCGAAAGCCTTTGGGTTCATCATGGGGTTCGTCCAATAGTGTAAAGCCCGGGGGGAGTATCCAGCTATTAGGGTTAATTCTACCTACAGTTCCGCAGCATTAGCGTTTGTAAGATTGTAGGACAACAGCGTCTGCTGAGTCTTGTGAGTCCTTAATGACAGCTGGAAACCCGCCTAGACATACTTGACTCTCTCCGCGATTGGATAGGTTTGGGTTTGACATGTTCTCCCATCCGCTTGCGGCTTATATAGCGCTATCCCGGCTCCCCGTGTTGACTTGTCAAGTTAGCAAGATTGCCGGCCCGTTGCTGTCAAGGAAATGCGACAGATCAATTCGGCACTTAAGGTACTTAACGTAGCCCCTCGGAACACATCAGATTATTAGCCAATGATTAAGCACACCCGGCATCGTCCCCTTGCTCTGATGTACATCGAGCATGGCTAGAAGACCCCTACTGCAGAATAGCGTTGACGAACGAGTCAGGAGTTTCTTCAATTGGGAACCCGCTGATATTGTCGGGCTTCGAATCACGCGTCCGCCCTCCCAAAAGAGATTACGCACGATTAGGGGATCTATAGGGTGTATGATCTGGCAACTGTAACATTCAGGGTCTCGTCTGTCCCTCAGCCCTACACGCATACAAAAAGGGCCACCTATAAGAGAAATAAGAGCGGCTACCGCGGATGATTGAATAATTGGCATAGTTACAAATAACCAAGTGAGGCCTCAATATCAAGGGCCAAGAGAGAATGTTGCTGTTCGCATATGCCTAAGCCGCACAATAACCGGCCATGGTTCTCTGCTGTCAGGTGGACACGAAGCACGGAAGTAACGGCGAAGAGAGTAGGAATCATGAAGCAAGCGAAGGTGAATTGCCGATTTAGACGTGTTTGTGAGGCAATTCAAAATCTACTCGCTGTCGTTAAGTGAGCATCTCCCTCGCACAGAGTCACTTTCTCGATATTGGCTCTACAGCCTATTCTATCGCCACCTCGAATTCCCGAAGTCCCTAATGAGAGCAGTTGGTGCCCAATATGACAGAAAAGACCAAGAAGAAGCTGCTAGCGCATACATCGAGAACCAACCGCATGAAGAAATGACATTCGTCTTACGAACGCTCCAGAACAGCTTCCTAGAATAAAACATCCGCCGCAGGCTTCTTATCAGAAATCAGACCGGACCTCGTCCCGGGAATGAAAATACCGAATCGGACATGTCAAAATCCTGGTGGTGTGGCCGTCACACATTTCCGCTTTAGTCATCTCTACCCTTAGCCCCTTACGATGGAAGCGACTCCAACATCGATTCTCCAAGATTGAATGCAAAACAGACCGAATAAATTCCCTCTATTCGGATTGTGGAGTAACCACACCGAGCAGTCATACTTTGGGTCGGATTCGCAAATTCAGGCGGCTGAACGATAACATCCAGCCAGGAATATTCTCGGGGTTGCTGAAGAATGCGTTCGGCAATAAGATGCTGTTCCAAGATCTCACTCAACCATACTGCTAGATTAGAGCTCGCATTTACCACCTGCGATCCGTAGAGCCGCCGATCGTTAATTTGCATGTGACAGCTTTATAATTCGAGTTTGTGAGAGCTGACCAAGTAAATGCCGTCTCAAACCGCGAACTGACGTTTCCAGATTCGTTACAGCTGAGTGCCCGAAGCCCAATAGCCGTCAACATGGGTAACACTATCCAATAAAATCACATACCAATGTCCCCAGACAACGGGGATATCGGCATGCCAGCTAAGCGGACTACAACCATTATGAGTCTAAATTAACTCACTTCTCTCGCCAGAACCAGTCCCTGATGACGTATACGGAAAGATAACATGGCATCGACCAGATAAGGCATGTCGTAACGTTGCTTTATTACGATAAATACCGAAAGGAACTATATTATATCGATTCTATAGTGAGAGTTGTAGCCTGTACAAAAATGGAACGGTGTTTTCTCGCAGCCAATACAGGTCTAGAATAGCCCAAGTGCTACAATTCAAGTATGATCTGTATGGTGAAATAGGTTAAATCTCTCAGCTAATAGTAGAAAGCAAGAATATTATAACCCTTTTGCCCCTCGAGTGTAGCAGAGAAGTCTCAAAACAGGAATACGGACGTGTCCGAGGTGGTATCTCTAAGCCACGTGAGTAGGCTTCATAAAACGGTGCACTATAGGAGGCTATATCATGGTTTCTTGGAAAGGTCCAACTAGACTATTTCCCCGCCAATAACTTAGATCCACATGGTTTAGGGGTTCGAGTGAAATGCAATTCGCGGCATTTTCAAGCTCAAAAGCAAAAGTGCGGCTTGCTCAATGCCGATTCAGGGAGGTGCAGTTCTAGAGGCTAAATAGGGTGACACATATAATCACCCTCTGCGCTATAGATCAGTTGGTTGTCTATCGATCTGCATGGCTACCTAACGTGAGTGGTGATGTCAATGAGCCCCTTGAGAGAATAGGAACGAAACATGTATTTGATCCGACGTCACTTGATATTTGATTTTACTAGATACGGAGATGTGGACGATGGCCATTTCTGGACTATATAGAGGTTATGTTTATAGTTCCCTATCTTGGCTATATCAGAAACATCACGTTGAAGATTACCTACATTATTGCTTGCTCACACCTATGTACTAATGTCTATCAAACTATGATGAGTACATGTATTTAAAACGCGTTATTTGTTTTAGGGTCTGCTTTGTATTTGTAACGTCTTATCAGCACTGATCTGCAATAGTAATACATGCTATCTTATATTTGAGTTGATAAATGTACTATAGATCGATTCTTAGTATAAGATTGCAAGTATCCCAATGAGAACTCTTACAGTATCTAGGGAGGGTATACGAAAACTTTTAACATTGGGGTTATTTGTGCCGAGATGGTGTGGTACGTGATAGACTGCGGTTTGATATCCCGGGTAGTAGGAGGTATATAGGGGCTCTGAAGTCTTTGAAATGTTGAGAAACATTCATCTGACCACGTTGCTTTTGCTTGATGAGGGTATCCATAGTCTCGTGTGAATGAATGCAGGTCGTTTATCAGATAGGTCAAGAATGGCCTAAGATCAGAAATGCTCTCGTATATGTGAGTATTCTTACGTCACGATGCTTCGAGCCTAATAGAGGTATACTCTGCTCTGGAAAATACTGCACATAAGGATCTAATACATGAATGGAATATGCCCGCCTTCAACGTTGATGATAGGTATCTCATACCGTTACTTGACTATGCATTTTTAATGCATAGATTTAGGTAAGACGAGGGACGGTGGCTTGCATTCCCTTTTTATTGCATGACTTTCCTAAAAGAGTATAATGACTTTGTTTAGGAGACTGATATGCCTAATTCGCACTGTGACGGCCCCGGAGCCAAGCCCGACAAGCACAGTAAAACGGGTGCCATCGCACGTCCTTCAGCTGCGCCACAGTCAAAGGAAATAGGGATCTCCATTTTTAGCCCATTTTGCGAGGGCACTGTTTTGGCTTACGATCATTCATATCAGACTGTCAATCACACTCCCTATAGAAATGCCATAAGGTTGATGTCACATTTTTATTGAATGGCTTCGACGAGATTGTGGCCTTTATGTAGTCCTAATGGCACGTGATGGGGGCTCGAGGCTGACAGCGGTCTGGTAAGTCCAATGTTGTTGAAGGATCATATGTCAGGGGGTGAATAGTTACTGACTGGCGACATAGCTTTCTTGCCTCATATATATGGCTGTCATGTTCGTTACAGAGACATTCATTAATAGGTACGCTCATATTGACGACGTCGAAAACATTTCATACGCTCAAAGGCTCACTACGTCATATAGATCAGCCGCGGCTGTCTTCATTCTTACTCCTATTCGTCTCAGGCACGATAGCTTTCATAGCCAGTCTATTCTCAAAATGGCTTCCGGGCGCAGATGGAAGATTTGGTATGTTTGGATGATTTACTCGGCGGGAAACTGACTTCTGACGTTATACGACAGATTCAGAGGCCATTCTGAAGGGGATGCAGTCGTCCCTGCCGCAGCGGCCTCGTCGTTTTTACGTTCCTTGTATCATATTTCTCATCGTCTTTCGACTGGAAATTGTGCATGAGGTTATGCGTAGCTTCCAGTGCGCTACCGAAGGTGTGGAGGTAAGATACATTCATATATGAACTATATTGGTAGAACGCGGTGAAGCTAACATCCTATAGGCCTTTCTCCCTGTACTCTTAGCCGCTCACGAGTTCTTCTCACACCGCGCGGCCCAGGCCGCTTCGGATGAGCCAGAAGATATGTGGGGCAACCCCTTAGAAGACTTCACGAATTGGTTCATGAGCTCTCCGATTACCCTTCTCTTCAGCACTCTTCTCTTTAGCTACGGCGTTTTCATGCTGGGTAATTTCACTCCAAGGTCTACGTACTTCTGCTCGACCCTGATGAACCAGAGCTCGTTCATCGTGCTCATCCAATGGTTGGGTGTCTTCATCGATGCGGTCATCTTGGTTATGTTATGGAGAGTGCTCTCTTGGGCGCGAACTACGAAAAGCCGTCTTCGAACACTTGGAGGAATCATGATCTTAGCATCCATTGGTGTCTCGTCTTTATGGCTAGTAACGCGAATATCTCAAAATCGCGAGATCATCGGCCATCACCCCTTCAAGGGAATTGGTTCCCTCTATTTCTTCGATGTTTCTAGCACAGCGCTACTCATTGCCACCCTTGCCATATCGACAGCCCTCTGGGTTTGCGATTCAACAGCACTAGAACCTACGGCTATCGCAACTTTCACTTCCGGTATACTGGGGAGTATTCAAACTGTTCTGTCGATCGGAACATACCAACAGACTTCGCCCGGTCAGCCGTTGGTGGTGCTCACTATTATCTCGATCGGGTTTATTATTTTCACATACGCAAACAACATGAGGTGGATCGTCGTGTTCAAACGAGTATTTCTCATGTTGCTGCTTGCCTGTGTTATAATTACGTCGACGATCTTTGCCGCCGTACGGAACAAGACACTGGACCGCCATCCGGTTGACGATCTCGTCTATAAGAGCAGAGTTGAAGCAGACCGTTGGCTCCGACATGCTACTGTCAGCACCACACTGAAACTTGCGGTCGCAGAATACAAAGACCGTCATCAAGGGCGTGACCCACCACCAAACTTCGACAAATGGTTCGACTTTGCGCAGCAACGGAAGTCCGTCGTCGTTGACAGATTTGACCAGATCGAAAGAGATATCCTCCCCTTTTGGGGCGTGAAGCAACAACGGATCCAGGAAGGTCTAGAGATATTACAAGGATTACCGGACATTGGAATCATAAAAATTACGGATGGAATGGTATCTCACAACCAGCCATTAGACCCTTCCCAAAGACTGGTGTTGGATGAGGCAGCATTGATGATTTCCAAATTCGCTGTCCATCTTCCTACCATGACTATCGCCATTAACCTGAAAGAGCGTCCGAGAATCTTAGTTCCTTGGGACGATGTCCATAGATTTACTATGGCAGGTGGAGGCAAACCGCGGTTTCAATTCATCCCTCATCGTTCGCACAAACGTGGGGAGGAGGAGCCAAAACTAGCAGAGAACAATCCTACCGATGCGTCTAAGGCGACTATGAGATCAGTTTCTCAACCATATGTTTCTCCCAAGAAATTTCGGCAACTCGAGGCTTTGGCGTGTCCTCCTGGGTCAGCTGCCCGTGGAGGAGTGCACTGGGATGTCCGAGATTTCTGTTCCTCGTGCGTTAGGCCTCACTCGGAAGGACAGTTTCTACAGGACTGGGAGATGTTCCTTGACCCGTGCCATCAACCGGACGTATTCAACCTCCATGATTTGCATACGACACCTCACCTATACGATTTACACCAAGACCTTCTACCGCTCTTCAGTAGGTCAAAGACGGATAGTTTTAACGATATTCTCATCCCAATAATACGCCCCGATGTCAACCGTGAGACGGAGATGATGAATTTCGACCAGAAAAAGAATATTGTTTTCTGGCAGGGCGATGCTAAAGATTCGCAGGTCGTCACGCCCCAGTCCCTGCTTGGCGGGCACCGGCATCGACTGGTGCACCTTGCAAACAATGCCAGCGCTGTCGACGAAGTATCCATGCTTCTTGGCGCCCAAATCCACGGGAAGGACAAGTTCCGGTACGAAAAAACGCGTGTGAAAGAGGCCAACGGTCCCCTTCCTTTCGATTTCTCGCTTACCAACGCCGAGGCTTGCGAAGATACAAACTGCCAATTGCTCCGAAAGGAATTCGGTTTCAAGGAGCCAGCCAAGGCGCTCGATAATCGATATATCGTGCTGCTGGACAGTGCGGACGGGCCGCCACCGAATCTCCTCCAAATCCTTCGCTCCAATAGCGTGCCCATATTGTCTTCCATATTCCGCGAGTGGTACACGGAACGGCTCATGCCGTGGGTGCATTTTGTGCCTATCGACCTGCGGTACCACGCCCTGCACAGTACCATGGCGTACTTCGTCGGGCTGAAGAATCGCGGGCTGATCAACGGGCGGCAGCAGCTCACCGATGGGCGGGAGGATGACGCGCGCTGGATCGCCGAGCAGGGCCGCAAGTGGGCGGACAAGGCTATGAGGAAGGAGGATATGGAGGTCTATCTGTTCCGCTTGCTCCTCGAGTGGGGGAGAGTTATTGATGAGAATAGAGATAATTTGGGCTTTGTATTGTAAGAATGGTGACGGAGGCGAGGTGGGATATGTAAATATAGTATAGGCTTGTCATGGGGGTCCGTGGGCAGTGTTCATTGTGTTTAGAAGCTATCTAATAGCATTTTTCTACCTACCAGATAGGTAGACTTGCTAAAATTGTATTGGCGTGCTGGTCACTGAAGCTCTCTTACGCCTTTGACATCTGGAGGTATTTTGAACAGTTACGTCCAAGCAATCATCTGAATCCCTCTTGAAGCATCGTTTGCATGACCGTCTTGGGCATCCACATATTGAAGAATATGTCCTGGAATGGCATAGGTTTGCGTTTCAAGACTCTGGTTAGCTAGGTACTTTAAATTTTGCTGCCGGTTATAGATACCTAGTACGGGAGACGGCACAGGTTTTATGACATTCTCCTTGGTGATTATTGGCCGGTTGCTACCGGAAACCCTGTTTGAACAAGATACTGCGCTCATTTTATTGGAAGTTTCAGGTTGGCCTACACACAGAGATACTATCACTTAAGCAATAGCTCCACATGAGTAGAAGCAAACAACTACTTAAGTACTAGGGTGCTTTCAGATTTTTCGACAGTCGCTCTCGACTGTATATAAATCTCTTCTGATACAACATTGAACATACTATTACTCCCTCACAATACCCCGGGTATTAGGCGAAGCATACATCCGAGAGTGCTCCTCACTAGCTCTTCGAGCGACGACCTTCTTCGTATATTGAAAACGTCTATACGCCAAGGTCTAACAAGACCGAAATACCGTGAACGATGCCTTTCATCATGTGTACTCCGGAGGCCCAAGCCAGAATCGAAGAAACCGACACCGAGCACAGCAAGAGCGAGAATGAGAGTATCCCGGAATCTAGCTCGTCAGATGATGCCAGTGACGACGAGTTGGTGGTTTATCAATCCGAAGAGACGGATATAACCATATTAATCCCCGAAGGCCCATACTTTGATATCATTTCGGAGCTGAGAATGCGGACGAAAGACTTCTTCCCGGTGGACATGATGATTAAGCTGGAATCTGATCGCCGGACGCAGCTGAATCGACTTGCCGCGTTACGACCGTCGGCCCGTCGCTCTCATCCTCGCACGGCCTTTGTGGTCGTGCAGACCTGGCACCACGACGACCCCGAGCAAGAAGACCATCAGGTCGTTGCTAGAGCTCTTAGTCGGGAAGAAGCCAACGTCCAGGCAATGGTATATTTCTACCAAGAAAACCCTTCACACCTGCTTCGTCCAACTCTTACAATCGGTCAAGCGGAAGAAGCCCATGAGAACCGGAATATTTGGAGTGGGACATTCCGAGAGATTAAGAATTATGATGGTGTAGACTCATTGAGGCCCCTCTTGGACTGGTTTCCAGTTGACCATTATTCGGCTTGGGGCGTCAGCAAGGCAGGATGCCTGGGTCTGCTGGCTGACCATGGGGATGGTCTTCACATAATCTATGTGAAAGAGACTGAGGTTCTTGCTTGATTGATTTAAAACTTACATGTATGTATGTATACTACCTAGGTAGGAACTGCATAGTAGGTATTCTCGGTGAGCAGATGGGTTCAAGGCTTTGATATTGAGGAGGAAGAGTCGGTCCCTATGTATGTAATCTTATCGATATAAGCTGATTTTAGAAATTTGCATAAAGCTTAATTTGAATTATTGCATGCGTGATGTGACGTCGTCGTAACCCGGGAACAATCGAATGACCCACCTATATTACTTTAGGTGCTGATAAGCACTCAGGCAGCTCTCCAACTTGCTCCCCACCTTTGCTACCAATACAATCCCGCATCATCAACCTCAATCAGCCTCGCACCTCGACGACGACGACAACCAGAGTTACATTACCCCTCGAAATAGCAGCGCATTCAACAATAGCCCATCGCGGTACAGTTTTAGTTTTTCCCGCATATTTCCTACGCATAGCACTCCTAAAATCAAAATTGCGGATTAGATCGCAGTGGTGAAGGCTGAACCAAAACCCCACCGACGATGGCGGTTGTTGACGAAGACACGTTTTCCAATATTCCGTGGAATAATAACAACAATGCCTCCGGAATTTCAGGATCTAGCTCGTCTGCGCCTACTATAGAAGCGGAGCCACCTACCGCCGAAGATCAACGCCATGATGCCGACCTACAGCGCCACGACCCCGGCTTGTCCGGCGACATACTCGAATGCACCGTATCCGAACCCCGCAAAGAGCAAGATGGCACCAAAGACGCCTTTGTATCATATTTGATTACTACTAGTGTAAGAATACATATAGCCATCGTGGTCTAGCAATCTCCTTGGAAAGCTCTGTTACTGAACCAATAATACAGTCAACGTTTCCTTCCTTCCAGAAATCTCTTTTCACCTCCCGCCGCCGCTTCACAGACTTCGTTTTTCTCTATAAGACCCTTTCCAAAGATTATCCAGCATGCGCAGTACCCCCGCTGCCAGACAAGCAACGTATGGAGTATGTACGAGGAGATCGCTTCGGCCCAGATTTTACGAACCGGCGAGCCTACTCCCTTCAGCGCTTCCTCGCGCGCATCACCCTACATCCTATCCTTCGCCGAGCCCCCATCTTCCACACTTTCCTCGAATCTCCCGATTGGAACGCTACTATGAAATCCCGTGCTTCTAGAACCAGCACGGCATCGGAGCAGGGCAGCGGAGGTGTGTTCGACAACTTCGCCGACACCTTTATTAATGCCTTCACCAAGGTCCACAAGCACGATAAGCGATTCATCGAGGTTCGCGAGAAGAGCGACAAGCTAGACGAAGATCTGGGGCATGTGGAGAAGGTCGTAGCGCGGGTAGCCCGACGGGAGGTCGATCTTGAGGCCGATCTTCGAGACCTAACGGAGCAATTCCAGAAGCTGATTACACTCGAGCCGGGCGTCGAGGGCGCCGTACACGGATTCGCCGCCAGCGTGGAGGATACAGCAGCCGGGCTACGCAAGCTGCGCGAGCATACGGATCAGGACTACCTGGGCAGCCTGCGGGACATGCAAGCCTACAGCCAAGCGCTCAAGAACCTCCTCAAGGCACGCGAGCAGAAGCAGCTGGACCACGAGCAGCTGACCGAGTACCTGAACAAGTCAACAGTAGACCGCGACGCCTTGGCATCGGGGTACGGCAACACGGGCGCCTTGGGCGGTGCCGGCGGGTTCATCCGCAGCAAGATCGAGGACGTGCGGGGCGTGGACCACGAGGCCAGCCGGCGCGAGCGCCTGCGAAAGCTCGAGATGCGCATCGACGAGCTCACTTCCGAGGCCGAGCGCGCCAAGAAGACGAGCGAGGCTTTCGATGAAGAGGTCGTTAAGGAGGTCGTCGATTTCGAGCGCATCAAGCGCGTCGAGCTGAAGCGCCAGCTCGGCGGACTCGCTGGCGCGCACGTCGACTTCTACGGTGGCGTTATCGATGTCTGGGAGCAGTACGTCCGCGACATGGAGAAGGAGGGCTTGAGCTCGTCTGCGTATACTGGCTGAGTGGGTAGGGATAAGGAGCGGCTTCTACGGTCGAAATCGTAGATGGGAAGCGAAGAAGGCTACAGTATTGTTCTCGCACAAACCCCATTCCTCTGCCTGGAAGTAATGAGGCTCGATGATTATTTGGAGGGGGGGGGGGGAGAATAGATCAAGACGACGCCTAAGAGAACGCGCGTCTAGACATGTGCCAGTAGGCGAGTATGACCGAATGAACAATTTTAATTTAGGGGCGACGAGGCAAATCACGGCGTTTGGGGGGTTCGAGTCGAGTCGAGTAATGACGTCTCTTGTAGACGAGAATCTTTCTGCTTCTTCCCTGTCGACATAGGGTGTTTATGAAGATAACTTCTCCTTTCCGGGTTCCATACGAAGGTATTAGCGGTGTTCTATTTCTAGGTATCTAGGTGACCTCAATGCATACATATTACTTCTACACGTATCTGTGAACGCATATATCGAATTTCAGACTTCGTATGGAATACAAACGCAACCAGTCAATGAATAGATACGTAGGTAGTGAATGACGCCAAAGTATATATATATCAATTTACACACCCAACGCCGTACGGGACTATGCCATATGCCAATACCAGTAAGTATATATATACAGGAGCAACGGCGGCAGCGGCGGCGCGCCGTAGTGATTCTAGGACCGATATATCCACGTATTTGTATTTCCGAAGCGAGCGCCTGTCCCGGAGCTCTTTCTATACCATTTCAGACACTATCTTCCGTCGCCTAGCAGTCTGGAGCTCTGCTTCTCGTTATTGCGCGGCCTCCTCTCGTCTTCGTCGTCGTCGTCGTCTTCGTCTTCATCATCGCTGTCTATGCTGAAATGCTCTCTTTGCGACTCCTCGTCCTCGTCCTCGCTGCCGCCGGCAAAGGCGTCATAGAGCTCGCCACCGCGTCGTTTCTGGGGGCCCTTCTCGCCAGCGGCGCCCAAGCCGTCGCCGCCATCGTCGGCGTTGAGCGGCTCGAACTCGTAGTCGTCGCGTGGGTTGTTGAGGCGCTGCTTGCGGCGCACAAACCAGAACCATGCGCCGAGACCGCAGCAGAAGGCTACGATAAGACCGATGGATCCATAGATCCAGGCCTGTGTACTAGACGAGACGCCGAAGGTGGGGAGGAAGGACGGAAGCCAAGAGCTTTCGGCAGTTGTCGTTTCTGCGGCGGCGGACTCGGTACCTGTCTCGAGGGCAACGCTGTCGCCCGTAGTCTTGCTAGGTTTGGTGGGACGCTCGGGATGGTCTGTCGGAAGATCGGTAGTAACGGCGGTGTTGGTGGCCTCTGAGGGGGGACCAAGACTGGTCGTAGCGGCGGGCGGGGTGGCGGTGGAGGTCACATCGTGGTCCGCGTCGTCGTCCTCGGCCGGCATAGGGAGTAATGTAGCCTTGGAAGCGTCGATACTCTCGCCCCACAGCTTGAGATGCCAGTCGATGAAGGTGCCGGTATCGTCGTTCACCTTAGTATCGCGTATAATGAGTGTCCATGTACCAACTCCGGATTCACCCCTAGAAGATTGTTAGTATGCAAGGCGCCAAGGAGTTAACTAAGCAAACTTACCAATGAGCAACAGTCATGAAGGTCCAGTCAGCATAGCCATCGCCGCTGGTGTCGAATTTGCGTGTAGCAGAGAGGTGGCTAACAACATTGTTCGGACTAATCAGATCAACACTTAGATCACCTCGGCGGGTATGCTCAACATTCATCGTGACAGTGACATGCTCGAGACGCTCCAGGTTCGCCCCCTTTAGCATGTCCTGTGTGACTTCAAAATTAACTGAAAGCCCCTGGTCGCCTTGAGGGACGTCCTTGTGGACGTGCAGCCACGGAGAGTAAAACCAGGCCTGGGGTTTTACGTTCTTCCAGGTTTTTGCGACTTCCACCAGAGCATAACTGTCAATCTTGCCATATCCAAAGGTGTGGCTGAATTTCTTGCCGATGGTAGTAGGCTGCCACTCGCCAGTGTCGAGGTCGATAGGTACTGCGCTCTCCAACGCGATGTATTGCATATCTCTCCAGGTCAGATCGGGACGAACTTCGAGGGCCAGGGCAAAGATGCCAGCGGCGAGAGGAGCCGCAGCGGAGGTACCACCATGCCCATTGTAACATTGGTTCTCTCCAACGTCAGTGGTGTGGATGGCATCTCCACTGCCGCTGCTGTAGGTAACAACCAGCTGGGCAGAGCACTTCTCTGAGTAGTAAGGATGTATACCTTGCCTGTCAATGGCGCCGACGGTGATACTGTATATGCTGTTTGTATACCCATCGAAATTGCAGTTGTCTTCGCTTGCAGCACCGTTGCCACTAGCAAAAACATAAATAGAGCCTTTGTCACCACGGCCCTTCTGTACGCCGTTCAGCATGGCTTTCTTGATGAGAATGCCGGGGGCGTCCATCGACTTGCCATCATCTGGCGGACCCCAGGAGCAAGAGTAAATATCATTATGTTGGTAATCGTAGTTCATCGCTTCGGCCTCATCTGCGTCGCTGATCAGCTTACTCAGAATTCGAATCCCCGCAATCTTCGAGTCGTATGCAACACCAACGCCGCAAACATCGTTTCTCGCAGCTCCTACTTCTCCGGCACAACGAGTACCATGTCTATCGTCCGATAATGTCGGGCGCGGCTCTGGTCGCTGATCGTTGAAGTCGTAACTACCATCGGCGTAGTAATTCGGTTTCAAGTCGTTGCTATACATGTCCAGCCCATCGTCCACTATGGCCACAGTTGCGTTCTTGCCAGTAATTCCCGACAGCCAAACGCCAGTGACATTTACGTCATGGCCGAGCTGAACAGGGTTGAAGAGATGCCACTGCTCGTGGAATATGGGATCGGAAATCTCAAGCTTCTCCATCACAGACTTTTGCTTTTCTACCGCTTTCGCATCGGGCTCGTCGGCTCGCTTAGGAGGATTATGGCCAGCTGGAGGCGGTGGAATTATTCGTTTTTGCATGGGAGCACGTAACTTCTGCTTGTGGGAGGCCTTCACTCCATCAAGGACATCTACGCCACCCAGCGACCGCTTCCGTCGACGCTCTTGGACTGCGCGCCGTACGACATCGGCGTCGGCTTTAGAAGTAGAGAAGATATGGTGATCACGTAGTTGACCCAATTGGCCCTCGTGTCTTAGACCTAGTCTTGACGCGATATGGTCAGGTTGGATGTCGCGTTCAAGATGAAGCACGTAGTAGTCATTGGAGTCGAAGTTGCGGCGTTGTATAGTCGCGGTGCCTAGTCCAGCCAGGCCACCAACGACTAGACCGACCAAAGGAGTAAGCTTCATGGTGGGAGATCGAGTGGAAGTTGATCACTATGGCTCAGGAGCCTCGGAACGAGTCGAGTTGGTATTTATCGATACAATGAGTGAGATTCGAGGGAGATGAAAGATAGACTATTGTAAGGCGGAATCGGTATCGGTTATAGGATAGAGAGATTGAACAATCTAGGTTGGTAGTAGTTTTTAGGTACTTTGTATGTATCTACTGTGTAGATGCCGGCTGTCAAAAGGCAGCCGAGAAAAAAGCAGACGAAACGAAACGCCTTCGCTCAAGGCAATGCACGAACCCCCTTTATGAAACCGTGAAAGAATATCTTGGCAGATGAAGAAACGGCAGTCTCCCCATCGAGTGACGGAAATGAGAATCTGCTAACCAAGTCTCTTAATTTGCGGTCATCAGTTAGACAACAGTCGATTCGTGAGGTGAATGGATAGAAAGAGATAAGAGGAGAGGATCTCCTATGGTTGTGGTTGTAATGGTGTAAGTTCGAGGGTCGAGGCTGTGGCGGCGCAATCCAATCTTTTCCCGCTATTACCGTAGGCTTATCCCAACTGCATACTAATTAGGAGGTACGTAAAGCGGAAAGCCAGGTGTCCAATGTTCTAAAAACCCCCCTAAGCCACACGTCACGCCGCCCCTGGGAGGTCTAGATTGGCAAGATTTGTGGGGATCGTCTTAACATAGGATTGGCTCCTTGGAGTCTTTGGACCCTGACTAAATCCTAATTAGTTTCCCTTTTAGTGAATAGCGCTCGGTAGGCACCTCTCAATAGAAACAGCTTTTTATTCACATGACATTATAAGACAGACGAAGTAGTAAGAGACATGAATTTTATACCAATTATGAGTTAAAATACATACATGTATATAATGAGTAGCATACGCTAGTAAAATTATTGGCGTATTGGCTCGTTTAAATTTGAAATACAGTGCTTTCTTCGATTCGAAATTGTATACACCAACATCGAGAAATAAAACGACACCTCAACAAAATGCATACCATGTACTGGGTACTCACATACGTAATCGGATGCGATACACTATGTAACATAAGTATGTGAGTAACCGTCCCTTGTCGTTACTTCGTGCCACACACTTAAAAAAAAGAATACTTAGGTGAGCGTTAAGTAAGAATACAATTTTCTTCTGAGAAAAACGCAAGAACTTAATTATTCACAAAGCAAGTCTTAACCGACCTGTATCTTTTCCACAGCTGCTAAATTCTATGACCAACAGACAGCTCATCTTCCACAGCGGCTTCTCATTTTCTCATCGCATATCAGTGATTGAGCATTCCTTTTATGAGAAATGACATCACTGTTAAGCTAAGATCTACAGATGGACCACGGTTCAGATCTAATTAAAGAACTAGGAGCTCTAAAGAGTCAAGACTGGTCCGTTTGGTGCCACGGACCATCCCGACGTTTGGGATACCTCTCTTGTATGAGTTGAAGCTTGCTTGCAGAAGCACGAAATATACTACTCAATCTACCGAATATGTCTAGATTACTAAAGTAGGTAAGTATTTCCGTCGTATCAGTATCCTCGCCGGGGAAGTTTTATCTTCAGTATTTCTCATATCGAATGAAAAATGCGAATAAAATCATAATCATACCCAGCCACCGTGTTTCGGCTTTCTTAGTCCTACCACGACATGACAAATAGGTTTGGCCCCCCAAAGGAGCTCCGTTACCTTTTGAAAAGGGAAGTCTTACATATTCCCATCTTGAGCGACTAACATACTTAAGTAGATAGAACCCACTCGCGCACACAACCTTGGAAGAAGCACAAAATACTCAAGTAGTAAAACCCCGTTCTAACTACATATTGACCGACTTTTTTCCGAGTGGTCATACTTCAAGTACGGAATACTTATATGTACATATGTACCATTAGAGGGCAGTATAAGACATCTATCCGTACATCCGTATGTTGTACGAGGTCAAATCTGTCTGGCTGTCTGGTAGGAATTTCTTACCGGGTACCTACAAGGTCTACGTCCCGGGTTCCGAACCAGGATTCAAACAAAACGAAAAAAACCGGGAGGCTTGTAAGTAATAAGGCTCTGAGATCTAAAAAGGAAAGGGAGAAAAAAAGATCCCTGCGAAACATCTCTCTTCCCGCCAGCGCCAGCCTTGGATAATACCTTAGCTGAAGTGGTTCTTGACCAGCCAACTCATTATTTTTTCCCCCAGCTCCTTAGCTTTTAGATCAATTTATTCAAGCTTCGAGAATGCCCGTGTCCGCCACTGCTACTCCGTGATTTATTTCCCCCTGCATTAATTGCCTACTACATACTTACACCTATCCGGATTGCATGTGTTTGCATCGTATTGGTCTATCTATCATGGACACCCGCAGGTGAGAAGAACTAGACCATCCGACACGCCTTCCTACCCCCCAGTCTTCAGATCAGCCTGTCTTGCAGCCCAATCACCGCCAAGCCTGATAGCTAGGTATCTCCATCATGTCCACACCATATTGGGGCCAATTGCCCCCAGCAAAAGCTCGTCGCATGTCCGGCGACTATGATCAGACTCATCGCAGACAGTCCTCAGATCAGTCTGCCACTCAACCTCAGTCGCGATCGAATCGAGCTTCTGTGCAAACTACCCATACCGATGCTCATACAGATTCTACTTTCAGTCCCTTAGAGTCTCCCGCCGCCTCTAACTTTCCTGGAACCGGGCTAGCTCCTCGTCCGGCCTCTTTACCTTACGGACAGAACGGGTATCCCCCGGAGTCGCAGGAGAAACGGCGAAGACGCACTAGTCGAGCGCAAGAAGGCGGCTCCCAAGACGAAACTACTACCTCTCCGCCCCCGGCCGCTCCTGACGTCCCTAGAGCTCCGCCGGTGAGCTATAGGGATCCTTACAGAAACGGCAGTCCGGCCTTTACTCCGACTTATACCTACAACGCCGACGGCCAGCCAGGACCGCCCATATCAGCTTACAGATTTGGCTCTCCTAGGTTCGGCTCCCCTCAAGCGCGAATTGCTGCCATGGAGTCCGAGTCTTTCTATAAAGACTCAACACCACCAGCCGAGAAACAGAGTAGAGCGCCTACCCTCGATCGGACCCGTCAGAACTTCGACGAAAGAGAGGGTGCCAGCAGACAATTAGATAAGGAGGTCGAAAACTCTGGTCCCGTGCGACGACCAACAAATAATGGAAAAATGCCGGAGAACGGCGCGGCGGATCCCTCTTCACCAAAGAGACAGGGAACATTAGGCGGGCCATCAAAGCGTCCGACATGGGCAGACGATCGGTCACCACTACAAAAACTCGAGCTAACCCTCGATAGCATCACTAAGGAGGAGAAGCGAGCTCGGGTAGAAGCTGCTGAGCGACGCGCTAGAGAGCGGGCCGCGCGAAGAGGAAGTGCTTCAAATGAAGAGAAGCCTCAAACTCAAGCTCAGCCTCAACCTCAACCCCAACCCGCACGCCCAACTGGTCAGCAGGTTCGGTTTAGGGACCGGCGTCAGCCTGAGGAGCGGCATGAAGAGTCGCGCGTAACCGTTGCTGATCCGGCGCAGACACAGCCATCGGCTGCCACATTCCATGGCCCTTTGTCTCAGAATCCGCCGGAAGAAATCAGGCAGTATGTAGCGTCCGATCCATCTCCGAACTCCCGAATTCCAGTTCCTAAGAATCGAAATGTCGTGACGACCGAAAAGACCGATCTGCCTCAACGTAATCTGAGTTTTCGTGAGAGAGCCGCCAAGAACGACGTTAATCTACCAAGAGAGGCAGATAGCAACTCACCGGTATCACCAATTACTCCACCAAGCGGAGGCTTCGCTCTTGCTCGAAGTGGAAGCAACAAGCTTAAGAAGAACCCGCCCGGTGACCCTTGGTATGGTGCGCGTAAGGAAGCTGAGGAGAGATCTGTGGCTTATCAGAGACGGAACTTGCAAAATGAAGAAACGAACGAGCCGCCTAGGAATACCGATGTGGCATCAATACCCCCTCGGTCAGGAAGTGAGGCGATGGCGGAGATGCCTTCCTCGCTAGAGTATGGTGACCGCCCTCCAGCAAGAGGCAAACAGTTTGACCAAGAAGAGCATTATCAGGAACCACCGGTTCGACGAAAGGGACTCGCGGCTATAATTGGGCCTGGTCGAGCCGACTCTACGGGAAATACCCAACATCTACCTCCGCCGCCACAACCCTCATTACGAAACACAAATAATCCTACGGCTCCCGCCAAAGGTATTGTAAAATCCGTCACATTCCCGGATCGAAAGCACGAGGCTCAGGCGTTCGATGACGATGACTACGAATCGGACGAAAGCGGTCATGACCTTGGTGTTCACGATTATATGAATCGAAGCAGACTTCGGCCAGGTCGAGGAATGTATCAGCCACCAAAGTACCTAGATGAATGGAAGAAGGCTACGGTGGGCACCCTATCGGGTGCTTTGCTAGATCTTACCGAGGAACCTGAGCCAGGTGTTGATAAGAGCAAACCTTGGTGGGAGAACAGCGGTAGACGCAGAAGTAGCACGACAACGCGACCACCACCAACAGAAGGCTTCAATGCGGCGTATGATGATACGACGGGCCCAACACGGTTCAAGCCGTCATTGTATCTTAAATGTGGCCCGTTATTACGTTATAGCGGGATACGTCACGAAAAGCCGGTAGCGCGAGGAAATCGTAACGACATGCCCTCTGGCCGAGAGATATGGAGAGGATCTGTTATGATCGTCACGCAGGACTCAGAATCGTCCTACCACATTCCTCCAATCCTTCGATTATTCGTGCAGCCAATTGAGCTCCTGCCACCGCCGCCTGCGGAGTTACGCGGAGAACAGGCTCTTCTGCCGGAGTACGTAGACCCGATTGCTGGTATACCGAAGCTCGGTCGGCGAGGAGAGACACTCTATGTGCGACCAGTAGAACACCTTGAAGAGGGCAAGGACGTGTCGAGACTGGACCCTGACGATGGCCTATTCGAAATCACTAGGACAGCTCCTGACTTCGACAACGCACCCGATCCTCCCGGCTCTTTTACTAGTCGTAAAAGACGTACCCAGGTCGACGGCGAGAAGCTTGGGAAGTATAAGGATGTGCGTGGATTCCGTCTACATGCAGAACGCGGACACACTTTCTGGCGATTCAATATTGAAGTAGAACTCCAGGACCAACAGCAAAGAATTGCATATCGCATCAATCATGGCCCCGCAACGGGCTTTTGGGTACCGGCTCGAGGCCAGTCGATGAACATTATGTTTCACAGTTGCAACGGGTTCAGCGTAAGTGTGAACCCAGACGATCTCAGTGGGCCAGATCCCATGTGGCGCGATGTTCTTAATAATCATCAGACCCGGCCATTCCATGTAATGATTGGAGGCGGAGACCAAATCTATAACGATGCTGTTATGAGGGATACCCGTACCCGTCGCTTTCAATCATGGCTGCATATTAAGAATCCCCTACACAAGAATAACGCCCCTTTCACTCCCGAGATGCAGGACGAAATCGAGCAATTCTACCTGGATCGATACATGATGTGGTTCTCGCAGGGATTGTTTGGTCTTGCGAACTGCCAAATTCCAATGGTTAATATGTACGACGATCACGATATCATAGACGGTTTCGGCTCCTATCCTGATAACTTCATGAAGTCCCCGGTATTCAGCGGCTTAGGCAACGTTGCATTCAAGTACTACATGCTTTTCCAGCACCAAAGCCTGCCTGAGGAAACCGAAGAGTCAGAACCGAGCTGGGTTCTGGGCGTCAAACCCGGACCATATATCCGCGAGCTGAGCCGGAGCATGTTCATGTCTCTGGGGTCTAAAGTAGCACTTCTAGCTGTGGACTGCCGGACAGAGCGGACAAGAGATGAGGTGGTGCGAGAAAATACATGGAAAAAGCTCATTGAGCGCTGTTACGATGATATCGTTAGGAACGAGACTCAACACTTGCTCGTCCTCCTAGGGGTTCCTATTGCGTATCCCCGGCTTGTGTGGCTAGAGAATATGTGAGTGCGACCCCTGGTGGAAATGATATTGTGTATACTAACTAACTTATCTAGCCTGACTTCTCGATTGATGGATCCCATCAAAGCCCTTGGAAAGGTGGGTATGCTAGGTAACTTCCTCAATCGCTTTGACGGGGGTGTCGAAGTCCTTGATGACCTAGACGATCACTGGACAGCAAGAAACCACAAGGACGAGCGAAGATTCGTCATCGAGGATCTCCAGGATCTCGCAGCGGGTAAATCTGTCCGTGTGACAATCCTAAGTGGCGATGTACATCTAGCCGCAGTGGGCCAATTCTATTCGAATCCCAAGCAAAATCTTGCCAAGCACAATGATTTCCGTTACATGCCCAATATCATCTCCTCTGCCATCGCTAACACGCCGCCTCCCGACCTGATGGCCGACATACTGAATAAGCGAAACAAGATCCATCACTTCGACAAGGAGACTGACGAGGACATGATTCCTATCTTTGTTAATGGCGTCGACGGCAAGCCACGTAATAACAAACGTCTTCTCCCCCATCGTAACTGGTGCTCTATCCGTGAATACGTTCCCGGACAGACACCACCCCCTACTCCGCCGCCGGAAGAATACGATGATACTCCGGAAGGTACTCCACCCGGAAGTCGCAGTGGACTCTTCCGCAGGTTCTCATTGTCCAAGACTCGGGACCCCGCCCCCCGTCCGGACGCGCCCACAGACCGCTCGCGTCCGCCTCTCTCTGGTGGAAGTTTCCTGCGGTCATTCTCGCGACGAGCCTCATCTGATGGAGGGTCTCGGCCAAATAAGCTCTTACGGACTCTCTCGCTAGGCCGCGGTGACTCATCCGGCCCACGCGGGAATATGTTTGGCCGAAAGAGCAGCATAGACCGACCCGACGACGGCGGCATCAACGGCGAGTGGGGTGCGGAGAGCGAGGACGGAGATCCGTACGACGCCCCTCCCACCCGAAATACAGGGGCACCAGCACCACCCCGACCGGCCGTCTTTATTCCGGCTTCCTCGGGATACAGGGGCGACGGCAGCAGAACTCACACGGGGAAACTACGAGGCGGCGGCAACGATGAGTTCGAAGTTGGCGACGATTCATACTTTACAGCACGCCCTCCTCGCCGCGCATTCACGCAGCCAGCGAGCAACGAGTACGCCGGCCAGTACAGTCCCGACTCCGAAGACGCGGCGTCTGCGCCACCCACACGCCCCTTCCATCGTACGCCGACGGGACTTACGGACAAGCAAATCAAGCAGGGCGGCGCTGAGCGCTACCAGGTCGATCTGGAAGGCGGGCTAGACGTGTGCCTCAACGTCGAGATCAACCCCAAGGACCCCGCTGGCATCACAGTGCCGTACCGGCTACTAGTGCCAAGACTATGGTACGAGTACGATGGCGAGGAGTCGGAATCCGAACCCGAGCCGCAGAGAGCGCAGCAGAAACTGCAGCAGCGCCAACCCGCTCCTCCTCTTCCTCAAGGGCCGCCACCGAACCAATTCGAGGACGAATACTACGACGAAGAGCTGGAAGAGAAACCCCCGGGACTATTGAAACGCTGGTTTAGCGGCCGCGGAAGTAAGTCCGGAGGGGGGAGCCAGTACAGGGCTAGAAGGGAATCGCCCTAAATTTAATTCGAAGAAAAGACAGGGTAATGCGAATGGATGCGAGGAGTATGGAGCCGGGGGACAAGTTGTAAAATACTTGTAGAAATATTTTGAGGGGCACAAAAGCTACTACTACTATTTATCAAGCACGGCGGGACGGGGAAAAGTTTCATGTTTTCTCGGATAGGCAACAGTTTACTTACACGGGGATCTTTTTTCTAATCGGACGGAAGCGATTTTCTTTTTTGGAGGTATGAGAGTTGGGAGTGCTTGGTTCCTCCTTTACACATGGGCAGGTTTGGCCTGGCTGGACTGGGCGGACTTGCCGGCTTGTTTGCTTGGCGCATTACGATTCTTAGCAGGCGAATGACGACTTACGACGTTGGGAATGCTTGCGATGTACGTATTTTGGGAAGTTTGCGAGTTTAATACTGGGGCCGATGATGCGGCTAGCTATAAGTTTAGATACGTCGGCTTGAATACATACAGATCTAGGCGTCTACCAACCCACCCTTATATCCAGTGATTTGATAGCTGAGTCGACCGCCGAGACTACCTACATCCTGTATCCATATTGTTTCCACCGTAAGCTTATAAGCCATTGGTACACCTACTAGGTAGGTTACCTCGTCTTTATATTCTACGCCTATAGTCTGTCGTTTTGGGTTGCACGTTGAGTAACGGCGAGAGAGTTGATTTCTCCCTTCGAAGGCCCCCAGCATTCCCCAGCATGCCTTGAGGCTCTTCATCAATATCCTACCTATCATCTTGCCAGCCCCACACGACGTCTCCTCTTTTACGTCTATTCGGCCAGACGATAGGAAGGATACGTTCACGCTAAGGTTAGTAGCGTCGTCGTTGAACATATAAGCCGCACTTGGAGCCCACTTCATCACATACGACCATAGGATCTGGAAAACTCGGGATCCCGTCTGCTCTCCCCTGATAAACCGGATACCGCTAGACCAGTAGTCGGGTCGGTGACGACCGGCGAATCCCTAGTGTTGTATGTACAATTCTTTTGCATTTCTTTTTTTATTAGTTCTATTACGATCCTCCCCTATCTACAAAGTCCCACCCAACAAAAATGAAAAAATGTGAGAAAGTTGTATGAATAATGCAAAAAGAGAATCCCTCGGACCGGAATCGAACCGGTGACTTTTCGGTAACAATCTTTCACAATTACAGCCGAACGCCATAACCAACTAGACTACCAAGGGCTGATAAACAAGTGTCTTAAGAATATCTATAAGCTATACTGTGTCGCGGCCATAAACTACGGCGCTGAGCAAGAGGACCTGATAGTAAGAATGATCCAATAATACACCTATTGGGTAGGCCAGTATGGTAAGTTGGCGCTGTCTGTAGAGTTAACTTAATTAATAGTAGTAAACAAGATATCCGAATAACTCAATCACTTACTCCGAAGCCACGACTCATTATGCATATATCACCAAGTCCTACGAGGGCGAGCATTACACGCAGCAGAGTATCTGCTCAGATCTTGATAGACCAAGTGAGCTTGTACGTAGGTATAGTCCGATTGGAGGCAGGTAGACGGTTCATTGCCTCTGTAGTTTTTGTTCACGTCAGGATATGGCCGAATAATTCCGTAAAGATATATAATCTGAATTGATCAAAACGCTGACAAGTCTAAAGTATGAGCACAAGGGGGGCGATACCATTTCCGTGGAGATTGGCTACTCAGCTGGTATTCGCACCTCCGTGTGAGAATGAGATGATATATTAGCAAATGGGGGCGCGATTGCAATATACTATGTACTGCTGACTAAGTCTCTAAAGGCTATGATTGTTATGTCGTCTACTTCAGGGCGTTGTTAGTGCCGCATTAGCTGCGATAAGCCACCAGTATTTGACAAACTCTGCCCGCCATAGAGCTCTTCGCACGTGTGGGTGCCACATCGGATATGCCGGGATCCCGTTACACTGCCGACAATTTGCGTCCTTGATAGGTAGTAGTAGAGTCTAGACCCGAGGGTTGGAAACACATACTCAATACTCTTCCGCTTGACTTTGATAGTCGACGGCCCGCGTGTTCCACGAGCTAATATACTAAGTAATGCGGAAGACTCAATGTGAGGAGTGACATGGAATCCTTTGAATGGATTTTTGGCACTAATGAACTGCGTCGGCCAATATCATCCCTCACCCGCATATATGGTAGGTATAGGCTTCTGAGAACTGAGATGTTTGTGAATTAAAAGCTAACACGCTTTGGTAGTTGTGATACTGTAGATCGAGACTGGGTAGCATCGGTAGAGACAGTACAGCGATTTGGATACACCACTAAGTCCGGGTCAAACGCATATCCTCGAGACCACCTAAAAACCATGGGGTACAAGTTTTGGCTTATCCGGGGGGCAATCAGTGAGGAAGAGGTATAACTGCGTCCGTATAGCCCTCCTGGTCATGGCTCTAGCTCCGGGGGCTAAGCTGCCTCTTATGCCTTCGGCAAGAACACGAATGATTACGGTTGTGAGTTTACCATACTATTAGTTGGAAGTTGTCAATTGCCATATGAATTCAGGATGGGCCGCTGATATATTGGCGGCGTTCAAGAACAACGGGGTCTACAAAGGGCTGAGCTGTCGCTGCAGAAGAGATCTCGATGGGACCCTCTGAAGTTACGTCAACAAGGAGAGTCTAGATGGAGTTGGGTACATCGAAGGCACGTACGAGCCACTTTCTTCTCACTCGGTCTCCTCACCATAACCTCGTTGGCTGACGTTAGAGGAACGGTATAGGATTTGGTTGAAGGAGGTCTAGGTGGCGGCCGTAATCTACCCTTGAAAAGTTCCCGACGAACATTGGGTTCTTGTGGCTGCTCTTCGGGAGGCATTGATCGCTAGCACTTAATTTGATACCTCAAAAAAGACAGATTTCATCTGTGTATCGGTCAAGGCTATCAGTGACGCAAGGCTGAAGCTAGGGATTCAGTATCGTATAGAAGCCGTTTGCACAAAAGCTGTTTGATGGAGTTGAGTTCGTGTTGTAAGCCAAGTGGAGACAAGATAGAGTCGCTTAAACTTCGGCAAACCCACCTTTGCCTAGAAATATGCACGGACCTCGCGTTTGATCCACCGTGACTACATTAGTGGCTTGACTATTTTAGGTGGGGATGATCGGCCGACCTCGTCGTTCTCCTTCTTTGAGTTAAACCGAAGCTCTCTGGCAACGGCATCTACACTTCAATTGTTCAACACACCATAAAATCCGAATCAATCGCAAAATCTGTAGATTCTGTAATCTTACATTATGAAGAAAAGAAAAGAATTGTAACTCAATTGAGAGTTGTGGTAATTTGCGAGGTGAATATAATTTTGTCACTTAGGTGACAGGGATCTCATTTGAAGAATCAAATTGGGGCAAGGGCACCTGACCATTTCGACCGGGATTACCTTCCTATACAAGTATCCCGTAAGCCAAGAAGGGTAAAGTGTGACCTCGTTACCCCTCATTTCACTCGTTGATGGAAGGCTGCCAGGGAGGTGCTATGCAATTGCATGCAGTTGACGCCCTTGAGATGAAGGTAGCTTCGCACAATGAACAACTCATTCTTCATTGCAAGACTCATGATTTGCTGCTCAGGTGCCTCCTCACATTAAGTAATCTAGGTACCTGACCCTACGTGCATTCCAATTCCTACAACCTTTGAAAATGAATCCAATCCCTTTGGTCAATTGAGATCTAAGTCGGATTTTTAAGTTTAGGGTAGTTGTGACTCTTCGGGAGATTCTTTAACTTTTTGGCAAGAGAGAGTCTCAGACGGCTATTTTATTTTTCTATAGTAGTAACTACTAACAAGAACTCTCTCTTTATTAGACTAGTTGATCCACTTACCACGCGCCTGCCCGTGCCCGCCACCCCCGCGTTAGCGGCAAAAAAAAAACATTTTTTTCCATTGAGAGAGCTCATTCAGTAAGAGAGCCGCGCTCCCTCTCCCACCCAATTCCTAACTCATATCCTCTTATCGCTATTAGCCCAGACCCCTCCTCCAATTACTCACTTCCGTGATCGGTCTCGGAACATCGACGCTGAGCAAAGCTGAGCAATTCCTCAGCCTCGGCCGGCATAGCGGCACTGAGCCAGCCCTACGGAGGAAGAAATTGCCTCAGACCTACGGCTCGTCACATCTTATCACCTTGTTTCCGCTTGATATAATTTGTCAATTGAGAGTGCATGGATGGTCACACTGTTGTCGGCGCCGTTTCGGCCCCGTCTACGAGCCCTACCAGCCCTGTGAGCGTCCATCGCCATGGCTCTATGAAGCGAAAGCGCAGCGAGGGGGGAATTGGAGTCGATAGTAGTCCTGGAAGCGCTATCGGCGACGAAGACCACTCCCTCGCCGAACCCGAGAAGAAGAGACAGCCCGGCGTGAAGCGGTACGTCAAACACTCAATCTACTTATGTATATACCTACATGTACACATATATCTATCTACCTACCTACCCAGTACATACCCCTATACGCACCATACCCTCATACCTACATGTTCCATTTATATTTATCTGCTACTTAAGTTATATATGAATACAATGTAACTGACAGCATCTGGGCAGAGCGTGCAACGAGTGTAGACAACAGAAATTGAGGTGCGATGTAGTTCAAGAACCGTTCCAAAGTTGTTCGAGGTGTAATCGTCTAAAGCTGGAGTGCAAGATCGAGTCCAACTTCAAGCGGATCGGCAAGAGATCAAAACATGCCGAGATGGAAAAAGAGATCGATCGGTTACGGCGCAAGATAGCACAGGCTAAGGCTCAAGGCTTTGTCATCGACGACGATGAAGACCTGCAATCTCAATTGCAATCCCCCGTCGCAAATAGTGCGTATTCGCATACCCGAAATCCTTCGCTCATGGGGTCCGATGAGGCTGTCACGTCCCTTCTGACTCTCAAGCGAGGAGGGTCGTATAGCTTGGCCGCAACCCATTATGCGTACGAGCTTGAGACAGTGCGGCTGACCGAGCAGGACGTCCATGGTCTGTTCCAGGAATTCTTCACCTGTTACCACCCATTTCTCCCATTCCTGAACGAGCATCAGTCACCTGACTTGTACTATCAACAACACGCCCTACTCTTCTGGACCATCATTGCCATCGCCTCTCGGCGCTACCACCCTAAACCTAGTATCCTCCACGAGCTGTCAAGCGGGCCCCTGAACAGGCTGCTATGGAGCACTGTAGGTGATGTACCAAACAGCTACTTTGTCGTCAAGGCTCTCTGCCTCTTATGTACTTGGCCATTACCGACAAGCACAACTACGGCGGATCCTACTCATATATTATGCGGCGTAATGATGAAAGCTGCTACAGGTATCGGTTTGCACCGACCCAATCACACCCAGGATTTCTCCCGTGTTTCCGTTGAACTTAATAAAGACCAGCTCCATGACCGAGTAACCACCTGGGCGGTGTGTAACATTGTCTCTCAGTCGATCGGGACTGGCTATGGTCAGCCTGCCACAACACTCTACGACTGGACTCTCGCCCTCCGCCCTGGTGAAGATGGCCCTTTCACGCTATCCCCGGAGCTGGAAGCCAGGCTGAGGATTGAGAGGTTCGCTGACAAGGTTTCGAAGGAAATGTACAGTAACGCAAGTGATCCTAGGGGCGTAGCCGGCGACGAACACAGAGCAATGTTGATGCGCGTGTATCGTCGAGACTTCCAAGAATTACAAACGTCGATCCTCTCTCAGCGTCTTTCGCCGATTGTTGAAATTCACCTGACGGCTGCCAACGTTCACCTTCGCCTCGCTGGATTCTTCGATTCAAGCAAAACTCCTGGTTACATGGATGATCTCATGGGCCTATGGCGTGCTATCACCAGCTTTTTAGACCTCCTATTCCTAGAGTCGAACCAGCACATACTACTGTACGCCACTAACTACATCCAGCAGATGCTAGTCGCCGCCGGATTCGCTCTGCTGAAGTTGATGAGATCGTTCTTTTCGAAGACGATAGACTTCGAAAGGGGACGGATGCTATTTCATAAGACCATCCAAGCAATACGATCGACTAGTGTGCTAGATAACGATCTCCAATGGCGGCTTGCAGAACTCATGGTTCAGATGTGGAACGGCGCACGAATTGACAACAAGAATAATACATCATTTCACGACGATGACAGCTCGGTACATATCGACGATAGCTTGCAATTAAAGGTGCGATGTAGGCATAGCATGAGCCTCGTGTTCGACTCCATCTGGCGTTGGAGGGAGGAGTACCAAGCCCAAGGACGTGGTACGCTTGACGGTAAGGCAATCTCCTTTTCGATAGATAGGCCGCGTTCGCGTGGTTGGGAGGACTTGCTAATGTCGAGCAGCTCTCAAGCATCCGACTAATCCCGATTCCGGGAACGAATCGTCCGCGTCGTCCACCCACATGGATAGCACGCTTTTGCCTCATAATAATCTGGCGAACTTAACGTCAATGGCGACAACAAATGGCGGGATAACTCCGACGGCCAATCACGGCATAACTGCAGGACCAAACAGTATGCTCGGGTTAGGTTACGGCAGTGATGCGAACTACGACTTCTTCGATCCGCAACACTGGATGCTTGATGGCCTATTGGATTTTAACTACACATTTGCCCAACCTTTGGAAGGCATGTAGGGACCGCCTTGGGCTCCATGATTCCTAGGTGATGACAGTTTCGGTGGACATTATTATTAGTTCCCGGAACTTTTGTCGAATTAAAAATAGTACAAGGCGCTTCTTCATGTACAACTCCGAGCACACGAGGGAACGACAATGAGTTACGGAAACGAGGTTGAGCGGTGCATCAGCACTATGACCCGCGCGAGGAGCCGGCGCGTGGGAAGACTGTTCGTTTCTTCTGCCACCTGGGGTGGGTTTTAATTGTGTTCGACACCGGAGTGCTACCTCTGGCATAAATTGATTATGATTCAAGGAGAAACGACTATGAAGGCGTGGTCTAATACCCCTCTGCATTGTGTATGGTGCTGCGAAAAGGGGGGATCTATACCAGGAGCGTCGGGGTCTCAACACGGGTTGCTTTACATGTGATATACTTATATATCTCGGTCACTGGCTGTTTTAATAACATAGTCTGCATTCTTTGGGGCGATACAACGAAATTGAAAGTATTCAGCAACGTTCCAGACTATCTTTTCCTACCGTGAGTGAATGTGCGAGAAGCTTGGAGGGTGTGAGTCCAGGTCTCGTGATGGATGACGGCGTTCCAAATCGCTACTTCCAGCCCTACGAGTACAAAAGCTCACGTGTTATGAGCCACGTTGACAGTCTTCTGCGAAATAAGGCGACCAGGGAATGCAAGCCAGGCATACCAGAAATAGCAGGGAGGAATATTCAGCTTGGCGCCTTGGACTACCGTCAAGCAGATGGGATATCATAGTAATTGTAACTATCCCCGGCGCAACAGGACTTGCCGCATCTCATTATCTCATCTCATCGCGGCGTGGTGTTTCGGGGCCGGGTCATAGGACGCGATTCAGCGACGAGCAAGGTAGCATGCCCGAGTCGGGGATATTCGAAGGGCACGACAAAATATCCCCGATCCTCAGGTAGACTAATATGCTTGTTTCAGAAATGCACAAGGCTGGCCCGGATTGTAACCCAAATACCTGCAATTGATGAGCCTATCTTACGTACATTTTGTCGCGTGGCACCTCGGAGCTGCACGGCCGCGGCGTCGAACGCTCCTCTTTGCGCGGCAACTCTGGGACTGTACAACTTGCTGTACAACAACGTTGCAAAACGGAACTTTTCGATCCTTTTTTGGGTTCCCTTCGAGGAGCGTGTTCCTTGGCGTTGTGGTTACAGTTATGCGCCCAAGTACCGGAGGGCTGTCGCCACCACACGTCAATTAAGCGCGGAGGATAGCCCTACCTTGTCTAGTTCCGAGTTCAGCTTCCTACCAACACACGTTTTTCACCGCTTATGCCCTTCTCCAGGTCCCGGCGCCAAGGCCAGATATGCAGTGAGCGCTAGCTTGGTTTCGATAGGATGGATGCGATGTCACGTCCTGAGATCTACTATGCCTCTCTCGTGAAACGCTGTAGAAGGATGATGGAAGCCCCATGGAAGCAGGTTGAAGAAGGGTTAACCCGTTTGACCTTTGAATTTAGCCCCCAAAAAGCGCCGGGCCCCGGTTCCTTGTGAACCTCGTGAGCAGCAAGCATCAAGAGCCGTGGATCCCGCTGCACTGGTGCGCGGGCTTGTTAACCCGCCGTTTGCCATGGTCCGATAGGCCAAGTACGGAGAGGGATAGGGATAGGAAAGGTGAGAAGATCTGGTCCTCGCCGCCCAGGTCTTTAAAATTAGCGTTTTTGGGAGATCTGGATGTCCGTGTACCTGCGTCTGCCCGTTGGGTTTCAATGAGTAGATCAGCGCTGCGCAAAAGATCCCTACATCGATACAAATCCGTATAATAGGGCTGCATAGAAGATCCGCTGGCGCAGGCCGGAGGCACGGCATCTATCGGCGATGTTTTCACTTATGGAAGTCGGCGTCGGACACGGATGGAAAGTACTCCGGCACGTACCTCCTTATATCACGGAGATATATAGCTATCAGGGCGCAATCACCGACTTACTAGCGCAGGTCAGTGTGCACATTCGGTCCCGACGCATGTATAATGGGCCTCAACCAAGATTTTGTAGGATGACAAATACGTGGACGCATACGGTACGATATCTCTGTGTCTGTGGGCGTGCCTGTAAGCAGATCTCTGGGCGACCGCGTGGTAGCCCGCAATGTCGCGGATAGAAGATGCTTTGCCCCATTTAAGCGAAATAGTTGGCCCAACCGTTCCTCTGACGGAGTGACGGTACCCCTTCGATGACGGATGTATAGATGTGTACATTGTTTATCATTGTTATGGTTACGGTGTACAAGGCGGTTTTGCGCGATGTGGCTCCGGACCTCGCAAATAAGTGACAATACAATGAATCTGAGTCATATTAACTGCCTCCCATGGCAATGGTATAACATAGATATCTACACATGGTCGATAATACTTTATTCTCAGGCTCATTGATACCTCTCATACATCAAGGTGGTGGTGGGATGAGGAGGCTCCCGGGTCCTTAATCATAGGGATGGCCCAATGAGACCCGAGATTTTGGTCGTTGGAATTCCCAACAACAAACACCACCCATGAGGATCCAGACTTGCCGCGTGCTATGGGTGACATCGGTGCCGTTACCTACTTCTGAGGTCACGTCGCATGCACGCAAGACGGGCGCTGGTTCTGGCCAAGATAGACTTTGGGGGATGTAGACTGCGAAAGAGGGAGTCGGTGAAAACAAGAAAAGTCGCGGTGAACTTATTTGTGAAGTGAGTCAGCTATGTAATTTTCATGAGCGAGGAATGTAATATAGCATAAATGATATCACAGCATTGAATTAGAAATCTAGTACGGCAAGAGTTTGCGAAGTGCCGAACCTAGCCATCATACAGAATTTTCGGTAACTTTCTCATCTACAGTACAGTGTCGCTGACGACGACTTGGCTTCGGAGCTACCGGTCAGGCCATGAGTTCATACTCTTTTTGCAGTGGAAGGATTGCCAGTCGGTTGCCAAGAGTGTGGAATAGAAGAAAGAGAAATCAAACCAGAATAGGTGACATCCAATGACACTCATCCGCCGACATACGTAAGGGGAAAAATTAGCGAAACGATTAACATACAGCATAGAAGTATTTACCCCAATTCCCCATTGCTACGTTCCTCCGCCCCTTGTAAACATGGTCTCGTCTTAGTCCCTATATTATAGCAATTAGCCCATGCTAATCTAGATGGGGGCAGGACCGGCGTCACGAAGCCGGTCGGTCCTGTGTGGCTAAACTCCTTTAAAGTCGAAAAGCTACTACGGAGCACGGCCGGCCATAGGGCCGCTGGAGTCGCATGATGCGCGTAGCAGACCACCGCTGATCAGCGACAAGTTGCGGTCGCGAACTACCGAGTAAGCGCTATCTCGAGCCTGCCGACATGGGGGCCGCTGCAGTGGTGCGGCGGTGTTAGCCATTCGGTGGCCAGGCTGATTTTGCACTTTCAAGTCTCCCTCGTGGAAGAGGAATCTCCCGGCTTCGGAAAATGCTCGTCCTCCCAGATCCGTCATCGCCATGTATCTATCCGGCAGAGAGCGAGAACGAGAGAGATCTCCCTTTGATCTCTATACTTCCATTGGCTGGTTACTACCAGCAAGCGACATGTGTATGTGAGGCTTTCTGGCACTCTGTCGGAGATGTAGGGTGCCCACACCAAGATACAATCCTACCCAACCACATAAACTCCTAGGTAATCAAAGCTCAACTCGAATAGGGAAGAGTGTTGGTGGCCAAGGTTGCATTCTCCTAAAATTCCGGCCAAAATAGTCGAAACCTCTGGTACATACACTCGAGTCCCACCTGGTCACGATGTCAAGTAGTCAGATACAGGCTATCATCTCCTTTCGACTCCTTTCTTTCCACCGCCGGATTCTGCTACAGGGCTTCTATTCACTGTTCTACTGTTTCGTAGTTCATCGGCTCTCCACCGGCCTTGCGGCACGGATGGGCCAGGAATTTGGGGGTTATTATTATAGAACCGTCGATGTCCAAACCCATGCTTATACCAGGCGGCAATCAGCTCTAAGCCTTGATGAAAATCACCAACATGCGGATCCTACTTACCTAGCTTCGGTTACTATTACTCCCATCCTTTGCTAGATCATAGGGCTGGCCAATGGATTACTGTAGCGTCAGCGATACCGAACGGACGGTGACCCAATCCAAATGACGCACATACGGCAATATCAAGCCTCTGATCAGCATAGCAGTGTCATAATCAGTGCTGACATCACGCAGGTGGTATCTATATTGGCGGCGAACTTGTTTCAACTCAGGTGCTGGCTTCAATCCGTATATCAAATCCTCTTCTGAGTATCATTATGTACCTGAGAAGTTTCTTTCCTATTGCCAGGACGAGGGTACGTATTACAGCTTGGAAACATCGGGATAGGCTCCTGAACGCACCTTGGGGGTCGTACATCATCGAAGGCAGGCGCCAGACCTGATTCCATCCACACGGAGAGGGCCCTAGAAGAATTCTGAGGCATAAACCTTGCCACGAGCTGCAAGTCTGGGGCCACCCAATCCGTCCCTCATACGTACTTGCTTCGGTAGCGCTGTCTTGTCACTTGTTACACTTCATCCCGCTTGAACCGGAGGAGCCATTTATTCGAGTTCTTGGTTCGCACCCCCCTTTTTCTGAAGACAGCCCTGGTTAGGTCACCGCCCTCAGACTTTAGTCATAAGTTCGATACATAGTATCAGTAACTTGTGATGTTTTCCTCTCGTGTCTTTCCTATCCGCTAAGGGCTGAGCTGACTTTTATCATCGTAATTTGATGGAACGAACATGAACTGGTGCTTGGTGATAGTATATCGGGGGGGACTTATAGTTTGGACTAGACCTGGCTCCATATCCTGTTACTAGCAGCAAATGAATCAAAATTATGATGCCGTAGTTGCCTATCTTATTCATTTCACCTGCCCAAAAAGGTCATCTTTGGTTAATACGTAGGTATTTATCTCAAAAGGGGTAGCCAGTGAGGCTGCTTTCCATAATCCTACATCCATTAAATTAAGGTTCTCCGGGGATAGTATGAATCCATTATGACGGCTAGGATGCTGCGTTTTAATTCGTAGTGCCGTGCTGGTAGCCCCTGAGTTTAGATCAATGTGCCCCTGGACGGGAAAAAAGGGGCCCACAAGAATTATGTCTCTTTAATGAATCATTCTTCGCCCATGCACTTAGAGTCGGTGCTGATTCGTCTGGAGCTCAACAGTATGTTACTTACATGCCCGGGGAAGTAGGAATAGGGGCAGGGAGTTGATCCTCCTCGGCAAGAGAGCACCACAGGCGTCTATTCGATGCGTCTCATCTCGCCAGTTATGAGGTATTTCAATAAAGTCAACATCGATAGAACTACCATTCCCACAACGGACTTAAATCTTGTGGATGGTTCGGCCTTTATGTACGGAACTATTGATGTCGGGGTCGAGAATCTGACAGCTGCTAGAGTAGTTGGTACATACCTACATGTAGGTATATATGTAATTAACGCTGAGTACTTACTGGTAACGTGCCACCAGATTGATCGGTAACCTTACCCAGGGGCAGATGAGTGCCATGTCTTTATTCCTGGTTGACATATGCCATCCATCACTTGATGGTCGCGTTAATTTGGACTCAACCGCAGATCTCCCTATCCATAGAATGAGTAAATACGAACTTTAACTGAGACGAGCCAGCATCACTATGAAGCATGAGCACAGCGCTTATGCACATTATCCCAAAGCTTCACACCCTGAATGACCGTGGCATTGGCCGCCTTCCGCTCAAGCTGGTGACCTTGATGCTCATTGACAAATGGGAACTTATCTCTAGACAAGGCTTTGGCATTGGAAGCACATGGCATTAAGGTTAAAAGGACATAACATGAGGGTAACCTCTGCATGGGATAGAATCCAAGGTCTCGGGCTCCCTGCCGGTGTGGGCTTAGCAACATTCAAAGTTCGTACTTCTGAAGGTGTTTGGAATCGCGATCTAACCCTGGCTACTTACATGTACTGTAAGTAATTGGTAGGCATCAACCTGGACGGTAGACCCCCAGCACACCGTGTGTTCTCTTCAATAATCTTATGCTCCCGTACATGTAGACTAGGTTACTGTCTGTTGGTTACGATATGTGGAGCTGCGTTTATTGAGAATTGTTGGTTCGAATGGGTTGAGCCAAGATCGCTTAAACGGGCGACTCCCAACGCATTTAGAGGCTTAGATGGCGACTAAGACATATGTCTTCCAAACAAGCGCGCGGATGAAGATATCACATAGTCGGGACAAGTTTCGGGATAGGATATCGGAATAGCTAGCCGCAAGGGGGGAGAAGTTCTAAGGTTGTGTGTTGCTAGGGGACATATCACAGGGGCGGCCAACTTGGCCGTTTGGATCTAAGCCCAGTGATATACCCGGTCAGCTTCCAGTTCGTATACCCAGGTCTGCTACTCAGCAGCCTCTCCTCCCTTGATACTAGGTATGTCTGGCATGTTAGGGCTCCAAGTGTGTCCGTGATAGTCCAATAAGGACTAAGCACCGGATTAAGCTCTTGCCTATCTGTGTCCGTTAGTATCCCTATGAATGCCGAGTGACTGAGTGACTGACTACGGTCCGGTCCGAATATAGAACTCGCCGGAACTCAGCCCTATCGTGTTAGGACCAAGAACACAGAAGCTTCGTGATTCCTATTCCTATTCGTAGCATTGATTTGCCGAAGTATTCCATACATAAACCTTCATTTAGAGTGCTGACGCAACTGTCGAAAGTATGTATACACCACACCGCCTCTCACTGCACATGTAGGTTTTCTGACGGTATGTAGTATTTATGTGAACGGGCTTACGGCTTACGGGCCGACTGACTATCATAGCTCAGTTAATTATTTGACGGGAAGGGCGGTGCTTGGCATCATCTGTCGCTTAATACATCTAGCAACCTGCTGGTACCCAAGGTATGCTACGTCGTATCGTATAGATGTATGGGTAAGTAGATGTGTATATACCTCGATCATATTTGAAATACTGCTTCTCAAATCAGCGTCATGGCACCCTTCATCAGACAGAGAACGCGCATAGCGCATAGGCTGCAATTGTGCTGAGGCTGCTTTCGGGGTCCTTGGCTATGACATAGCTGTGTGGCTGAATATGATTGGTTACCGACGGGACGGACCGTGAAATAATTGGTGCAGGGGATGAGACAGATCAGCCACTCAGAGCTCGTGGTCGATGTGCAGTGCCACCTTCTTAGGCGCTAAGCGACATGGTCCCACACCCTTTTCGACCCCCGCTGAGCCTACTAGTCCCCTAGCACGCCCTGGCCTACCAAGGACTACCCAACCGGGCATCCACCTCACTCCATCGGTTCGCACTGTATTACCTTCTTGTACAAACCCTGGTGCCGCGACTTACAGGTACTTTTCGTTGTCCAGCCTTGCACTTAACCCACCTATCCTACCCTGCTACCCTACATATGTACCAGCTTCACCTACCTTATCCCTATACCATGGGTGGACCCGACCCCTTCATCCGTCTCCTCCGGCTTCCCGTCATTTGATCGATATCCTGTCGGCATCCATGAATGTCGCAATCTCTTTACATTTGCTGCAGCGTTAAGCCATCCGCTTCTCTTTTGGGCTCCTGTTCGACGCTTATGCATAAATCGTCGAGTCAGCATGGACACCAGACTACCCATGAGGATTGCATTGCATTATTCATTGCCTCTGTCCCATACCGTCGGTACCGACAACACATCGCTGGCTGCTACTTACCAAAGGCTACCACCGCCTATCCGTGCATAACTTGTATAAATCTTCGGCTCTTATCGGTCCCGGAGGGCAAAATACAGTAGAAAAAAAACTCGTACATCATCCCTACCGCCGTCCGAGGGGCCATATGTACAGGGTCGCCGTGTGTGATGCGGGACGACTTACCACTCCCGACAAAGTGACTGGTGAGCATCTTAACGTACCATTGGGGGCTTAGTACTAGATATTTTAACGTAATTACCACCCGAGACCCGATCATAAAGTACCCGAAAGATGAACCCCATTCCCGACCCGTTACGTTTAGCTATGTAGGTATTTTTCCTTTTTTTTTTTCGTCGACCATGTCCACGGCGATCTGTAATCTATAGTGTCGAATGGAAGTTCCCAGTTGATATAAATGGTATATCCATGGCGGTGCGTGTTAGCGTGGCCTGTGAACAGCGCTAATAAATAACCTTATAGTGTTCTTAGGCCGAGAACGGGATAGTTTATCTGGCGGATCTGTTTACGGTATCCCAAGATGATTTCCCCGTTTGCGGACCCGTAGAATAAGTCCACAGTTCACGAGCCACGATCCATGGTCCATGACCCTTATGTAGTACAACTCACAGGGATGGTAAACGTTAGCGGCTCCACTACAACTCCACTATGACCCTATAAAGCTAAGTATCTAGCTATTTAAATTTATATATGAAGATACTAGGTATATAGGGGTTATGCATTTTCATAAATAATATTCTGCGAGGCATAAGGATTTTGTACTTTTAGATATTAACTTAGCTGGTTAGG
Source organism: Hypomontagnella submonticulosa (assembly GCA_022984865.1). Classification (NCBI taxonomy): domain Eukaryota; kingdom Fungi; phylum Ascomycota; class Sordariomycetes; order Xylariales; family Hypoxylaceae; genus Hypomontagnella; species Hypomontagnella submonticulosa. The sequence goes on from JAJKLF010000015.1 coordinate 795,714, forward strand.
TACATACTTACTATCGCAGATCGATATGAGGCAATGCGGAGCCCCTAACGTTTACCATCCCTGTGAGTTGTACACGTAAGATAAGTAGGTAATATAGACATGCAGCTATGGTTAAGTAGTTCTTTTTTATGGTGGAAAGTCCCATCTATCAGATACTGACATAACACACGCGGGAAATGAATGGGATATGATAAACTTATAAGGAAATGACATTCGACTCTGATATAAGTACCCCAAGTAAGTACCCTACATAAATCCTACATAAACCTACCGTCGATTTTGCAGGATGCCGCTATTAGCTGGTTTATTATTTAAAGGAGGTGGAGGCAGCATAAAGCTCCACTATAGCTATCAAGTTAGGTATGTACGTCTACACATAGGGAACAAAGTTCCTGTGGTTCAGAAGCAGGTCAAGGCAAGTCTAGGAAGTTACAGCTAGGTTATGGTGGGGCACTGCGCCCCCAATTCTCACAACTCAGCCCATATTCAAAGTTGCCCCGGTCGATTATCCCTTCTCATAGGCGTCAAGAAGTCAAGAAGAATCCACTCTTCTGGACTAAATAACTCTCATCCGATTTGAAGGGTTAAATCGTCTCACACTATCCTCCCGTTCTCCTATACTACGGGTTACCCTTGTCCCTATTCCACCATTCCACCTTTCCACCTTTCCACCCGTGGACCTAATTATTCCACCTCCAAAGAAGCGGAGGAAATCAAGAAAACGGACCCCAAATTCCTTGATCAACTGACTAATCCGCAGGAATTTCAAATGCTCACCCGTCGCCTCGGTCACAGATTTGCCCGTGCGCGTTCAGTCGGTGCTCGGCCGAGGTAAAGTCGGGTTACGCCTATTTCCTTGGTGATATGGTTCATTCCCCGAAAACCTCGATCAATCCTGAGCTCCGTGTCTTAGCGTTTTCTGGGGTTAGTAGCCGCAGTCAATTCAGGGGTCTCCGGCGCCGTTGGCGATCAGCTTCCTATGAATCAAGGAATTATGTATCATTCAGGTCTCGGTATGAGGATACTAGGCCGCGCTTTGTGGCCGGCCTGGCTGACTGCCTATCTGCCTTATGATGGTGTTGCAAAAAAACCGATCGAAGCATCGTCACGTCGGTTTCGAGCGAATTACACACTAGATGGCATCTTCAACGCTTGAAACGGCGGCCTCCTAAGCGGGGTTGTTTTTCCTTTTGCGGGAAGATATTAGGGCCTTTGGGGCAATCGGTGTGATTCACGATCGTCAAATCTGCGAGATGCTTCACACATTGACCTATCTGGAGCTTCGTATCGCTTCTTCCTTTCTTCGACTTCTTTGCGCAGCCCACGATGGTACCTGAATACCCTGGGAATGTCTTAGAGAGACCCATCGCATTGCTTCTCTCCTTCAGCTCTTCAACTGTATTTTTCGACTTCCCCACAAACGTGGTGCGAGCCACCTTGCGGACGAAGGGGAAAATGACAGTAGGGTCTATGAAGTAGCCAGTCTACAAGTGTGGGCGAGGTAACTTGACATGTGCGCGGGCCCGCTCACCATGACTTCATTTTCATCACATCTCACGCCTCATGGCTCGCGGAAAATACATACAGACCAAGTTAATGGCCTGGCGGACTGATCGGCGGAGAGTCCATCCCCAGGATTTACCTACCTACTCTTCGCGGATCAGCCACACCTGTCTAACTCTCTTTTTACGGTTGATCACCATATATATTTTCTTAATTCATATGAAACTTCTAATTAAAGTAGAAATATGACCATGCTTGTCTCCGCATCTCATGAGCAAAATAACTACCCAATGGTACCTAAATCACATATGCTACGAGCAGGAGGCAGGAGGTCTTGTCTACCTACTTCGTTGCGCATACAGACGTAGTTCTCCGTCATCATCATCGTAGCCAGTCACTGAAAAGGACAGGCCGAGCTTTCGTCACCTCCAAACTGCTGTGTCAGCAGCAACCCTACTCTACTATGCAATCGACCAGACTCTCAATTTAAAGATTGTTTCCATCCACACGCTTTCAACTCCATACCCTTGGGTCATAATCCTGGTCGATATCCGCAAGACCCAATGCAACTACATGGGGGTCTTTATGTACCTCGTCTCCATTTATATCAAGTACACACCCGTACCTAAATAGATATCGTACTCTGGGCTATACATGGACACAGTGCTCCATACGGTCTGATCTTGTCTATCAGTCCGTGGTACCTATTCTCATCCTCGTTCGTTTAATATTCGATTCCTAGTCGAGATTGACGGGGAATTATGTTGAAAGCGTTTGCCTTGGTTCCCCTGCCCGCCCTACGCCCCGTATTTCCCTGGAGGCGTTGTGCCAAAGTTCCTGTCCGAAGTTGCTACACATCTATCACCCCGCTACTTTTTCCCAGTTGCCCTTGGGAGAGCCCTACGTTCCCATTTCCATAGCTATGGTATGTCCCAATGTTCCGTACCAGAGGACCGTGTAACCTCCCTTCTTTCTCCTTCAGGCGCTTAATGGTCCCAGGTGTACCAGCGACGAGATCCTCGATCAGCCTGCACCTGGGGTGTTTAACAATCTGCCCACCAGGGGATAGTCCGTGGCGGCGTTCTACACACATTGCGGCGCCTATTCATGCGTCGAGCTACCTTGTCTCCGCACGTAACACTTGGATCACTCCCAGCAATGGCTAGATCCAAGCCCCCATAATTTGCCCTGTTAGCTATACCCTTGTCAGTCATCGAGGATGTACCTCGAGCATGGAGGTGGGTAGGTCAAGAGTACCATGTAGTAGGTTCCTGTACGTTACTTATCAAGGTACAATGCACGGTGGAGCTATTCCTACGGTTTGGGACTCGAGTGTGTAGGTAGGTAGCTTTCAGGAACACGGTCACGACGTACATACATATACGTCCTCCAGTTCCCACCTCAACCTAACTAACCCTGCTTAGGACAAGGCTCTAGCTTTTGTCTATAATACCCCTTCATCTCCTTATTTTGCCTCGCGCTTGGCCGGGACCTGAGAAGGCAGATTCACCTGTTTCTCAGTTCAAGTTACTTCAACCACTTGACGATCCGTGTATACAAATAACTTTAAAGAAGCACCTTTCCTTACACCTGGTCCTAGTTCTCACGACATATTCACGTACTCACGAAGCGATCCCAGAGTCGCCAACCGCACGCTGCTTCCAACTACTTATTAGTCTTGAAATGGACGACAGCACATACGTTCACCATAGGTCAAACCGCATGCGCCATAGTCTTTCTCGAGACTCGAGTGTTCCTGAAGACCGACGTTCTGTTGCATCTCCAGCTAGCTCGGGCTACACTCACGATATCCCTACAACTTACGCATCAGTACGTCCAGACCACTGGCTTAAGCTCCTGCGATATGAATATAGTGACTCATTAACTATTCAGGTTGCCCCGTTCAGCAATTATCCTGTGCCGTATGATTCATCCCTTCCTACCCCGGTGTCTGTTGCTGGATCTCCTTCGATGAATGAGCGGACTTCGAAGATGATGCACCCGTACAACCAGCACCGGGCTAGCTCCCAGCAGCCTACTCCTCCAAACACCTCGCGGCCGTGGTCAAATTATCAGATGAACGCCCCTACCGACTTACTGGAGATGTCTGGCCTAGAGACATCTCACTCTCCTGGCGAACATAGCCAAATGGTCTCGGAACCTAATTTCCAGTGGGGCCACTATACAGTTTCCAACACCGAGGCCACGGAGGATATGCAACAACAGATGACACATCCGTCAATGTTCTCAGTAGCTCCAACGGATCTAGTTAGACCTCCCCTGAGTCTACACCCCTCTAGCATGTCCCTTCCTGCGCCAACGCAGATTCCCGTCTTGCATCAGTCGCCGGACCCGCGGGACCTAGCTCCTTCGGTGACTCCAATCGACAATATGCATCATCACTTCCCCAATATGGTACACCACCAGCCGCCGTTGATCATGGACTTCCAATCTTACAGCAAAAGGAAGCCTTCCAAGTCTAGGAATGGGCGATCTGGCAGGCCTTCAAAGCGACCACGGACTCACGACCGAGTGTCAAAACGCGGTAGTGAGGACTTCATGGACCCCCAACTAACATCATCCAGCGGTGATGGATCTTCCACCACGAAGGCGCCCGGCCGGAATATAACTTTAAGGCCCGATGCCCCTGAGAAGGATCGATTCATCCTAGAGCTTAGATGCCAAATGGATGGCGATAAAGGAAAGGGTATATGGGAGGAGATTACGAAGAAGTACGAGGAACGTTTCGGTAAACGAAGACAGGAGTCGCTTCAGATGAACCTTACTCGAGCGGTCCTGAAGTATGCGGAATGGCCAGAGTTTGAGGTAAGTGCTGAACTAAAAGCAGTATGGGAAGCCTAAGATAGCTAACTCGGTACAGGATGAGGCGCTACGACGCGCGGTCGACGAGCTAGATCGGCGTCGCTATTCCGACTTAGCCAAGCTGATGAAAGAGAAGTACGGAGGCTGTCAGGCATGGGAGTGGAAAGAGGGGCACATCCTTAAACGATTAGTCGACCTAGGCATTGAGGAATTTGACCCCGAAGACGTTACGAAGAAGCCTCGCCGTAAATCCAAGAAGCCCATGGGCAAACGGGCGACCACCAAGCAGTCTTGGGTAGCACCAAGCGTTAGCCTCCCATACGAGGACGGTCGCGGAATATCCTCCGAGCAAGAGAATTATATATTAGAACATTACTGTAAGCCGGACCCTGAATCTCCAGACCCAGATGCTATGCATGGGGTTACGGAACACCCGAATTCATTGCCCGCCAGAGGAAGCATCGATAGAGAACCTGGGGACAGCCGAAGCGAACGGGTAGCCAAGCAGGCATGCGAGCAGTTACTCTCGAGAAGGGACGATCATGTATATGGCAAACTTCCCATGGGAGATAGCTACCTTTAACGTTATGAGGCGGCCTACCCGTTCTGCTCGTCAATTTTCACAACATTTTATACGTTTTTATTATCATCACAGCAATGCGGTCGCTTACATATTGCTAGAAGACGCCTCAAAATTATAATCAACGATCGTTTGGAGTTGAAGAGCGGCATTGGTATCACTACTGTAAGGGGCGTCCACTCCTTAGTGGAGTAATGGGGTGGCTGTTTGTTTTATTGGACTTGGGATCTGCACATTGCTTCGTCTTCTACACATATTTTGGGGGGTTTTGGGGCGAAGGACACCCATGGGTGCTCTTGCGGAGGCGTTTGGAATGCATTACGCTTTGGAATGGTACATATCACAAGCTTCGCGGCCTATCTACCGTAAGGTCGGTTTGGTATTGGTTGTTCTGTGTCATATTCGATATCACTACAGTGTTGAACACTTCGTCATTTTAATCCCAGGCATCATCATCATCATTAAGCGAGGGTGGCAACTTTGATTTTTGGGAGCAAAAGGAGTGTTCGTCAAGATTGGTTTAATAGGGGACACCAAGATCCAGGGGCATCGTCACTGACGAAGAGCAAGTGGTAATTGTCATGTTTGGTCTGTAATTATACTATCCTATTTTATGTATCTAAAAGCATCAAAGCCATCGAAACATCTAACATTCTTGTGATACTGATTGCACCCTGAAGACTTGGATAAGATAGACTATCTCCTCGACGAACAACTAGCTATTTCCCTCGACCAGGATACAGAACGAGGGGCTTCTAGTTCTCCTTCATCTAGGACTTCGACCGGTGCGGCGAGGATCCGAGCAATGGTTCCCGGGTAGTATGATGTCCGTTCTCCTCTTCCTATTAGGTGGCTGAGTTACTATATTTGTCGACGCGAACCCAAGAGAGCTTATTACTGTGCCGTTGGATCTGCCCTCCCGCCTGGCAACCCAGTGGGACCGTATATTACATACATCACTGGAGCATAGTAAAAACAAAAACCGTTGGCTGTAAGGGAGACCAACGTGCAGGACTAACCGCGGGGAAGAAAGATAGGAGGAAGGAAAAGAAAAACACGAGAAGCGCGCTGCGCCTATTTCTAAATTTGTTCGGCTTCTATCTTTCGCTTCTATTTCCTCTTTTACCACTGCAGCGGTTTCGGTATCGCAAGATCTTAGGCAGTATTCGCCGCAACCAAGACATGTGGACCAGAGTCTGAAGTTCCCATGAGACACCCTACCGCCTCCTTACCGCATGTGGGAGGCAGGGCACGTGGAGTGCTTGATGCTTACATCGTGCTATCTCTATACTTCACTACCTGGTAGGGTTCTAGTTCCAGGCGCGAATATAATTACCATCGGTATAAGACGGGACGAACTTAACACTGTCAAGAAGCTGGCTATCGAGCATCCACACCATGATAATAGCCACCAACAACGTAAGATAACACGGCACTACAGTACATACCCCTGGTAACTGCCCGTGTGGTCGACTAATCTCTGAGCCACGTGGTCTTGTACGAGTATTTCTGTACCTTGCCCTTTGTGCACATACCCCTAACCCCAGGATTATGCCCCCCCAGGCGGCATTTCCACGAGTATAAGCCAAACAATATCAGACTACCTCGGCATCGCCCCTACGGAGATAGGTTAAGATAGCGCCGATAAATCTGGCTTACACAATTAAGATGACTAAACGCTGGCGGCTATGAGACTGCAGCGTCTATAAGGCTAGGCTCGGTCCCGGACAACGTATGAGCCTCATGATAGACCCTTCCACCTCCTGAGAATGAGAAAATAGAGATACTTTAGGTAAATAGCTATGATGCACTGACGTAGAGATGCAGAGTGGGAGTGTGCTTAGGTGTATCTGTTAGTGACACCGCCCCTTCTTTCCACGTCCAATATTTCCTTAGAATTATTAGAAGACCACTGAAATTAGTAGTAGTACCCGTCCACAACCAGGTCACCCCCATGGCTGAGGTGTGACGGCGTTCGAGAAGGGGCGCCGTGAACCGCGTCCTTGGTAAATTGAACCGATTCTTACTGGTTGGTAAGATAGGAGCGCAAACGCAGAGTCCAAGTACCTACCAGCTTTCTACCCCAATTACATACCTGGGTATTTTCATACTAGTACCTAGTAGTACTTTGCTTACTTTAATCTCTCTATACCGCATTGTGTCATCGCCATGGTATCCATCCTTCCAAATCTGAGGATTAAACAATCAGTAATCGCTCTTCCGATTAGTAAGAGTGAATCCGATTCAATCTCTGGTTCATGGACTTAAGGGGATCGATATTAAGTGGCGAAGGGAATTAAGAGAACCCGGCATAAGGAGGAGAAAGTATGTACTTAATAATACGGAATTCGCCGAGGTAACTGGTTCTCTGCAACGCGGCACGTACAGGGAAGTACCCGCTACGATAGGCAGGTACTTAGAAGACGTTGAGACAACGTTGAGCTACATATGTACGAGACCCAAGTGTAACGTGACTGTCGTACTATGCAGGACTTGACTGGCGGGACGCGGCACCGGGCGGAGCAAGGGTTGCCAACGGCAAGCAAGTCCGAGTGCATATTAGCCCTATTTCCACTAATTCTAACCCTTCAGCTCTTTTAAGCTTCTTTTTACGTTGTGTCTTTTTTCTTCGCCAATGTCTCAGTCTCCGACTCCCTTCCCTAATTCCTGGGATTTTTTCATTTATTTCTCTTTCTTTTACTTAGCATCTGTGCGTAATAAGGAAATGAAGGGAAAATTTTCATTAGTGAAACACTGACAGGAAGCTAACTGCCGATGAAGATTTTTGTCAAATTTAACTGTAAGCAACCCGACGGTTTGGATCCGAGGTCTTAGAGCTTACAGTATGCTGCTGATGTGACGGCGGTCAAAGACTTAAAGAGGGGAATCCGTAAAGGGTATCATCTTTGTCTGTCAAAGGCCCAGGTGCAAACATGACATACATATTTGTAAGTAACTTGGCACACATCAACGACCAGGTGGGCTCTGACAGCTACAAGGGTTTATCCACCTAACCGCCCTGATGTGTTGCTATAGCTAGGATAGCCCTATCCAGAGATTACATTGAGCCGGCATTGAACCCGCATGAACTAGATGCCCCCCTTAGCCCCAGCCACAGATCACTGAACACGGACGTGAAATGAGGCGGGTCCCAAAAGTTCCTAACGGTAATCAGAGCAGATCCCGGGGTAAGTAACTTTGTACACTCATAATTATACCAGCAATATACAGCATAAGTGCAAGGTATCCTTGAAAAATCGTTGGCTTCGCAAAACGATCCGCTCTGGGATTTATGATGTTTCGAAAGGGGAGGCTGCTATGTGCTCTACTGTGGCACAGATCTTACGAGGGATTTTACAGTAAATTGGATGAAGTTATTGTATAGGCAGAATCGACTCCGCTGTTTGAGCTGTATAGCCTATCTTGAAGGTAGCAAAGCATGACTCTATAGGCTTAAAAGTCCCCGAATGACATTGAATGAGGTGATCCCATACCGGTATACTATGATGTCCCTAGCAGGGGCTGAGGTCAGTGCGTAGGATTGATATAAACAGATTGTTTACCTAAAACGACACCGACTTAGTTAACTCCTCCCTGAATTTTGCCCATTTGGTCGTTTCCTGCCTCGGCGATAGCTAATCCCTATGTCCATACATATTCATGACAAATCTGTGAGTCTTCCCTAGCATTGTCCCTCCTACCGTATTGCAAACATAACCTTCCAGATCCATGCGCAACCGAGCCCACGATGGGACTGGAAGACAAGGGCATTTCCTGCATAGACATCGCATACTTACTTAAGGTATTACATACTACAACTTATTAGTAGGGTACCATTTTCAAGGGCGCCGATGAGGCTACTGCACAGCTAGGACGCTAACATTGCTTTCAAGGGGTACGGGCCGTTAGCAAAAGCCTTGGCACTCGTCCCATGTAAACGCGCAATGTCAATCTGCTCATCTTCCTAGACCCTAAATTGCGAACATGCCAATTGGGACCCTGTTCGCGGATATCCACCCAAGATCAGAGCGAGTATATCGCGGTACATCGTGTATGGGCCCTGGCACCCGGACACCGGAGCAGTGAAGCCGGGACAATAGTCGAGTGGGAACATACGGATCTCCGAATATCCGAGTTCTTTACAGGGATTACGTGATGAACTCCGAGCCCCTCGGATATAAAGTCTTGGCTTCTGTCTATAGGCACTTTTGAGTAGTCAACGGCATGGCTGTGTATGCTATATTAATCGTACCGGTACAAATAAAATACCCGAATTAGAATCCTAGCTTCAGGAATGTAACTTCTTCGCCCTCTGGAGTCTCTACGAATAACTACCTGGATGCTAGGAGTCATGCTTAAACCCGTCCCACTTGTCATCATACCTTTCGGCCAGTATCTAGGCAAAGCTGCCTTATGGGAAAGCTATCCCTGTCCTCAGAGTCTATAGAGAAGAGTCAAGTGGCCGAAGAGTCTGTAGTTTGAGGAAAGTGCGAAACGGATACAGGCAAAAAGGTGTAATGATTGGTACATTTCCGAGGCCCTTTGCGTCATGATCTATTTTCTAGCAATCTGTAAAGTCAGTATGTATCAACACCCCGGCGAGGTGCTAGAATGAATGTAGCAGCTAATAAATACTCAGTAGCACCCGAGAAGATCACGAGATGCCATTCCAGTAGGGGCAACTTAGTATCGTCGTACGAGAGGGTGAGGTTTCATACTCCTCCTTCCATCGACGTCAGTGCGAAGGCGAGGTAACTGAGGAGATCGACCTGTATCAAGGGCTGGGTTAAGAATACTCAATGTCTACATAGTAGATAACAGGGCCTCGAAGCTTCATAAACGAGCAGATCGTCATCTTTAACACCACGTTAAGGAAGTCTCGTAGCGGTAGCGCCCAAGATCGATCCCTTGCGTCGTTTAAACTTAGCGCAAGAAGCGCCTAATTTATTAGGAGCCGCGTAAGTCGACGAGCTGGTAAATGACAACCATTGTGGCCGTTATGCAAGGGAGGTATGGGATATATCTTCGCAAGACATACCACATTCAATCCAAATACTTGCACTATACACAGAACATGGGTATTCTCGGCCTCGAGGCTTCCGGCGGCGCTGGATGCCATAAACTTAGGATGATTCCCGGGGGGTAGGATTTGCCATGCAGATAGGGCCAGACTTGCTTTGCCAGCCCACGTTGTGAGGCCCAGCCAGCCTTGTCTCAACCACAGCTGCAACCACGAGGCCCAGACGGGGGGAGCAACACACGTGGGAAGTTAGGCTACCGGCGGCGAAGCCCCGGTCTCGAGACAATGTTGTAGCCAAGACTTGCAGCGCGTAATTACACGCTTACATGGTATAGAGACATGCGTTGGGTCATGTCAACCATGCGAGACGCGGCCTAAATGGAACATGATGAAAACCATACGTAGATGTAGGTAGGTAGCAGCAAGCTTGTGAAAGCTCGACTAACGCACACACGTATATATATAGATTACGCACGATGTAACTCGCAGTTTCTGGGATGGAAATGTAACCTCGATACTAGATCTTAATGTTGTGACACGGTCAAAACAAAAAATGGTGTGTTGGATAGATTACGAGGGGTTTATGATATTGTTGGTGTTGGCGCGATGTTAACTTGGAATTGACTTCCACTTCGACGAATTGGAAAATAATCTTATCGATAAGCATTGGCGCTCATTTCAAGGACATTAGGCTCATTGGCTTGGAAGTTTGACCTTGAATTACATAAGGAGCCGCATGCCAACATTGGCACGTGTCCTTAGACCAGTCTGGATCCTGCCGATAGTGAGTGATACAAAGCGGCTTATCAGCTAGTCACCGTTTCGCCCCCTATTTTTCGTTAGTGCGTCGGGTAACTGGAGTTCGTCCGATTTTAAATCACGAATGACAGCATCGCGACAGATCGCAACAATAGATGATCGTGTTCTAAAACTTGCCATTCGCGTTGTTATTCCGGCTTCAATTGAAAGAGTTAGCCCTCAAATTCCAGAGAAATACTAGCAGAACCATTAACTACTTGCTTACCTCTTCTCTGCTGGCTCCGAGAACGGTAGCAAGCTCATCAATCAGCCAGTTTCCTCGCTCCAGCGTTCGTGTCTTCGTATCTACTACACATGCCTTCTTCTGTATTCCCCTGTCGGTGATGCCCTTGCTAGGCATGGGCTGTTGGACGTTGGCCATCTCGCAAACCTCTACGCATCATGGCCTCATCCCTAGGTTAATCGTGATACTCGCGTTATTGGTGCCATGGATCGACTTCGTAGAGGCGATGCGCCCCAGTCGCATCGCCGAGTTAAGGCAGGATACGGTCGATATGTTTTATCACGGGTTCGATAACTACATGAAGATTGCCTTTCCCGAAGATGAGGTACTTCCCGACATAAACCGAGATAGAGTAGATCGCGGAGTGCATTAGCTCATTAATTTACAGTTACGGCCCGTTTCTTGTACACCGTTGACCCGAGATCCCCTCAACCCGGGAAACATTGCGCTTAATGACGTGCTCGGGAACTACTCCCTGACCCTCATCGACAGTCTTTCGTCCCTCGCGATCCTTGCGTCTGCGCCGCCTGACGATAAAAACACGGGTCCCAAGGCCCTAAGCGATTTCCAAGACGGCGTTGTCGCGTTGGTTGCACAATACGGCGATGGCCGGCCCGGACCGTCCGGCCAGGGCGCTCGAGGTCGCGGTTTCGACGTAGACAGTAAGGTCCAGGTCTTCGAAACTGTAATAAGGGGCGTTGGTGGATTACTTAGTGCTCATTTATTTGCCGTTGGAGAGTTGCCAATCTCTGGTTATCACCCGCGGAGGGCAGCTGATAACGAAGATGATGACCTTGAAAAGCACCCCATCCCCTGGCCGAATGGGTTCAAATACGACGGTCAGCTATTGCGGCTTGCACTCGACCTAGCCCAACGCTTGCTTCCAGCTTTCTATACTCAGACCGGGTTGCCCTACCCACGCGTCAACCTTCGTCACGGGATTCCATTTTATTTGAATTCTCCGCTCAACGCGAATTCCAGTCTGGAACCAAAACCAGCCGAAGGCTCACCAGAAATCACCGAAACTTGCAGCGCCGGTGCAGGGAGTTTAGTGCTTGAATTCACTGTGCTCAGTCGTCTCACCGGAGATCCAAGGTTCGAACAGTCCGCCAAACGGGCTTTCTGGGCTGTTTGGTCTCGAAGAAGCAGCATCGGCCTCATTGGAGCTGGCGTAGATGCTGAGGAGGGTCACTGGATCGGAGGATTCTCTGGTATCGGCGCAGGCATCGATAGCTTCTTCGAATATGCTCTCAAGACCCATATCTTGCTATCGGGCCAAGAGTTACCCAATCGAACAATACCTCAAGTTCATGACGGAGACTGGCTTGATCCGAACCAGATATATCGCCCACTCACCGATGAGGACAACTCTGCCGATTCTTTCCTACAAGCCTGGCATCACGCCCATGCCGCTATAAAGCGCCATCTTTACTCCGGCCTACACCATCCGCACTATGTTAATGCGCACATGTCCACCGGCTCGCCCCAAGCCTTCTGGATTGATAGCTTAGGCGCCTATTATTCTGGTTTACTCGCACTGGCTGGAGAATTGGATGAAGCCATTGAGACGCATATGGTCTACACAGCTCTCTGGACGCGGTACTCAGCACTTCCAGAGCGATGGTCTGTTCGTGACGGTCACGTCGAGGGCGGTCTCGGTTGGTGGCCAGGCCGACCAGAATTCATCGAATCCACCTACCATCTGTACCGTGCTACCCGAGACCCCTGGTATCTACACACGGGCGAAATGGTCCTGAAAGACATTAAGAGGCGGTGCTGGACAAAGTGCGGTTGGTCAGGCTTGCAGGATGTGCGTACCGGAGAGAAGAGTGATCGAATGGAGAGTTTCTTCTTAGGGGAGACAGCCAAGTACCTGTATCTCCTCTTTGATCCAGACCATCCTCTGAACAGTCTTGATGCTTCATACGTTTTTACTACAGAAGGCCATCCGCTCGTTATCCCTCGAAAGAAAGCGCGCCATCCAGCGCGCAGGCAGACATCGAAAAGGGCCGTTCAACCCTACTTCAATACCCAATTTACCAATACATGTCCTCGTCCGCCAATTCTTCCTCCCTTGACTGGTTCTGCTACTGCTGCGAGACCAGATCTATACAACGCGGCAACTCTCATCCGGCTCAACCAGATTCCCAACATACATAGCTTGGAAGACGCCACGGCAAAATTAGGCGGATCTGAGGCGCAGACGAAGCTTTCCGACCGACCGCAAGAAAACTACACCTACTTCCCCTGGACCTTGCCTCCTTCCATGCTCCCAGCAGATGGAATCTGCGCTATGTCAAAACAGGCTCAAACTTCGGTGATTGAATTCCCCTCCAATGCTCAACAGTCGGTGGGCAGCGCCTTTAATCTCATGTTCGGCGGGCATAACCTTGTTCGTATGGGGAGCGAAGGCATTGCGATTAATAGTCTCTCTGGCCTGAAGCTTACCTTACTTATGGAAGAGCCTCCGGAAACGGCCGAACGAGCATGGAGAGTGTACAGCATTGGGAGCTTACCCCTTGGCCGAGACGAGAAGGTCTTCATCGCCCGGGACGTGCTCGAACCTATGTCAGACCCTTTGTTTCATAGGATCCGCGACTCTGTCGTCGTCGACCTCCTCTTACAAATCGAGGTTCCTCAGGCACCGGCGGAGCATAACTCGAGCTCTATGGATCCAGAGCCACCTTTTGAGAGCCGGTCCACCATTGAGCTCGACAGCGATTCTGCCGTCGGCATGTTTAGCTCATTTCTACAACAGATCACGTCTGCTCTACGGGAGCCCGTCGCTACATTTGGGCCTGAGCCAGATCCCAAGCCAGAGTATAGATATGTCGAGATACCGGCCATCACACCGACCGGAGTAGGCGCTGCTCCGCTACCCGACATCCGCGAGGCGCCTAACCCGCACACGAGTGAGTTTATCGAGTCGCTCTCGTGGCGACGCATCTATTTCGCCGACCAGGCGTGCGAGGGCAAGCTCCCGGACGCCGCGGCGCGCACACACCAGGTCATCGTCATGCGGCGCGGCGGGTGCTCGTTCTCGGAGAAGCTAGCGAACATCCCGTCCTTCGCGCCCCACCGCAATTCGCTGCAGCTCGTGGTCGTCGTGTCGGACGACAGGGACGAGCTGGACGAGGACGAGGACGACTTGTGGGGCTTCAATTTCATCCGCCCGCTGCTCGACGAGCCCCAGCGGACGCCCGCGGGCGTGCCCCGCCACCACCCCATCGCTATGCTGATGACGGGGGGAGGCCGTGAGGCGTACGAGTTGCTGAGGACGGCGAGGAGCGTGGGGCTTAGGAGGAGGTATCATGTTGAGAGCCAGGGGCTTAAGATTAGCAATCTAGTCGTACTATGAGCGAAAGAGTGAGTAAGAGAGTGAGAGATGCGGATAGATTAACTAAAAGGTGGTACGAATTTACGAACGGCTGACTGGATAGCAAGTGTGTGCTACTGTAGCAAGCGGCATGGAAGGCGCTGGTGGACTTTTCTTTTTCCTTTCAAATCGTTCCTGTCATGTCGCAGTGCAGCGACTTTAGAGAGTGGCGGCGTGTATATACGGTCTCAAATGCTGTAGATATTCTGCGTGGGGGTTCGAAGAGCCCTGTGATGGAGAAGTGATAGCGTCACATTGGACATAGAGACTTTTAGATGTATATTGCACTTTGCTATCTTAAGCAGGCGGCTTTAAGAAGAATAAAATGGTATTATAGTCACATCTAGTCCTTTCACCTTATAACCCCCGTCGTCCCACAGAATGAGCACTGGCGCAGTCGGGGATACATTGAGGGCCAACAAGAATGAGATTCAGAACCTGCAAACCACCTTCATCATGCGAAGTGATAGGAGCCAAAACGTTGAGTTGTTAATAGGCGTCTGATATTAGTTGGTAACCGACATGCATGTACCTCAGAGTACATCATCCATACACAGTACATCATCCATACACAGTACATCATCCATACACAGTACATCATCCATACACAGTACATCATCCATACACAGTACATCATCCATACACAGTACATCATCCATACACAGTACATCATCCATACACAGTACATCATCCATACACAGTACATCATCCATACACAGTAGACCGGCATCTGATCTAAGGGAAGCCAAAAAGAAAAGAAAAGAAAGGAAAAAGGAAAAAAAAAAGAGCGGTATAAGAGGAATCTAACCTCCTAACGATGGACTCGCGGGGAATCGAACCCCGGACCACTCCCAAGCTGCGTATATCTCTCAGACGAAGTTTTTATCGTGAGGATTAAAGATGATCACAGACCATCACGTGCTAAGGGAGTATTATACCACTAAACCACAAGCCCCTGACGATCTTCTTCCAGTGTGCCGGATCCGATTCGCTGAAAGGACGTTTGCTAGTCAGAGATTATATTTCGTTGTGGCTGTTGGGATAATCGTACTTAGGGAATGTTGCCCTAACGGCCTAGCCAACCACGTGGAGTTTGGCTTAAGTAGCGTCGCCCCTCGGGTCCGCTCCGGGATGGATATAGCGCCGAGGCTGGCTATCTTTAGCGTTGGGTTGGGTTTGCTCGGGAGGTGTGAGGAATTTGTTAGTTAGTATGATTAGAAATATCTCTAAGACTCTAGTGCTGTTCTTGTAACTTTGATACTATGGCAGGTCTACTTACCTCTTAGAGCTAGTCGTGATGCGCCAACAAGATGGGAGTTGAGCTACGATGGTGCCAGACTCGTGTGTTATTTTAGTTTTCTCGTGTACCGTAGTCTCGAGCCCCTAGCCACTCCCTTTGGAAGCCGCGTGAAGCTTGTTAGTTCAAATGCCACTGCATACGAGAATAGCTTCAATACCTAATAGTATGTCACTCAGATTCGATACCTACGGTATAAGCAGGCGAGTTACAATTGTCGGTGTGATAAATGCCGCAAAAATATGATTCCTATATGATTTTGGCTTTACTAAGACATTCTTATCTCCAGTAAGTTGTAGTAATTTCTTGAAGCCATCGTGACTCTAGATAGCTACGGTAAACGGAGGTGTGAGTCTTAATCGGACGGGTATCTGCCCCAGCCTGACTAATACTCATTTTGCAGATAGTCGCGAAATGCAGCCAATGAAAGCCACTCCGTCGTGGTATGCCCGTAAAGAGACTCGTGATGTTACGCGAGGAAACTCGCTTCGCTCAAGTACATACATATCGGACGATGTCTTGGCGGGGTAAAAGATAGGTACGAGTCATAGAATTTGCCGCGCTTTGTTGAAAACCCGAAGATCTTTCACACGTTCAAGGCATACGAGTCAGGCTAGGCTTTACGATGGTGAGCTAAGGGTAACGAACAAAGATAGCAAATCTCGGGATTTGATATACGGGATGAAAACGAGATAAAAGAAGTCTCGCTAATTATGTTGGGATAGTTTTACAGTAGCTCCCTCAATCTCCCTGTTGTAGGCTTACCGAGACAATAATGCGATACCCAGTACATTGGGTTATTCGGAGCAATCGACAACTACCAGGTAACTGATGAGTTCCATTGATCGCCATAGCTGCCGAACCGCTAGTCAATCGTTGAAGAATAATATGTTTGGGACAAATGAATATTTAGACGCCACCGCACGTGGTGAAATATAACGGCTACAGCTGCAGACATTATGGAGCTTTCGATCCGGAAGATGGGGCAAACTGGAATGTTACCGATAGCTGCAAGAGCTGCGATTAGAAGGCGTGATATAGACTTTCGCTTGCATTATCAGACAGCCGCATCTTGCTGTCAGTGCAGATACGAGAAAATAGCAGAAGCGTCCCACGCTATTCGCTTGGCCTCGGCCGAATTAAAAACGCACCCACAAGTGATAAGTTGCCCGGACGATATCTTACCACTTTGGCAAGTTAGTGCTCTACTAGACTTCACAGTCCCGTAACAAATTCAATAGTAAGCTCGAGGCCCGTTTCCGGCCAAAATATGTTCAATTTAGAGGTATTGAGCCTCAGGTGTAGTGACGATGGTACTCGAACTACCCTAACCGAATGTCACTCAATGAAGCGATGCCATCTTCAAATTGTTGGGGGTATTGTTCTCGAAGACGGTATGCAACCTTTGTCTTAGTCGAGGTCCATATCGCTTGTAACGCCATAAACTCCGCCGTATGCAATGCAGCTGTATCCGCACGGACACCAAATGCCCCACCCGGACGCCAGATGCCCATGATAATATGCCAGAACCACTAGAAAAAACGCCGATATCATGCTTTTGTTTTGATGCTGCTGATGTGTGCTCGCTACCGGAGACACACTACTCTCGATTCGTTACCGCTTCGTATTGTAGCGAACTGCTGAGCTTAGAGGTTCCCCCGATTGTCCCATCGCGATAACCACTGTGTTCTTGCACACTCCATAGCTACAGCACTCTTCGGCTGGCATCGCTCCGCTGAGAATCGCATCTCGTTTTGACTATGTGTTCGTTAGTGACATTTGATCTGACACCGGGCGTCCTTCCATGCGGACATACGTCTGGACAGCGTATGGGAGAGGCGACACCCAAAGCGCCTAATAATGAGAAAGTTGTAATAAGCGACAATAACAGGTTGAATTGCATCTTCGACTATTCTGCTATTACGCTATAGCTTAGACGTCTAAGCGTGCGTTGGGAAAGATCGAGGAGCGGCGGGCTGTTTTTATTTGATAGTTTCGAGTAGAAGGATCAGTGTAATATACCTTGCTGAGTGATTCCTTCTTGTCGATCAAGACGAGACGCAAGGAAGAGATGTCAACCAACAAGATTATAAGGGAGAAGGATCACAGTAGGACGAACACCTTGGACGAGACAAAACGAGCGGCGGTATTTACTAATATAAGAAATCCAACGGATGGATACCACTAAGGCTAGAGTGGCACCATGACTCGGAGCCATATATGTATACATGTAAGGTAGGCAGGTATGTACATGTATGCCGCAGTTGTTTTGCCCTATAATGAATGCATGTGGGCACGACAGAGTAATTGCCTACCCTTGTAAGCTGAATGCCCGACGACTTACTGTACATGGCATATTGCGGGCTATCGCAATGAAAAGACATGTACACCAAGGCATGACGCGGCTGAAGAGCTGAGTGATCTGAGAGACTGTGGCTGTGGTTTTAACTGGTAGGGAATATGACGAAACACAGCTTAGAACGCGCCAAATAAGATGATTGAAACAGTCTGGCAGATTGATCCGTCAGGCGGCCGGGCGGGTTTTGCTGACAGAACTCGTCATTTGCATGCCAGTGGCTGTGAGCCGAGAAATCTGAAAACAAGAGCGAATGACTGTTTTGGGTATCTCGTGAAGATTCCAGTCTCGCGCCTCGTTGCTAACTAAGCCCGCCAAATTTGGCCGTAGCGATTGGGGATTGGGGACTTTGAGGAACTAGAATTAGTTCCGTAATAAGATCAATTGATAGTACGAGGGAGGATAAGGCGAGAATCGCGTGCTTAGGTAGGGAATAGCCTTTTTGAAGCGGGCCGCGGACCTACCGAATCTCGTACCCGTAACCCAAGTAAGAACAAAGAAAAAGCAAATATCGCAATTGGATGCTGATGGGAGAACGTTTCGAGATTGGAAAAAATAGAAACAAGCGGCGCATCTACTAACCTCATTTAGATGGTGAGAAGAGCACTTACCGGGGTGACGGAGGCTGGGATCATGGATGACGGGACTGGACTTCTGGAACGTGCGCTCCGGAAAAAGCTTGAAGCCGGTCGCGTCGCCAAGGGTCCTGAAGTCCCATCTCTGGAACGAGGAATAAAAACCAGATTCTAATCCATTTTAAGAAACAGCTCCTTACATAATGCAACGTTCAATTAGTGCCAATGTTTTCTACCAAATCATGGTTCTTTCCACCCTTACGAGGACTCGAGGAGGCTTAAACAGTACCCTTACATCACTTCCCAAGCAATGCCACCCCCGAGCTCTCCTCCCTTATCCAAGCCTTCTAGAAATGATACCAAACAACTTGAATAAGGTTATTAGCAAGATTTATACTTACCCTTCATCCTTACTGAGAAAATGCTTGGGCGCCATGCCCATATCTGACGAATACGACATACTAAATGAACTATCAGTGGAGTAGGTGCCCTTAAACAATATACACCTTTATTTATACGGAATGAGGTCGTCAACAGTACTTATCATTAGGCTATGAATATTCAAATGTGATATCTAAGCTCAGGTATACTATGTATCCGGAGCGAATCGAGACCACCTCGGGACGTGTGTCCAATAAGTTTAGGAAGTCTCGTCTCTTTAAGACTAAACACATCCATCGAGGTTATCTACTTCATGGTAGGAGCACTGAATAGCACGTATATACATGTATGTAAGTCATGACGAGAGAGTGCTAACTCTAATCTTCATGCCAATCAACAGTCGAACTCCAAGGAAGGATCAATAGGCACTCGTACGGTACATATGTAGGTAGGCAGGCACCGGTGGACATTATCTTGTTTATCTACCTCTTCCCCCTAGATCGTCAAGTTTCACCACCTCTTTTAACTCTTCGCTGTATTATCGTCTTCCGTTTATGTCACTCCCAGTACACTTCAAGTATCGTTCTCAGTAATATACGAGTCAAGTCGATCGAGGAGATTATTACTTTGAGCAAACTAAGAGACAGAATGAATACACCGACGGATAGACTTAAGCGTCTTTACAATCGCCGTATTGCTCGAAATCCTCATCGTGCAAGAAGTCTACCTCTCCCAGGCGATTATCCCTCTACCCCTAAGTCGCCTCCACCTGCTCCATATTTGCCACATCTCAGGATTCAGCTCCAGACTCCCCGACTTCCCGGGCAACCGAAGGTTGTCTATTGCCCCAAAGTGCCGACTCCTCCAAAATGGTCCCCGAGTACTGGCTACGGCCTCAGAGAAAAGGGAATCAAAACACGCGATGTGAGAATCGGTATATCACTATGACTTTTCGCCCATCCGTTAACATGTACAGGCCAGAAGTCTTGACGACAACTTCCCCTTCCCCTTCAAACTATATACGACTGAAGAGGTGATCGGCATACCGGATCAGACACTTGCGGAAATCATCACCAACAAGGAGCGAACTCCTGTCTTGTCCTATCGGCAGGATACCCAAAATTATGTATCACGCATTGCCCCTGGGTTGGTGGCCAAGTAGGGACGAGGTGTTTGCCAAGCAGAAGCAGACATGCTGTGGTATATTCAGGGAGTATCGGGAGTAAAGGACCATGTTCCTAAGCTGCATAAAATCTTGCGAGACGAAGCTACGGGATATCTCATTCTCATTATGGACTACATCGAGGGGCACGACTTAGTTGAGGTCTGGCGCCATGGCTCGAGAGAAGACCGTCGCAATCTAGCTGAATCCATTGCCCGTGTAGTCGCGCTAATGCGAACGACTACCGCTCGATACCCGGGTCCAGTAGGAATGAGCCGTCAGCAGGTACTGGTACACAAGCACCGTCCCATTCCACTGAAAGTAGACGGCCCAGAATATACGCGCTACCTGAATAGTCTGATCGACGAGGTCAACTGCCATCGGCCACCGAAACGCCAGCTCAGCCATGTGAAGTTTTCCCAATTCGTCTTAGCAAACATGCAATTGGATCCAAGCAGCTTCATTGTTGAGAATATCAATTCCATCTGGATTGTTGGCTGGGGAAAGGGTGGCTTCTTTCCAACGGAGTGCGAGCTTGCCATGGCTGAACGCCTAATGCCTATCCGCTTTGATCCTATAATGGCGTTACTTACGCATGAAAGCGAATGCGACGAGCATGAGAAGGAAGCTATAGAGGCGGTCGCTGAGTGGATTGATGGTACCCAGGTGGATGGTCGTACAGAAGAAGACTCTAATCACGAGGTTAGAGAGACTATTGAGCTGTGAGCACGAGCATGTTTGTGAGCAGGAGGGTACAATAAGTAGACGTCAATCGTACTAGGTATAACTACACACTCATGCGTTTGCCTCTTCCGGATCTCAGAAGTTTAATTAGACAGCGACTTGTTTGCCGCCAGCAGGGATGGCGTCACTCCTGACGGATAGTCACCGTAGCGCAACGTCTACATACATACCGGGGTAGCCAGCTGTTCTTAAATCTGCGGCAATGGCGCCCCGTCCGGAACGACTTAGTCTTGTCAGACGGGAACCATAGTAGGTGTCATACATCCCACGAGGATTTGATGTCCCTTTCCGTTGCCTTGGAACGTGGACCAACTACTAGCCACCCGGATTCCGAGCTCACATGAGCGAGGTGTCACGGCACTATCTCATTAGGTAACTTGTCACAATCTCCTGCGCAAGTGTAAGATAGTGGACAATCACTCATTTCAGTTTCAACGCTCAAGCTCACGACAAACACTAAAGAAGGGATGCTTATAGTATATGTATATATAAGACCCAGCTCATGTAGTGGTTAAGGCTAGGTAGGGATGGAATACGAAGCTTTACATGCACATTGTGGCCATTACTACCGCCGAGCCCCTTGCTCAGCATGATGCTGTGCTTGTCCAGAATCACTAACTTCTTCGCGTGGAGATCACAAAGCCCCCTACTTCTGTCTTACAAGAACCTAGGTGCTCAGTACTGTAATCTATTCCAGACGCGGGGATGGCCTCACGTGGTTAAAGCGTCTACGAACTAATAGGAGCTAAGCTCATTATCCCTCTTTCATCGATTTGCAGAAATACCCACATACTATTTTCGAAGAGCATTTATTACCATATGCGCCCGTCGATGAAGGTACAATATATTGCAAAGTTAATGCCAAGCGCCAAGAACGGGAGATTGAAGGACAAGCCTTTTTTGTTCCCTTGCTGCATCCTACAGGGCTATGCTATGCAGATGCTGATAGGGAGATGAGGATTGCCCTCGGGACGAACCCGAACGCTTGGGTCCCGTAGAATTCAATTGCCTTGATGCTTGCGCAAGCGGGCGACTCCGCTCCGATTTTTCAACTATCCGGGATTGAGCGAGGTCGCTTCACCTTAATCTCTCTTCTTACCGACCTACCTAATCGAGTAAGCATCTTCAATAGCTCAGGTCGCCGAGAATGGCATTTCAAGCCATAGATAACAGCCCTGGAGATATCGACGACGGCTTTTAGATAACTCAAGCCTCAGCTTGATCAATACGTATTATTACTTATCGCCCAATAACTTCGCGATACACGGCATAAGCGCCTGAGAACATGTCTCATTAAGGGTAGAGCTTGACTGTAATCCTTGTTCCCGGTATTTCCAGGATTGTGAGTATCTCAGATAGGTACGTGTTGCTTCTCTGTGTACACTTCCAGATTCAGAATACTGATACTTGACTAGAACACTTAGAAACCGTGACCAAGTTTTTGTACAAAAACGAGCGCAGTATTGGATTGAGTTTCAGATGAAATCCCTCTAAGACGGCGTGGCCGTTCGCTATAACAAGCTTACAACTCATGAGATACTCTAGTATTACACCTCATGTGAGCAATTGCTTTATTTGTTCAAGCGATCTCCCTTTCAGGTTTGATGACAGTATGTCTACTCGTTCGAGTCATGGCGGCCGTACGAACGAGCTTTTCAAGTCGTTTTACTGTGCAAAAAAAGAGCCACCTCTGGCAATCACTTAGGGCAAATCCTGACTGGTCCTTCACACGGCCCCTACTAAGCATTATTCACTGTTCGAACTCATCGGCCACAAGTTTGCACTTCGGCTATCACTATCACTCTCGACAGTGTCTGCGTTCGCTATTTCACTATTTAACAATTGCTCTCCGCAATTATTTTCGATGTATTTCACCAATCGAGTTCAATCTATTTCGTTGACCATATTCTATGACTTGAATTGAACAAGAACTTCTTCTTATCACAGCCTACTTCAGCTTCGACCCGCATCGAAAGGCCAACCGCGACGGCTGCAGATCTCCTTACCACCCACCTCCTTTGCTTATCTCAGAAGCCGACCAATCGTATTCCCGGCCATCTAGTCCGGGGCTTGACCTAGCTTTCCAGGTACACAAACTCCTGCACATCTAGTTACATCTTCATTAGTTCTCCTGCAAGCCTAGCCTTGCCCTGTGCTACCTTGGTATATCTCAGCTACTCACATACATATATACTTAGTCGAAGAAGACCCTTATAAACGCCACTCGCCCCCATCTCCGAACCCCATCCCGCGTTGGAGATATTCCTTCTGGCTTGGTCGGCGTGTTCCGACCGACATTGTAAGTCGTATCCTGTCGACTTCCGTGACGGTGTTGTCCTAAAGGAACCCGCGACAGAGAAGTCTTAAGTCCTTATACTTAACGGGACTGACGCCATAAACCTTAAGTGGTCACATCTAGCTATCCCATCCGAACGTTAGTAACGACGAAGGCCATCGAGACACCTTGCAGATTCCCAAAGGAATCCCTCATTCGCTTTGTAGACAAAGCTTTATTGTACAGACAACGACGCGAAGACGTCGCTAGCGGCCAACATGAGGGCAACCCAAGACGTTGAAGGTGCGCGGAAGGAGGACTCCTCCCTCGAAGTCTATGGTGTGGACTACGTCAGCGACGGCAATGCTGTCCACCGCCAGGAGTTCACCTCCGGGGAGTCCATGTACGCTAAGCTCCAGCGCTTCGCTGGTAGATTCGGCGTGGAGCAGCGCGGCATAGAGCGCGTCCCTAGCGACGAGAGGACGGACTCTAGTATGAGTCAAGTCGGCACTCTGGTATGATAGGCCGCCATTTCACCCATGATCTCTCGCCGTCTTTCCTACTAACGTAGTCCAGTGGTTCTCTGCGAATATGGTTGTTTCGTCATTCGCCATCGGCGCTCTCGCGCGCCCCGTCTTCCAGCTGGGATTTGTGGATAGCGCCTTAACCATCATATTCATCAACTTGCTCGGCATCATGCCGGTGTGCTTCTTCTCGACGTTCGGGCCCCGATTCGGATTGCGACAGATGGTCCTGTCGCGGTTCTACTTCGGCTTCTACGGCGTCAAGCTTAGTAAGTTGCGGAATGCGCCGCTTAACCCCGATCCCATACCAACGTGATCCTTTCTAACCAGCCATGTGATAGTTGCCATATTCAACGTTCTTGCTTGCATCGGCTGGTCCGCAGTCAACGTCATAGTTGGCGCGCAGTTCTTCCACGCGGTTAACGGAGATGTGCCCGGCTGGGCCGGAATCCTAGTCATCGCCGCTGCAACCCTGATTATCTGTACGTTTGGTTATCGGATCGTACACACTTACGAGAAGTGGAGCTGGATCCCCATGTTTATCATATTCATGATCGTGCTTGGAACATTCGCCCACTCCGGCGAATTCAATAGCCTTCTTCCACTCGAGTCGGGGCCAGCGGAGGCTGGCGGTGTCCTCTCGTTTGCTGCGTCTGTATTCGGCTTTGCCACGGGATGGACTTCCTACGCCGCCGACTACACCGTCTACCAACCGGTGGGCTGCTCGCGGAGGTCTATCTTCCTCTGGACGTTCTGCGGGCTCTTTATCTCCTTGTGTTTCACGGAGCTTCTTGGTGCTGCGGTAGCGACAGCCATGGCTACCAACGAAGCCTATCTCGAGGCCTATAGCGATGCGCACATCGGCGGACTTCTCGCGCAAGTCCTCGTCCCAACACTCGGTCGCTTCGGAGAATTCTGCGTCGTGCTCCTCGGCCTCTCCATCATCGGCAACAACTGTCCCAACATCTACTCCGTATCCCTCTCCCTCCAAGTCCTTTCGGAGCACACCCAACGCGTCCCGCGCTTCATTTGGACGCTCATCGGCACCGCCGTGTACGTGGCCGTCGCCATCCCCGGCTACGCGAACTTCGAGGACGCACTCGAAAGCTTCATGCTGGTCATCGGGTACTGGCTCGCCATCTACGAGGGCGTGTCGCTCACCGAGCACTTCGTGTTCCGCCGCGGCTCCCTGGGCAACTACGCGCCCGAGACCTACGCCGAGCCCAAGCGCCTGCCCCCGGGCCTCGCGGCCGTCACGGCGTTCTGCGTCGGCGTCGCGGGCGCTATACTCGGTATGGCGCAGAAGTGGTTCACGGGCCCTATCGGCGCGCTGTGCGGCGCGCCCCCGTTCGGAGGCGATGTGGGCTTCGAGCTGGCGTTTAGTTTCGCGGCTGTGAGTTACGTGGTTCTTCGAACGGTTGAGAGGGCGGCTTTCGGGAGGTAACGAGGGAAAAAAAAAAGAAGAAAAACAGAAAGAAAAGAGGAAAAGAATAGAATGGATCGGGACAAGCGTCTTGGATCTAAGATTAGAAAGGACAGACGGGTTTCTGCATGCGATGTTTTGATTGCCACTTATCGATCTCCTGGCCTACCTAGAAAAAGAGGAGTAGAGCAGAGTAATAAGATAGCAGATGAAACGAACGAAACGAAACGAAATGCTATTGTTGCTGTGGATGTGTTTGATGCCATACCATATGAAGTGAGCGATTAAGACAGAAGCCTTTGACGAGCTTCTATGGACATATTGCTTTCTGGCGGACGCCAGATTTATATATATTACCTGCTGGGTCCAATACGCCTGAATCCGTGTTGTTTTCTTTCGCCTGCCTGTCAGATCCTTATAAAGCTCTGTGTAGCTTGCAAAGTCACTAGTTTAACATGTGGCCCCAATCACTGTGATTCACACTATGGATGTTTTATACGTGAATTTACTACCTAGTACCATACAGGTTTGCCGGTAACGAAGAGTACAGATACAAAGGTGGGTGAATCGGGTACATCCCTGAGTTCTACCCTGTCCGGCTGCAGTTTCCATCCTGAGCGCCAGTCCAACCTGATGCAATATGCCTGGTTATAGAAATCAAAAGACCCTCCAGCGGTATTCACAAGTATTTTTCCGTCCCTTATAAAGAAAACATTTGACGAGGCACAGTCGGTTTGCAATCAACTCAGATGGAAAAAGGAAAAGGGGAAAAAACGATTTGATCGACATCATTTGAGGGCTTGGAACTCGGACTATTTCCACTCCCGTAGTCTCCATGTTGGCGTAGAAGAGACGGCGGGTTATGGTGACCGTAACTGTATGGTGGAGTGTTGTGACATCGTCAGACTCACTAAGAATTCGAAGAGGTTACACGGCTGTGGTGGCAATTCACTCATTAGCCGCCTCGGATTCCTCGTCTTTGGCATCAGGCTGGTCATCTTTGGCCTCGGACTTGTTACCCTGGGCTTCAGACTGGTCGTGGGCCTCGTCCTCAGTCTGACCATCGATATTATCCTCGGTCTTGTTATCGATATTGTCCTCGGTCTTATCGTCGATGTTATCCTCAGTGTTGCCATCGATCTCATCCTCCGTCTTGTCCTCTATCTTGTCATCGGTTTCGTCATCGTTCGCACCCGATTCGTCACCAGCTGCTGCAGATCCGTCGCCTTCCACTTGGGCGGTCTCGCTCTCCGCCTCCTCCGCTGCTTCCTGATCCCCCGCTACCTGCTCCATTTGTCCTTGGCCCTGAGCAGGCGCTTCGGCTGGAGCAGGCAGGGGTTCTTGGTCCAAGTCACCAAACGAAGTCTGATGATACCACTGGGTGTAGGGGATTCGGAAGTAGACGCCGTTTACAACATCTGGTAGATAATCGAACGGGTCAGGATTGTTTAACTGCCAATGTTGGAGATAAGCAGCATGAGACTGTGACTGAGATGGAGAAGGTTCTGTGGATTCTGTGGGTTCGGCGGGCTCGGTGGGCTCGGTGGGCGGAGAGGGCGGAGGGGGCGGAGGGGGCTGAACCGCCTGACCTATAGTCAAGGCCCTCGTGGTAATACGAGCTAACTCGTCTTCAGACCCCTCTTCTCCGTCCTGTTCCGGATTCTGGCCCTGCTGGGGAGGAGCGTCATCTCCTACGAAGAAGACCTTCACTGTCTTGAATTGGCTGGCTACCTGATCGATGAATTCATCCATCGCAGCCTTATCTGCCTAAGGGTAAAACTGGGATTTTTGAAAACTCTCGGCCGAGATATCTCCCGCCTTACCAGAGATTGCCGGCTTGGTATCGGAGCCGGTAGACAACGGTGATGCTGACTCAACAGGGGGTGCCTTAATGGCAGCGATAGGCTGGCCGGGTTTCTTAGCTATCTCTAAGAACGTAGCAGGAAGGTATCCGAGGCGGCCGTCTCTGGCTCGGCAGCGCCACCACTCGCTCGGGTTACCTAGAGGGTCGCTCTTGCTCAAGACTGCAATGAAATCTCCCTTCTTGACGGCAAGATCTACTCCTTGGGTAGCATTGCCTGCCTCAGGGGTAAAATCGTATAGTACACGATAGAACTCAAGCTTGCTCGGATCAAGTGGCGCATTCTGACCAGCAACCTCGAGGCGCTTACGCTCCTCATCAGCAGATGCACCGACGGAACGAATCATCTTGTTCAGAAGGTAGGGGAGACCAAAAGCCGCAACGAGGAAGAAGATAAGAGGCTTCCTGCTGGGCTTCGGTTGGCCTGGGGCGCCGGAGGGTGCCTGGCGTCCCTCGAAGCGGGCGAAGGCTGCGGGAGTGAGTGCCATGGCATCAGCAGGCATAGGTCGGCCAGTCAATTTGGCAAAGAGTGTTCGAAGCCATCGCAGGACGGTGTAAATCCCAAGGACTGACCCAAGGGTGTTGCGTAAATTGCTAAACTGCTCCGCAACAGACACCATAGCTATAAAAGCAAGTACTTGGTTAGTAACCGCAATCACAATATACACTTCACACCGATGTCACTTACCGAAGAAGCTCGAGTGGGTTGCCATATACGTGCTCTCGAGCATCTGAGCAAAGCCACCGAAGGCACCAACAATTCCTTCGAGCATCTGAAAAGTCGCCAGTGTGTTGTTGTTAAAAGAATTGGTCAGGCTACCCGGGTTGTTTGGATCGTTCGGCATCATGCCAGGCATGCCACCGTACATTCCGCCATACATGCTTCCGTAGCTGCCGTAACCACCCATACCGCCCATACCGCCCATACCACCCATGCCGCCATACATTCCAGTGCCGTAACCACCGTAGCGGGAGTACGGGGATGAATAAGGGCTATAGGAGTACGGCGTTCGGCTGTATGCAGATGCGTTCTGGTTGACAGCAGACGTTAGGGAATCAGGACGCGGCGGGATGGCCGGGGTAATAGTCGGGTTCGTAGCAGCAGTCGCTGTCGAGGGAGCCGTAATGGCATTCGTGGTCGCCGAAGGGGTGAGAAGGGTGCTGTTTGCAGCCGTTCCATTTGGCGTAGCAAGGTTCGCTAGGAGAAGGTGAGTAAAGGCGAAGCGGAAAATACACGATGTTGACATGTGAAAATGAACAGCGGTGAACTTACAGGAACCTGTGGCGCCGGCACGCTCCCAAGGTTTGGGTGGCGAAGCCATGACTATTGAGACGATTGCGATATTTCAATGATCGATCGTGAACAGATTGATTGATAGAAAGATAAAGTCGACGTTTGAAAAGAGCCGCAGCAAGATGCGACAAAGACGCGACGAGTTGGTGGATTAAGTGGTAGGTTGAAAGAAGTTGAAAGACCGAGACCTCGGTACTAGGTATTAGGAATTAGGAATTTGCTCCATTCGTTCCTGACCCTGTTGCAAGCCACGCCTTCCTTTCGGCTGCGGTAAATAGAGCCCAATGAGGTACACATATAGCGCACGGACCTCTATCTTCACGTGATGGTTTACCCAAATCACAGCTGGGCAGCGAGTACCTCGGTACGTCATTACAGTACGATAAGCATAAGCACGATAAGGAACCTGGACATTGAACCTCCAGGGCTTTGAGCCCCCTTTGAATGGACAACAACTTTGTAGACATATAATAACCTATGCCATTGGTTTAGGTTGCTAATGCTATAGCAATGCCTCTCTAGAGTAATTATGGAATATTATACCTTTACGGCCTCAAGCCTCGTCCTCATAGTCTAACAGTCCTCGATAACGCGTTTATAATCGCCACCGTTCTCTCTACTCCTCGGGAGCTACTTCAGTAGTCTACTCTCACTTCTAGCGAAATAGCTTATGAGTTCGCTTCCTATCGCCCCGGTTGATTCGACAGTTGATCGGACTCTCGGGTCCCGCAAAGACCAGGCCGTCGTATAGGGCAGACCCGATAATGGATCCGGCTATTGTACCAAGCCATGGTCCGTAGAACCACCATCCCGTCTGAAATACTTCTGGCCCGCGGTAGCCAACCGCCCAGGCCACGACTCTTGGGCCAAAGTCCGAAGCCGGGTTCAGTGCGGAACCTATATTGTAACCAAGAGCAAACTTCAAGGTGGTTAACAAGAGGCCAAGCACCTATTTTCTTGTAAGTATTCTGTTTTGGGTCACGAGTCATGAGCCATAGGGGGGTAGGTAGATCATAGGGAATGGTATCATTCAGCACCCGGGAAGATAACTCACCAAGGCATGCATCCCGGCACCTGGCGGGTTATTGCGGTCGTCCCCGAGGGCGAATACAGCAATCATCATTATTGCGCTACCGACCACCTGATCGAAGAAAGCCGTACCCATCGAGACCCACTCCTGAGGACTTGAAAAGAAGGTCTTGGCTGTACTCGTCATGGTAGGGTCGACATATCGAATAGTATCTCTATAGATACCGAAAGCTAAGGCGCCGGCCGTGAGACCGGCAACAAACTGGACAAATACATAAATCAGGCACGAGCGCCAGGGGAACCCGCGAAAGAGCGACAAGCTGATCGAAATGGCTGGATTCATATGGGCCCCTGAAACGCCGCCGGCGATATAAATACCAAACATCCAGCTGAGGCCGGAAGCCCAACAAGCAGTCGCGTAGTCGCCATATTTTACCTCCTGGCTGGCAGACAGATTCACAGAGAGGGTCGCCCCTAATGCCATGAACACAGCCATCCCTGTCTGGAGGCCTCAGTTAATCATGACGATAGGGGAACGTATTTGAATCGTTTACGGGTGAAGGGGGCGGAACATACAGCAAGGAATTCTGCGAACGGTTCGGGGTGCTTTGCTCTTAGGCGTGCCCACCAATTTAGGGATTCGTTCGGATCTTCATCACTTTGCTTTACGTCCTCATGCTCACGCGGGCCTAATGGTTCGCTGTCTATTCCGTAATTGCGAAGGTCCTCTCTGCTACCCTTGTTCGTGTCATGCGTTTCATTCGTGCGCTCTCTACGCGTAGCGTCTTCCTCCCCGGGTTGATATTCAAAGACCGGCTGTCCCGCATCGTTATATCGGTCGCCATGAGAAACGCCTGCGGCTGTTCTTCGTGCCCCTGAGCTCCGGCTCCCCGCCCCGCTCTCCTGCTTCTCAACATTCGATGAAGCTTCTCCGCCGATCTCGCCACGTTCTGCAAGCTCTTCCGGAGCTTTGGCTACAGGCGCGACAGTCGGCTTCTTTTCCCAGCGGACCACATGTGGCAGTGGCCTGCCGAGGCTGAAAAGTGGTTTTGTTCTCGGTTGACTATACCACGGATTAAGTTCGTAATACCTGCCGTTGACCCATATGACATTCTGTGGTGGTGGATCACGGTTCGATGGTTTTCGTTGAGCTCGCTGACCACTGCTACTGCCCGTGGACCTTGGACCGGAATTCCGACTTAAATTTGATTGTGTTGGGCTGACGATATTCGGTAAGTTAGACTGACGTAGAGATACGTTCGGAGGTAGGTCTGTGATAGTATCGGTCGATTCTTTAGGAACCTCTGCCGAGAGGTATCCGGTTTGAGGCCGATCTACGGCAGGGTCTGTCCCTCTTCTCTGAGCCATAATACTAACAGAGACTAGTTTTTCTTCATCCAAAAAGCCAATGATTCTTACAGATTGGATTCAAGTTAGAATGTAGAGGATATCCATTGGACTTTTGCGAGTCATTTCCCGACTTATAAAGAAGTCATAAAGTCATAAACCTTAAGGCTTTTGAGCACAGGTGCAACCTCCATTATCAAAGCTGAAGCTACCTAAGTAGGGCACGGTGACGTCTTTGGACGGGAGCAAAAATTTGGTCCGACCCCCAGAGGAGGCAACGACGGGTTGACTCTCGATTGCTGCAAATGTTTGCGAAGCACAAGTCTCTGTGCGTCTATATGCTCCTAACCGGAGGCTTTGCTCCGCAGCCGATCGAATGAACACGAAGGGACGGATATACACGCAGGTAAACTGAGCTTTAACTTGGGTAGCTAGCCATTAGGCCCATCGAGTCAATTCAATATTCTGCATCAATCTATACTACGTTTCCATATTTACCCACTATTCATTCATATTCGCCCGAGATCAATCGATCTGGCAGTCTAGCCCGCAGGAAAGACTCGGCAGCTTACAGGTTTGTCCTCGATTTCTCACTCCACATAGGTACATACATGTATGTAGCTATCCTCCCACGCAAACCACCCTCTCGGAGAGGACGCTCAGATCCAATACCCAGTGTCTTTTCTATGTTGCTCACGAAGAGCCGGAGATGCTTCGACCTGTCAATGTGTCCTCCATGTCACCCTAATTAAAAAAGCGGGTAGCAACCAGAATTCCTCTACTATTTATATGGTAATTACCATATTCTTGGATTCGAGTGACGTCGTCGGTATCTACCGGAGAACGGATTCTAACTAACAGGAGTTAAGCGCCGCACGCCGTCACACTACTAAGGGAGCCGCAATCGATCTATGTGCTAATAGGTACATACTCAGGCGAGACTGGCGATTTTAGTATCACCAATCGCTCCGCCATGATGACGCCTCTCCCCAGCGCCGGCAGTCAGTTCGTCGTGGGGTTTCTTTGGCGCGTTCTAGTTCAATCGCTCGTTCCTGGACTACCGGGAACCATAAGCAAGGCTTGGACTTTACGATGCCCCGTACGCGTAGCTGGCTTCTAATAACCCACTACGGAACCTGCTCGCAGTATATCACATTATCCGATTTATTCAATCCGAGAGGGTTGCAAATACAAATTGACAGATACGCTTAATCTGGTTGTGCTGAGAGACTAATAATTAGTACCGTTCAAGCTAGAAATTTAAGTAAAGCTTCTATAAAGAGTTCTAGTTCAGTCACTTCTCAATGGTCTTGGGTCTAACCAACCGGCCCTACGAGGGCGTGATCGCTGGAAAATTGCTCGGAGTATGCTCAGTTCTCCTTTTCAGGGCAATCAGTTCGTCTCATCTTCTATATTGGCTTTCCTAGTATTAGAATGCATCCAAGGCGACCGTCTGTGTGAGAGGGGCGCAGACCATGACTTTGACAGAGGCTATGATCGCAGAGCCGTGCGCCTTAAAGGGTTACACATCGGCAAAAGGCCCGAGTAGGTAGGTTTGGTATTTGCATGTGCCATTGACCTTAAGGAGGGCTTGACAGATAAAAGCATCTAGGACCTAGCCAGTAACTAGTACCAACAACGATGTGAATAGATTCCCGGTGCTAAGGCGTCGCCACTAACTAACTAGTACTTAGCATTAACACTACCATATCGGTCTAGAAGGAACCTGCAGTGCCTTAAGGAGAAACTACCTTCAAACCATCGACTAGTCCAGCTTTGATCGTGTGAACGACCCCATTATAGAAAGGAGCGCCAGCAGATACCAATAGCGCTAATAGGAATCGAACCTTAACTCACCAGAAACCTCCAAGCATCATATAGTATGTAGTATGTCCATTACTCCGCTTACCATACGGCCGCTCTCCAGATGTCCTCGGTGCCTGAGTTCTATTAGTATGTAAGGCTAATAGGACGACAGCCTGACCATTCGGATTTTTATACTCGACCTACCTAAGAATTAAACAGCGTGATATGCGGCAGTGTACAGACGCTAAAGTCAAAGGCGCTAAGCTTGCAGGTTTAAGTGGTGCTATCGTTGGCGCGGATGGTCCCTTAGCCCCTATGACGGTCGAGATTGCTTCCTATGTGTACACCTAGTCTAATCCAGACGTGCTACACGTACCCTTCTCCAACTACTTCTGTGACAATTGACCCTGAAGTCCTTGCTATCGTTATATCAGGCATACACTCATCGAAGTCATTTCTCTAGACAACTTGCTAAGAACTATGTAGATAATCGACACGCCGCACATCGATGTATCCCAAGGAGTAGGGAGGTTTACGCGGGGTAGCATAGGCGTGTACCCTATGAGAGACGAGGCCAACAATCTTCCATGTCGTAGTGATACCTCGGGGCGTGGCATGTTCGAAATAGACTCAATGGATTACTTGTTACTGGAGGTAGGTGAAGGGGGTAAAGGGGCAAATTCTAGAGGAACCTTGACGAGCCAAGAGACGGACAGCAACGCATCTATCCGGATGCAAACAACCGGGAGGGCTAGCGCAAAAGTTCACAACGTCTAACACATCCGGATCCAACTAAGGAGCAAAGAAAAACTGAAAAGAAGCATGGGGCAAATGTTGAACTGGACTTGTATTTGCGCAGAGAACTTATCGGATCTTCGTATGTAAGGCCCGGCTTACGAAGTATTCTGATATTACATGATTGGGTATAATTTTCAACGTAGCGCGGGGTTGGACACGGATGCCGGGCCGCATCCGAGATACATACGTGTATTATGTCTCCTCCCGGCCGGGTAATTGCTTGGCGAGTCGTACGGGAAGCATGGGGAACTGGGAGCATCGAACCTGTCTCGGGTTGCTCCCGAGACTGTAACAGAGCCTCATGGTCACACGGACCTCGCTCTCTCTCTCTTAACCCCATATTACTCACGTCCTCCACATCCCAGCCGATGGTAAGGTCATCCGCCTAGAGTCGCGGAGCTTTCCGAACCGCCATCGGCAAAACTCACAATAACCTTTACTTCACGCACAAAGCAGGATATTCCGAAAAAATAGGGCATCCACTAACGGTGTAAATCAATCAATCATAGTAGGCGAAAGAAACAGATGGTATATGGGCAGATAAAAAACTTTGCAAACAAGCTGCTCCTATGTCCATCGATAAAAAGCACAAAGTAACCTCAGAAACCTCATCCATCCCGTCCTTCCTTCCTCCCTACGTCTCCCTCCATATCACTTCGCGTCCCTCGTCACAAACGCAACAACTTTAAGCACCGAAAGTCATCAGGCTGAAGAGGTCGATGTGCTTCTCGTCGTTGATCAGGTCCTCGACCTGGTCGGAGGTCAGGCTCGTCGAGAAGTCGAAGTCGTCGTCGAGGACCTTGATGGAGGCGGTGGAGGAGGCGGCCTGGAAGACGACGGCGACCTTCATGGGCTTGTCGGTGGGGCGGTCGAAGTAGTGGGAGTCGCCGGTGCCGGCGGCGAAGTGGAAGGTGGACTTGGCCTTGGTGTCGCCGGAGCGCAGGACCTCGATGATGTCGGCCTCGCCGCAGCCGCCCTGCTGGGGGCTCGAGTTGTCGCCGGCCCAGCAGCTGCACTTGCTGTACTGGCCCGTTCGGGGGATGGCGCCGTTGAGCATCCAGAACGCGGGCATGTCCATGTTCCAGCCCTGCTTGTTGCTCAGGGGCATCGTGAACTCAGCCAGGAAGACCTTGTTGGCACCCTCGAAACCCTCTGTAATTATGTTAGTATTTGATATCAAGGAACAGGAATTTCGATTACATCGATTGTGGGGGGTCGCGTACTGTAGGCAACAGAGCCAGGACGAACGGTACCGCAGCTCTCATCGCACTCCTTGTCAGAGGCAATGATGATTTCGCTGGAGTCGTCGATGAGGCCTTCCTTCAGGATGGTAGGGGAAGCGGCGGCCTTGGTGCCGTCCTCGTTGCAGTAAGCCAAGCTGGAGCCCCAGACGCTGCGAACAGGTTAGTCACCGGTACTACCTCTCTTCATCTCCCCTAACTAGATCGCACTTACGTATCCCAGGTACCAGAAATAGCCGGGTCACCAAGGTTGCCGAGGAAGACGAGACCGTCAGCGACCTGGTCCTTGGCGTTGTAGTAGGCAATGCGCTCGAAATCGCCGGCGGGGACCGAGACCGAAGGCGAGCTCTTTCCCTTAGAAGAGGACGTCTTGCTCTTGGAGGGAGACTCGGCGGGGGAGCCCTTGCCAACGGAGGCGGCAGAGACGGGGGCCGGGGTTGCCTCGGGCGCGGCCGTCTTAGAGCCGAACCAGTTGTTCTCCCAGCTCACGGTGACGCCATCGATGACGGCCGTGACCATATCGGCGCGCTTCTCGGCTTCGGCGTGCTCATGGTGCTTCTTATGCAGGTGCTGGTGGCCGTGGCGCTTGGAATGAACCTGGGGAACGTCACGCTTGCCCTTGGAAGGAGTGTAGACAGCGACGGACTTGAGCTCGAGGGGACCACGGAAGTGCAGAGTCAACTGCGATCGCACGTTAGATGTTAAACGCGAGGGAGCTATGCGACAGAAAGGGAAATGATACTCACGTCCTCGTCGAAGGGGGCGATGGGTCCAGAGTAGTCCTTGTCCTTGAACGTGCAGGTACCCGAGTTATCCATCTGCGCGACGGCACGGTACTTGCCAGCGATGTCGAGACCGCTATACTTGATTTGCTTGACCGCATTGGGGCAGAAGAAATTTCCGAACTCCTCGAAAGCGTCGTTACAGAAGCCGGCATTGGCGACCGAGGCGGCGGCCACGACGATCGCGGTCGAGTACTTCATGGTGAGTCCTTGATGAACGATGTTTGCTCAGAGGGTAAATCGTGAGGCTATCCGGGATATATCCTTCAGAAAGTATCTGTCTTGCGTCTTTTGACCAGTTAGGGATCGTCTTAGGTGGATAGATCGTTAATGTGGAAATGCACCTTTTCTCTCTTTTTTCTCGGAAACTGTGCCGGAAGTATAGTAGCTACGAAGCGAATGTGTGGCAAGCAAACAACAACCTAGAGCACAAGTTCGAGAAGCGCAAACAATAAAGCGTCCCTCCCCCGGCGTGAATAGAAAATGTTTGTTTGTTAAGGAGCGGCTTGGTGAAAATTCACCAGTGACAATGAGTGACTCAGCTAATTGCTTCCGGGCAAAGAAGGACGACGACAATGAAGATTGAAGGGTAACAAGAAAAGGGAGGAAGGAATCAAGTGTAGTAGTAATTCAGTAGAAAGGGGGTGGGTGAATTGAGATTACGAACGAGGACCAGGACCTTGGCGACGTGGAGGGACTTGGAGGGGGGTGGGAAGAAGAAAGGTCAGTTTCAAGATAGACGCCACACAGATACATCAGATACATGGATTTGTTGTTAGCATGCCCTTGAATAGTTCCTAATGCCTCTTCGTGATTGGAGGTTGAGAGCAAGCCCAGTGCGGCGGACAAGGGGGACTAGATTGGTCGCTAAAATCTTGTACCTGCGTCGTGCATGAATGGGTGACTTCGAAGTGACATTGTTAATACACCCAATTTGGCACTGCGTCCCATGTATCCCATCTATTCTGACCTATCCCAAGGGGGGCTAAGATCAGGGGGATCTGCGCTTAAGCTAGCATTACAACCAGGAACCATCAATAGGAACACACCACATGCCTTTTGAAGCCTTGCAAACTTGCTGGGGGGTTCGTCTGGTATTATTTCCTCTTTTCCTGTAAAACCCCTTCATTCCATGGATGGTGATGGACCGCGAGAGGCCTGATCGTCGCAGCGCTACGACCTAACACCCCAAATATCCACTCGCGGATAATATTACCATCAATGCTGATGCGATCTAATAGGACCGTCTTCTCGACGCCCCAGTTTCTACTCATTTCGTCAATACCAAGCTTTTTAAAGGATGTGCTTCGATCGTCCAGATCAACACGTTGGCAGGCTAACATTTAGAATCGCTAGAAGGATAATTCGCACACGATCTCTATTTAGACTTGTAAAGGACGAGTCAAGCTGGTGGCCAGACTATTCCCTAAGGCATCTTAGAAGAGGAAATTTTTTCTAACATGTGGGCGGCGTTCCATGGACATGGGAAGCAAAGTCCATGGAAGCTACTGCGGAATATGGCCATGTGTGTACGTGAATGAATCAGAAAAGGGACCGAAGACAAATTAGCGACACAAATTTTCCGAATCTGCTAGTCATGTCTACCAATCTAACAGGCTGACGGGTGCTCTAAATTGGAAAACAGAAAATCGACCTGCCGCTACACCAAGCATCTATTTCCAAATGGGTAATCCTTCACTAACCAAGTCTGCTTAAAGTGCATCCAGTCTAGGTAGGTATCATTAGGTAATCTCATTGCTCCTGGTCAATCCTTTTTAAGCTAACCTAACACTTCAAGTCCCTGACTTCTTCCAAGATATCAATCTCGCCGAATGCTACTAAGTAACCAGAGCCAAGGGCTTCGCAGCTCTTGGATTTAATGAGAGCAATAAAAACCGGTACTTTAGCAACGCAACTTTGTAAATAAGCAATTCATCTTAGTTCACCCATTTTGGCCAAGTGAATGAACTACTATGCGATGTGAGTCGGATTTCTGTAATAATCAATGATTACTATCGATCACCTAGTTTACGACCGGATTCAAGTAGCGTACCTACCTGTCATTGACACGTCATCTTGCTGCTGATTGCAGCTGTCGTGTACGGCCGGGATTATCACGGACCATACGGCGACAGCGATAACCACATTTCTGTCGTACGCAATCCACACGCCAGTTGAATTTCAAGACCGCTGTTCCTTGCTACACCTCGTTAGCAGCGCGTGGCTTACGTACGGCTAGTTCCATTACTGTGGTAATAATGTAAAGGGATTCATCAGGAATTGAATTGTTATTCGTTCCCACGCACCGACCGCCAGTGACGCACGTGGCTGGTTTCTGAGTCTGTCATATTTCCTGAGGCGCCGGAGCGCTCCAATAGCATCATCACACCCCTCGCCGTGAAATAACGCAATCTTGCGCTGAATAAACGGGTAAGCATGTGATGTGAATGCTCAGCTGCGGTTCCGATAGGGTTTGCTGCATCCCACTGCCGACGGGATCCCGGCTACCTGCACATTTCTCAGGTGAGATTTCCTTTTTTTAATTTTTCTTCTTCCATATAATCTTTTCATATCGATAGACGAAGATGCTGGAGATAGCGGCCAAGGCACTAGCCACGTAGTCAACCCACAGCAAACAATTCAACGCCACCGACCTGTAAGCATCGACATCACCAGTCTTTCCGTGCGTTCAAATCTGCAATTTCCCGGTGCCATGGAAAGATGAAGATGTCTTGCTAATGAGAAAACCCTTGAATCTTCGTTGTATGATTAATTAACCAAGCCCCGCCATTCATGACCCATATGTTCCAACGATCCCAACCTTCTCATCGATTGCCCCTCTTTCGTCCGCGAAAAAGGGGGCTAATCCCTCGAGTTATCTCAGGTATATACATATATGAAGGTAGTCAACGATGATTCAACCCTATTATGACAGAAATCCGTACATATACCCTAACCAAAGGTTTGGAGAATTTGAAGTCACCCATTCTTTGAATATATCATAGCCCCGCGTTAGAACCAACGCAACAAGAAAGCGAACATATCCAAGCGGCGCCTTCAATCCCAAAGGCGAGGACAGAGTCGCACATAAAAATTATAGTGGGAATTTCTCGGGCTCTCCGTTTCGGTATGAATTGGCTCGCCGTAGTGCAATTAGTACTTTCGAAACTCGACGCCGATGGTTTCGAGCCCATATGCTGAATGGCCTATCTGCTGCGTCACTCATCTCCGCTACGGGAGTAAACATGTCAGTTTATCAGACCTCCATAGATGACCTCTGGATGGATTGGTTGAAAAGGAGGACTCACACTGGTATATGCCGTGAAGAGATGTCATCATTGAATCATTGCATCACTCGATATGCCTACCTGGTAACCTACCTTTTCTCGCCCTTCCTATCTCCCTCGGTCTGCAGAGGGGTATCTGTTCTCCGGGAGGCACGAATTATCCTACGAAAGTCACTCGCCAGTCCATTCATCTTCCGCAACCATCGACGTGTAGCTTCTCCGATGCACCACAGGGGTTACGTGTGTCGACTCTTTAGAAGCTTGAGGGCAGGGCACGTTTCTATGTAGGTAACCAAGATACTAGCCAAGACCGACTCATTGCTCTTCACCGTAACACTTCGCAGTAGTCACGCAGGGTGGGAGGCATCACTGAGCAGAACGGCACCAGCTTAAATCTAATCCTCTTAATTCGGTGTCCGTTTCAAGTAAAAAGGTGTGTGTTGTAATGTAGTATTTATCCGAATATAGTGGTAAATACACAAGGATTGGAGGTAACCTCGTTTTCTTTAGCCTCTTTCCTTGGCATGACTCAACTTTTAGAGAGCTGGCCATACCTCTCGTGGGAGACGATTCGTGGTGAAAAAGCCAAGGACATGACTATCTCGAAGTCAAACTCGTCGTCACAGGTAAAGCTAACAACATGGATACTCCTTTACCGTTCGAGTCGTTAAGAGAAAATATCGACTCGATGTTGTTATTAACTCGAAGGAGGTGAGAGCTCTGCGCCAGCACCTAACCTAAGACCAAGCAACTCAATCGCCACCCTAGCATACTGGCTTCTCGAATGATGACGCTTAAAGCCCGCAGGCAGGCGTCCTTAAGTAAAGGGAAATAATAGAGACGCGACTCTACTAAGTTCTATCTAAGTTAACACACCAAGATTTTGGTGGATATATGCTAATAGAGGGGGCTAAATCCTGTGCACCGAGTAGGAGAGTTGGCCACTATAGCTCATTAGTCCCGTACAAGAGGGCTCCTCTTAGGGTAAGGGTGTCCGTAGGAGATAAAAGACTCCTGCGGTATATAGGTTCATAGTATTGGCTAGATGGGAGTTGAGGCTCTCTGCACAAGAACGTGGTTACTCCCCAGGCTTCTTAATCCACCTCGTGGTAACTGAGGCTGGTTATACTTATTCCCCAATAATGCAGATGATCTATTTAAGTTAATTGACTTCCGCCTAAAACTTCTCTCGAAGCTAGCCATGCAGGTGATCCGGGATAGTAAGAGGTGGATTTGAGCATACGTTCGCCGAGTAGGCACCAACTCGTGTTTCAAGAAAAGGTACCAATCAAAAGCCAGAATAAATATAGGTGGTAGTAGCCCCTAATAACGAAACGGCATCCTGGCAATCCAAACGCAGCAGGCGAGAAAATGGATCTTGATACTAAGTTAAGGGTTTCGTGTCTATCCCCTATTCATGGTATCAACGACGTGGGGTTTCTTGGAGTTAGTAGGATTCAAACAAAGACATGATGCCTTCGTAAACGTCGTCCATGATGGATGAGTATCAATATGTTTAGCACCACACCATTAATAATGAAGTCCATCGTCTCTCTGAGCCTCTTCGAGTTACAAGTCTTCGCACATAGCATGAAGATAGGTCTACCTGAATATGACTTCAGCTGGAGATTTACGACGAGACATAAGGGTCCTAGCTT
Source organism: Hypomontagnella submonticulosa (assembly GCA_022984865.1). NCBI lineage: Eukaryota > Fungi > Ascomycota > Sordariomycetes > Xylariales > Hypoxylaceae > Hypomontagnella > Hypomontagnella submonticulosa. The sequence goes on from JAJKLF010000015.1 coordinate 835,898, forward strand.
TGGACCCTGTTTATAATCGATACTAAACATCCAACGAGAGTTCCTCTTTCTCTCTCACCATGGCGAGTTCTGCCAGGGCGATAGGTAGATAGGAATGTGAACAAGCCACAACCACTATTCTGCTTCGATTCACCATTCCTGGGCAGTTTTTAGTGTGGTTGTAAGGCTGTGAGGGCATCTACTAATGTCGTGGGCCGACCAGAGGAGAAAATGAGATTATATGATGGTATGCCCGTCCGAGTGGACTACAGTGTCTGGTAAGCTTCGCAGTAAGGGTTCCTGGACCGTATTGGGCATCTGGCGTTCCAGTAGAGCTGAGACTCGGCAAGTGCTTGATTATGTGGAAGCTTCTTTCAAGGGACCCACGAGCCGGGGTAATAGTCTGCCCTTCAGTGCTTGGTATGTGATGATTCGCAAACTTAGTGGTGTTGCTCGGTTCATGACGTAAAGTAAGGATCGCTTGCCATCTTTCGGGTGCAGCAGATTCGAACAAGAAGCAAGCTCACTGTACCAAAGGAGTCTCGAGATAGGACTCGCGGATGGAAGACCTTCTGCAGATCGATATCCCAGGCGACGTGTGGTATCAATACGGAGGGCTCTGTCATGACTATATCACGATGCGGTATCGTTTACATTCGAAAGGATATAAGACTCTCCACGGTATATAAAAGCAACTCCTTGCGATACGCCATATATATGGCTCTCGCTCTTATGTCTTTGGGTTTCGGCATACAAGGCGCTTAAGGACTTTTTATTTTCTTCAGACGGGGATAGAGTCAGAGCGCCGCTCGATATAAGGAAATTTTACTCACACTACTCCGCTCTAGTAATACCTTAGTAGCTAATTTCGCGTCAGCGTTAGCTGATACCTAAGCGGTCCGCCATCACTAGGAAAAAAAAACTCACGATATCAGAATGATGAACACAAAAATCATTATCGTGAACGTAAATTGAGATCCTGAGTATGATTGTCCATGTATCAATATTCGAACCTATATGCGCTGCCATCAAAACCACGGCACTTATCACTGTACCATATGGCAAAAAGGAGGTGTTATGAGAGCTGCAGGATTCGAACCTGCGCGGTTTCCCATCGCGGATGTTACAAGGTATTCGTTAGAATGACCTAAACACGACGCCTTAACCACTCGGCCAAACTCCCATTTGTTGTTTCACGGTGTCAGGAATTTGGCTTTATGGATATATATCGTTGCCCAATGGGCACTAACAAAAATGTGCTCCATTTAATATGGATACCGAATAGATAGTGAATGTGTGACTATCGCAAATGAAAATCAAATTCTAATCTTTCACTATTGAGCTAAGGAGAATTTTGCAAAAGGGTCTCATCTCATTGGCAATGGATCATTGATGGGTAGCATTTAATCCATTTCATACCACCTAAAAAGGGGGCATGGTGAGTGCGCCGAATAGCCACGCCGCAACATTTCAAGGTCGCCTAACTCAACCTGATAATTAGTACTTCCGTTAGCACAGCTCACTATTTTGCCATTCAATTAGGAAACAAATCCATTGCCGTAAGACCGAAAATGTAGGATGGTGCTCTGGAACCCGATAAGACATGGCTTAGACCAACGCAACGCCGGGTTCTTTACAGATACGATCGGTCCAAGATGCGGGTGTACTGAGGATATGCAGTCAGCAGGCAGCCAACCCATCGTATCATCGTATCGTGGCATTTATGACCGATTTGGTCTGAGCTGCCGTTACACAAGCCATGCAGCTCATATCGACCTCAACCAGTATCAGTGCTGCAAGGGCGCCACGTTTGGGCTATGAGGCTCTGCATGATGTAAGCCGTATTGACGACACTTGAAGGTGCAATTTCATGGGACTCGTGGTATCTGACCAAATGAATAGGATATGGTTCTGGAGCTATTAATATAGACGCCGGCGTCATAATCATATGTATTCATCACTCATTACATTATCGTTAGCCAAAACCTACAACGAACCCCCCAACCTTAACCCCAGAGGAGATATGTCATACGGTTACAAGCCTCTCTTGTGAGGCCGGAACTGCTGTACGTGGTCTGGATTCTCGGTTGCTTTTAACCGGAGCGAGATCAATACCATCAGTATCGGCTTCACCCCTTCCCCATACCGTCGTTGCGTCTGACCTGAATTCGTTGAATGGATTCGCTGGGAGCTCTGGGCCCCTGGTTCGAGGAACGTTCTTTATAACATCCGGTTTTGAAGACGGTTTTCGACCCATCAACTGCCTAACTAAAGGCTTCAGCATCGGGATCGAAGCGCAGATCAAGCCTAAACTCGACTCCAATGTAGTCCACTGCAGCAATGAGAGTTAGCTTTTTTCCTCCTTCTTTTAGCTGAGTAAGAGGTCTAGGGGTTTAGTCATGTCAGGGGAATGAAAATTGGGGGTAGTTGCAGCAGGGGTATCTCAACATTGGAGGCCAGTCAACAGGGGCGAGAGCGCTTACGATTGCAAAGGAGAACGAATCCCATTGTGCATATTTCGGATTGAGGAATTCCCAGGCCACAGCCATGCGAGTCAAGGAAGCGCATGCCACAAAAATACCCAAGGTCAACACAAACGCAAGAGCAACTTTCTGTCGTGTCGGGAGATGCATCTTGAGAATGTGGGGGAGCACCAGTCCAATCAGCCAGACATCGGTCGCAGTATGCAGGGCGGCTGACGCTGTCAGGATCGGATAATATGCGAGGCAATGTCCCACCCTGATATCAAATTCGTATCTGTTTTCTACCGGATTGCACAGAAAGAACGTGAGGAGGAAGAAAACCGTGCCGTACACCACGACGCAGGCCATGGTGACGAGGACGAGGACTCGTTGATACGGCAGCTTCAATATTCGCAGGTAGAAAAGTAGAATGCTGATCTTCGTCAGGACTAGGGAGACCTGGTAACAGCTTATGGTCGCGTATGATAGTCGGATTCCGACCGGTCGAAGATTCAAAGGGATATTGCTAAATTTGTGGCCAAGCCCATATTCGGTTTCGACACCCACGATCGTGACCAGTGCCACGGCAAACATCCACGCGAAGAGGATAAACGCATCATCCCACCATTGATTCTTCAGTATAAATCTCGAATAAAGACGGCCGATAACTACGATGCTCGCGAAGACTATTGGGATGATAATTCCGGCTAGGATGTCAGGGACCTCCGATGGACCCGTAAGCTGTTACAATATTGTAAGCAATTTGGACGTCCCGACAGTATGGTTCTGGTATTGTCATGGCTGCTGTCGTGGGTAATGAAGGTGGAGTTGCTTACTTCTGATGGTGCTTTGGCCATAGGGGGAGACGCTGCGAAAAACGCAAGGAGCAAATTGACGCAAATCCGGAGAAGACGATGAAACAAGATCTGACCCGCTTGCTTCTTGACGACTTTCAAGCTGACGCCAATTTGGATATATAGCATAGAAGGTCCCTCGCAAAAGACTCACATTGCTTTGATATATGGTGTCAGCTCACTGGCGATCATTAGTCCCAGCTGCAGGCCGGAGCTGTTGTGTAGGAAATACAACACGCCGAGGAATCCCCATCCTTTGATGACATCGTGTTTCCGCGTGTCAACCAATCGAGAATTGAGAACGAGCCTTGTGCTTCGAGGACACTGCTGACAACGTAACATTCGGCACCATGGCTGCATGGTGGCCGAATCTTTGGGTCAACGGCGTGTTGGATTTGCTCCCCCTCGAAACTTTGGTGCTCATATCCTCATAGGGCTGGTTGATTTAAAAATATCGCGATCCTGCCAATCAAGAGCCCGCTGCCCCATGTAAAACATCGTGCCCGCAGCAGGGGCTGCAATAAAGACCCTCGCCAAGACCATAGTACATGGTAGAAAAAGACACTGCAGGCACTAAAGAGTCGATGATAGCCCATCTCCCCGGATTTCGGGTGTCCTTATGTAATTCGAATAGCCTTTATATTTAAATAGTAACTAAATAAGGACCTGCGAAATTGGCTGTTTCTATCAGTAACGCAATGAAGTAGACTGTTCTAGGTATGATGCGTGTTATTTTCGGATACAACTACTAGATCACGCTAGCAACACCATCAGTCAAAGGGCCCAAGCTCCCTCTTAAAGGCACAAGGATTTCTTGCTCGTGTGGTTATGGGATGATAAGAATTTAGTCAAAATAGCCGGTTATATGCAGAAGGCGTTTTTGGGTGACGACAGCAGGCGTTTTATCTCGATAATTCCATCTTGAAGACGACTCGCGCGATAGAACTCCTCTAGCTGAAGTTTCAATATTCACCTAATTGCTTACCTACAAACCGAACCACCCTCACCAACCCCTCTCACCAGTTTTATTGCGCGAACTCGACAGACTCGAGGAAACATGGGGTGCTATTCGCTGTACTCAATGTAAAACGAAAAGGCGGCGGTGTAGGAGTGTACAGAAACTTCAGTGGATAGATCACGAGCGCCGAGACATTAGTTTTCGACTCTACTACAACTCTACTCCACTACCTAGGTACTGTAGGTAGGTACATAATTATTCCACTGCCGCGTTTGACCAGGTTAACGCCACATTATATAGTACATGATCGTCGACTCGCAGATTCTGTAAATATTATTGGACTATATGTAGGTGTAACAACGAGACAATTCGGATAATGAGGTACGATATTTAGTACCTTAAGACGCGAGTCATCGGGTTTCCGGTAGATCGTTAGAAATATAATCGGATTCTTTTCTGTCGCTCAAGTACATGTATGTATAATTTTGTTGGCTTGCTTCATATCATATGCTGACTCGTTTCTAGACACGACATAACGTCGAGGCCGCCGAGCGAGGATGGGAACACTATCTATTAGGTAGGCATTCTGTATCCATATCGAATACTACAGGACTAGAGCGTACTAGAGCGCAGGGGTCACTATACTGCCTGGCAGGTACTTAATAGAACCAATCCAAGGCTTAATAGAACACAGTTCTCGAGTTACACCGAGTCCTAGCCAACTTTGGCAACATAAAGGGCGACGACAGGGCAGCTAACTAGAGGCTTCATAGTCATGCCAGAAAAGAAAGCTAGTAGGCGCAATCCTCAAATGCCTGACTATATGGTCCATGTATTACGTTCGACCTGGCCGAAGTGCCCACCGACAAATGCGAGACGATGCCACCTCCGAATTGTCTTAACCTCGTATACACTTTGCATTCAACCTTGCTACATATTAAACACAACTGGTTCTCGCTCATCCCTTTTGACCTGCACATAACGTTCGGTATTCAAATATCACGAGGCGAGACAGGAACGAGATAAGGTAATAACAGATGTGAACCTGACAACTTGTACAAGAGAAGCCTGCGACGGGATTAAAATTATCGCAACCAAAGCTAATTTCTATAGAACATGCATCGCATTCGTACATACAATTAATCAATTACCGTCACCCTCAATATAAGGGGTTCAGTTAGCCAACACGGCGGTGCGGCCGATTGACGTCTTCGAGTTGAGAACCGTCACAAGGCGTGTCAAGAAGCCCAGGGAGCAACTACGTTGTTGCGCGAGGAGCCTCGATTCCCACCTAGCTAAGACTATAAACCTATATACTGTAGTAGACCTTTATCTCATATGAACACTCCTTTCCTGAGAGGAGAGTCCTCCTGAACAGGACTAAGGGGTTACAGAGTCAACCCCTCTACTGGGGGTACAGGGCCCAGCCTTTCAGTAGGAAAATACGAGAACGTTGAGCGAGTATCGTGCGTCCACGCAATAACTTCGCTGATGGTTGAAATGGTTGAGAGGAATCCAGAATGCATAATCTAGACTGTAAATTAGTTCCTGGTGTAAACACGAGGATACGTCGAAACGCTACGCTACAGATTTAGGTGACACCAATGAATACAATCTAAGGAGGTATATAGACTAAATCTCCAAATATTCAAGTAATCACTAAATGTATCAAGCCCTTTAGACTGTATAGAGAATTATAGGGAGGTATGTAGTTAACCTATGAGTTACCTATCAATGCGCTTGATCTACCATGCCCCTATATCGTCTAGGGCATCTTAGGACTACGACTGTTGAGCAACTGAATCTGACAATTAATCAATTGTCGAGATTGGATAGTGCTTCCTTTTTTTCCCTTTGAAGTCGCTGCTGTAATTATGCTGACAGATTCCCCCACGCGATTCTATGCACGGTTGCTTGTGATTGGGATTACGCCATCGGAGACATCAATCATGACATCTACCCAGACGTGAAATTGGAACGAATGAACCAAGCTAGAACCAATCAAACTTTCCAACAAATGAGCATATCTACCTTGGCATCACGACAGTCGACCCCGTCATGGCGAAGTCAAGCTATTCAATCGTTATCATATCGGAAATAACGTATCATGATATGTAATCTTCTACTATAGCCAAGAGCCATCATGAACCTCACATATAACTGCTATTATCTTCTCATTCGGATTTATCTCCCTCCATGAGTTTATTTCCCCCTCGAGCTCCTTCCTCCGAGACCGAGGCTCGTAGTCAGCTAACTCCCCTCAATCCTTCAGGATCGAAGCAGGACTATCTTTCCACGATGTCTGAGCGACACTCCATTGCGCCCAAGGAGGTAGTGGTGAATGAGTCCTCACTCGACCTCCCGGAGCCCTCCCAACGGGAAATTGAACCAGAGGAAAAGCAAAAGGTACCATGGTGGTCGTACATCTGGGACTACGACCCTGGCCGCTCGCATGACGAGCGTGTGTTCCTTCAGAAGCTCGACGTTTTCCTGGTTACAATGCTCTCATTCGGGTATTTCATTAAAAATTTAGATCAGACAAACATCTCGAATGCTTTCGTCAGTGGCATGAAGGAAGATCTAGGAATGAACGGCAATGAGATCAATCTTGTCGATACCGCCTGGACCGTGGGGTACGTCGTTGGCCAGATACCGTCACAAATCATCCTTACCAAAGTTCGACCTTCGATATGGGTCCCGTCGTGCGAACTCTTATGGACTCTCTTGACCTTCTGTCTTGCCGCAGCCAAGACGTCGAACCATGTCATCGCCATTCGGTTCTTTGTCGGCTTGGCTGAGTCGATCTTTTATCCCGCCGCTCACACCATACTCGGGTCATGGTACAAGCCGTCCGAGCTAGGAAAGCGGGCATGCATTTTCCATGCATCCTCTGCGGCGGCTGGTATGTTTTCGGGCTATCTTCAAGCCGGCGTGTATAGGGGGTTGAATGGCGTGAATGGCTTAGCGGGTTGGCAATGGTTATTTGTACGTTCAAGATCCACCCCTGGCACGATCGCGTAAGTGCTAATACAGAAACTTAGGTCATGGATGGAGTTATAAGTCTCCCGATTTGCATCGCCGGATTCTTTATACTGCCAGATCTCCCCGAAAATACGAGGGCGTTTTATTTGAGCGATAGCGTAAGCCTTCCCCTTAGATGTCACATTAGGCTTAACAATTACTTACAATAAAAATATAGGATCGTGCTATGGCGAAGGAGCGCATGGAAGAAGTCGGGCGCGCACCTCGTGCGAGACTGGGGCGCTCGGCATTCAAACGCATATTTGGTCAGCAACCGGTATTTTCCCAGAATTAAAGTAAAATAACTAACATTTTAAGTAGGCCGATGGCACGTTTATCTCCTGACGATCCTGTATATAATATTTATCAACATTGGACCGTCGGGAAGTATCAACACGATGGCTCTTTGGCTGAAATCCAAAGGCGAGTCTGTCGAAAAAATCGTGAGTAGCTGAAATCGCCCCTTATAGACGCTTTAATATGCTAAAGAGTCTTTTTGCGCAAGAATATCATTCCTACAGCGTCGAAGGCTATCCAACTCGTTACCACCGTTTCCTTCGCCATCCTATCCGACGCCATTCGCCGCCGCGCCAGCATCATGTCCGTCTCGACTTTCTTCGGCGGCCTCTCTGCTCTTCTCTTGGCGATTTGGAACATCCCCGACGGCCTAAAGTGGTTTGCCTTCTTGATCGAGCGTATGGCAGTGCCGTATGGTCCACTCAGCATGAGCTGGGCGAACGAGATATGCGGCGCGGACGCGGAGGAGCGGGCTATCGTCATCGGGATTATGAATTCGATGGGGTATGCATTCAACGCCTGGGTACCCTTACTCACATTTCCTCAAGTAGATGCGCCAAGGTTTAAGAAAGGTTTTATTTTCTCGACGGCAGCCTTTGGCGCGCAGGCTATTATTACGGCAACTGTAGCATTCATGTATAAGCGAGACCAAAGGAGGCATAAGAATCGTCAGGGTGAAGCACCCAGAACGGGAGATGAAGAAGAAGCCCCTGCCAGAACCCATTCAAATCATCCATAAGCCGAACACTCCTATTTAAATTTTCAAAATTTAAATAATAGCAATTTCTTTTAATATCGCTTCATCCAAATCCAAATTCAGTGATTGCCCTACTAGGTTTCATCGCTTTTCATCGTGTCTCATCTCTGCCCATCCGTTCTATGAGGTGATTAGTTTGGGTATATTAAATTACATATACAGATAATAGTCCTGGCTCTAGCCTGAAAGTATGTACCTTTCCCCAGGTATAGCTAGAGTCCGCCAATATAACGAATCACGAACTTAAGCCTCGGCGACTGTACTCGTGAGTATCTTACTTTAAAAATGGGCTACCGGGAGTTTTCGGCGTTCTTGGCTCGGATGAGAGCTCGGTCCCTATGACTTCTGTCCCAGGGAGCTCCTGGTAGGTGCTCAAGCCTGGTGAATGGAGCTCACTCCTCTTCGGTGGCTCTGATTCGATTGGACTGCTGTAATTATATGCAACTCCCGGGGGGGCTATTCCACCATGTGATGAAGGAGGGGGTTGCCATTGATACTGCTGTTGTATGCTTCTTGCCACTACTGCAGCTGCAGCCGCTTCAGCTTCCTTCACCTTGTTACTTAATAACCTGTTACGCCAAATCATAAATCCCAGCCCTGCAAGGGCTAAAATCATGATGACAGCTTCGATCGCTAGTCCTGCCACAGCTCCAGAGGGGATGACAGTTGGAGTCTCTGTTGAGGTTTCCGCTGGGGTCCCTGTTGGGGACCTGGTTTCTGACGGATTGGCATTCGGTGAGTCTGATACGACTGGAGAGGATGTTGCTATGGGTATTGCTACTCCACCCGATTGGAGTTGTGCGATGACGGTGCCGATCGGCTGTGTTAACTTGAAGGAATTATCACAGCATTGCTCCGTGGTTAATATCTTGGCCTCGCTTTCGCAGCACCAGTAAGTGTCGTTACAGGTTTTTAGATGGGCATTGTCTATCTTGACTTTAATTTCCTGTTAGTCTGGATAAGAAAGTAAGGACGGGGATTATGGTGGGTGACTAACGCCCATGACAATACTGGGGACAGCTTGGATCCCGGAACGTTGGATCTGTGCAGGCTGTCGCCCACAGCAGGTGGCTCTGCTGGCGGGATATAGTATTGAGACATAAACCGGTCGATAGACATGCGTCTGCGTTCTCTGCGCTGCAACATGCACTATGCGATCCCTCTGTTCCCGTGGCACTGTAGCGTCTAAAGTCAGTATATGGCATTACCGGAATCTTAGGTGCGATGTAAGTTTCTAGATCGATTTCGCATCAACGCATTGGCCTTTGAGAAGGCTTTCAAGGCATATCTTGTTGTGACAGAAGGGAAGCAGAAATGATTCGGGAACCTACGTACTTAGGATTGCATAATGCATTTGATGGACCTGCATTTGTGCCGTCGAGGTGATAACAGGTCACAGCGAGCACCTGTAGGACCATAAAACTTCCAAAAAAGATGAGCAGGGCGCTCTCCATTAACGACACCTTCAACATCTTCGTATACAGCCCTGCCGGGTAAGTAAAAACGAGCGAAAAAGGAGCCGTACTTGGGCTGACCCCTGAGACACGACTGAGCAGCAGTCAAGACAGGCAGAAAGAGGCAACAGTAGAACCAGGCAACCGTCAAAAGGTGGCCTGTCGTATTTATTCAGATGGTATACCCGGAATCCGGGTCAAGCGCCAGGTGCCACGAGTATAAGGCTGATCGACTTCGCTCCTTCATACCCTGTCTAGTTAATCCACAATGACAGGCCAGTCAGTCTGCCCCTGTTTGACAATTTATTTTCCCCATTCTAGAAAGTACAATAATCCAGTTTAGGATAAATGATGCTGCATGCTCCTTAGGGTTGCGGGTTCAGCTGTGCGAAACTCGTGTGAGATCGCGCCTTGCCACCCAAAAGGGGAACTCCCTAAAACGTCAATCCGTCTTCACTAAAGGCCCATGGCGCGATGACCAGCATGAGGCATGACCATGCATGCTCACACTGTTGAAATTATGGTTGCCGTGCATTTGGTAATGTATGCGTAGCTTCATTTTCCTGCCTAACACCCCCCTTAACTGCTGCTTCGTAGGACTTATGACGTATCCTAAGCGTATGCGGGTGCTCTCCGTCAGACAAAGCTGGGAGTCAGAAATTAGGGTTGTGATGCTTAATGAACGCTCAGTATTGGCTCGCCATTCCTATATCCTTTGGTACCATTATTATTGTTCTTTGCGTTGATAGTTCTGAGTCCTACAGGTGCTTCTTGGTGCTTGTAAATGGCGCACATGTCCTAGATGACGGAATTGACGATACGAAATGGATGTGACTCTTATTGATCCTAACGAAGATGCCGTACCTACAGCTGGATTGTTGATTGGCTGATTCCTGATCATAAACCTTGCTCACCGATTTATTATCCTACTGCAATCTCTCGAGTCGGCAATATTCGAGAACAGAAGGACAATGAAACGGTTCATTAACACTAATGGTCGCGCGGTAGATAAGATAATAAAGGTCAAGAGAGGCCAGCGAATTTCTGTGGCCCTCAGACATGAATTAGAGAAGACGGAGAAGGGTATGAAGGTCAGCCTAGGTTGGATTCGTTTGGGTCCACACGGACCAATTCGATTCAGTCAGTTGAAACGGATAACTGAATACGGTGGACAGCCGCGAAAAGGACTGAGGTTGACATCAACCTCGTTGATCGGGATTAGGTGACCATTTGTATTTATAAAACTTGATGCAATTTTGGCAACTTTGATTCCTCATAGGGAGAAAAGGGGTTGACGATTAGGAAAAGGGGGGAGCACCCGCTTACATAACGATACCAACCAATCAATGAAGTCTTGTCTTTACCTAATACCGTGCGACCTAGCTATTCCTGCGGAGCTCCGGCTCAAGGCAACCTTCTCTATTTCCCAAATATTAGGCCTGCGATAACCGCCCGACACAACACGATCGAGCCCAACCCTATAACCATCAGAAATCATGCCTCGAAACGAGACTATTCCTCTTCTCCCACAGTATTCAGTGAGCATCAATAACGGCCTGAGACGGAACAACTTCTTCTGGCTGCTTGCGTGCGCCCTCGGCGCATCCGCCGTCGGCCTCGGTGCCTTCGGCGCCCACGGCCTAAAGGACATCGTCAAGGATCCGGCGCGGGTCGCCAACTGGGACACGGCGGTGCTGTATCATGTACGCGACATCTAACAATTTACCTTATTCATCCAGTGCCTTATCAACTTACATGGATATCCATCGAAATGCACACATGGATTTGATCAACGAGACTAACAAACGGATACCCGCCACAGCTAGTCCACTCCCTGGCCCTGCTCCTCGCCGCGCAGGCCCGGAATCCGATCTCAGGCGTGCTTTTTACAGCCGGCATAATCCTGTTCAGCGGCAGTATGTACGTGCTGGTGCTCGATCCGGAACACTTCCGGTGGCTGGGACCCGTCACGCCGATCGGCGGGGTGTGCCGTACGTAGCCCCTTTTCTATGTCTTCACATTTCCTTCCGTTTCTTTGGATATGATAATATAATCACCCCTTAAGTGCTGACTGTTGATCGGACTCTCTAGTAATTCTCGGCTGGATCATGCTTGCTTTGCAGTGAGGGGAGCCGATGTGGTCTCCACGGTTGTTTTTTGGGCCTCCCAGGGAGCGGAGGATTTAGAGAAGTCAACGCACCTATTCATCAACTTGAACCTAAGCTTTCATATTCATCTGACGGAACAGAGATCAAGAAGCGGGTAATGGTTACGAAGCGGATGCATCTCATTATAAGTTACTGGTCTGATCACTGAAGCACACACCGTGATGGCATTAATGAGTTATTGCGGGGAACTACCCTGAATAGCTAAACCCAGCTTACGGGAGTTGAACTACACAATGAGCCTGAACCCTTCGTCAGATAACTTTCTGATTATGGCGACGTAAACATTAACCCCGGCGCTCCCATGCCACCACTCGCGCCTAACTGAATTGCAATGTCTTATCCCGCCGCCAAGTCCATTGTGTTATGGACTAATGTAGAGTTTTAGTACGTGATTGTCTGCGTTTTGAGTTACCTGCCCCCAATCCTAGTTCGTCTCGCAAATTATGCACTCTCACCATGCACTACGTGTCGCCGCTAGGCAGCTGAATCAGGGCTTGAAAGCCGGACAGAACCTCTCTGTCGACATTGATGGCCCAATTATCCCGGAAGGCCTGTTCACCACCGACTCTCTGAACTACACTGTCCAGCCTCTCTTTCACAAAGGGAAGCGACTGAACGGTCTTTACCGGGTCGGTCGCTACCAAGGCCCTTTCCCTGACTGACTTGGGCGTGTCCCATTCGGTAGGCTCAAGATTGTCGGTGATAACTAGTGTATCGTCACCGATGTTGGGAGGCGAATTATTCAAAATCCGGGCCAAGACGCTCGTCCACATGGAAAAATAGTCCTGGAGTTTGGGTAGGACAAGATCTTGCATGGGCTGAGGGAGCTCAAGGAGGCGCGTGAGCGCTAGAAGATTAAGCTTCTGTCGATTTTCGTCCGCTATGCTGTCGAACGAAGCAAACCATTCGGCACTGAGCCAATTCCAGACTTGTTCAAGGGGAGCGAGGGAAGCAAGCACCTCGATGAACACGGTTGGATCGATAACGGCGATTCGAGAGAGGATTGCGAAATAATTGGCTAGGGTGAGGGAGTCCGCACGACTCTGCTTTTTCTTCGGGCCAGATGTCTGGTGGGCTTCAAAAGCATCATGGATGTCCTCGAGAATCTTGGTTAGGAGGCCCGTCCCTACCATATCCTGAACCACGACTCGTAGGCCGGGTGGGCCACCTAACTCATGGGATAGTCGTATGACCAACTCGATGGACTCTATGGTAAGGTTTGTCTGTTGGCGGTTCTTTGATCCGAGCGAGTGGGAGAGTGCGGCGATGGCTGGGCTTCTATACCGATCTTCCAGTATAGCTTCGGGTACAAGTATTATGTAAGAAGCTAGAATGCCCGAAAGCGTTGCAGCATGCTCATTCTGTTGTGCGAGTTGTTTGATAGCAATATCGGCAAGGTCGACTAGCCCAGGGGAGAGAGGGGGTTGGCTTTGTTGTAGGATATTAGACCACAGCTCTAACGCGTCTTCTATGAGGTACGTGTATAACTCGGTACCCTCTTGTGTGGCTTCGGCTATCAGGGGTAGAATCATAGGCAGGTATCGTTGCGACTCGGTTTTCAACGACATCACTAGTGTCTGCATGATAGCCAGAACCGCCTGCTTCATCATATAGCCGAGGTCGCCTGCAGACTCCCATATACCAGGTATCGCATTCATGACCATGTCGCTATAACGGGTCATATGTGTTTCCATACGTTCTATAAGGCTCCGTGTTGACTCCAGTACCGCCAACTTAGCCTCGTCAACCTCTATTTCCTCTAATAGGCTTAGCAGTCGCACAAGCGCATCTTGTGCGTACGGGGAGAATAGTTCCGCGTCAAAGCCAAACTCATCAATAATAGCCTTCAGCTGTCGCGCAGCCGTAATACGAACGACGACGTCATTGCACTGGTCGCTGGGGTTGAGAAAATGCCGGAAGATCTCGTAAACCAACGGACGGGTTTCTCCTGATATTTTAACAGGCACCCATTGGCCCAGAAGGATGGCAATCCTACGCCTTAGTACCTGACACAGTGGCCCAGTTTGCTGAGCATCAGCTGCAACTGTTGACTTAAGTATACCGTCGAAATCGAACTCCTCTCCAACCATAGGAGCAGCTAGACCCATAGCGGTGTAAATTGCTTCCCTGGTGACAATGTCGGTCTGTTGGTTCTGGACTGTGGCGAAGTATGATATGAGAGGCTGGAGCAGAAGGCGCTTATAGTGTGTCAGGAGGTCCAGGAACAACTTTTCTGCACACGGCCTCACTTCCCATTCATAGGCGTTCCCTTGACTCTCTTCCTGCTGCTCCCATTCATGTGGATCTTGGTCCCATGCATCCAGATCGGCTTTGCGAAAAACGAAGAAGTGAGTGATTATGACATTGGCCATTTGCGTGACGAGTTCATCTTTGAGCAGATCAACCTCGATGACTTTAATTGCCTGCTGTTGCTCTTGAATGACGGCCCTCGAGCGATATTGAATTGTCTGCATGGAATGGTGGACCATCCGTACACAAGCTCTCATTAGAAGGAGGCCCTTCAATGCGAGCCTCTCTACGAGAGGTCCCTCGGTCTTGGCCTTGGACTTATCAGATATGGAGGTTTCTTGTCGGATCCCGCCTGATTCATTAAAGACTACCGCGAATTTGGCGGTGAGGTCCCAGTATCCACGGGCGAGATCCAAAGAGTTTGGAAGGGAGGCAAAGCTTGCGGGATGATGCTCAGCCATCTCAATATGGAGCTTCGTAAATTGCATGAGATGCTTTCCTAAAAAGTCGGCGTAGCATCGCATTTTCTCCGAGTCGCTATGGACAAAACTGAGGAATTGTGCAAACTGTGCTTGCGAGAAACTCCAGACTTGCTGAACGGTCTTGTCTTTGTGTGGATACTCATAGCCGACTAACAGTAGCCGACGGAGACTTTTGAGGGCATCGAGGCTGTTCTCCATAGCCAACAGAGCCTCGTCTCCATCCTCGTCTTCACGGCCATTGGTTAAGAAAGCTATCCATTGGCTAGTTTTGGCGTCATATATTTCGCCGAGAATGTGTACGAGTTCGGGGGTAATGGACTGAAGTGTTGTCTGGGATCTGCGTAGACGTGCTGTTCCTAATTCCTTTACTATGCGCAGGAGAAGCATCAAGGCGCCCGAAAGCTCAAGCTGATCGCCGTCTTTGGTTTTCCTAAGGAGTGTGTTGAGGTCCCTTAAAGGAGTAGCCCAATCCTTAGGGAAGTCAATGCGGACCACCTTCGCAGCAGCAAGAGCATTTTGCAAAGCAAGCTGTCTATCGCCTTCGCCAACAGTACCCTGGAAGAGTCTGTCTCGTATGGTCTGTTTCGCAGATCTCGGTATCGTATTTTGGATGTTATATTGTCGCCAGTATCGCTCGATGCCATTCTTTAGTTGAATTATAGCAAGAAACCTGGCGTGCTGGGGTAGGCCCTTGTCAAGAAATACAGACTATGAGGAAAGAGGGCTGTTAGTTGTATGACATGGTATAAATACCGGAGCTCGAAACAAATACCTGCAATGCTGGATAGTATTCCGGATCAGACTCCCAGGTGGAAAGCTGCTGGGTAGCAGCCTGACGACTACTGTTATCGGTGGACGATGCAGCCTGAAGAGTGCGACAGAGTTCGTGCAGGCTAAGGGGCATTGCCGCGCCGGGAACTTCAATAGCGAAGTTCATACTGATAGTCTCATACCCGGGGCATGTCTCTTATTATGTTATGTGGAAGGTGTAACATTACCATGAGGCTACGAAGGTTGTCAATTTTTTGGCTTGATGGGAGGTGGGATAGATGGATATACAGTAGATGGATTAAGACTGTTATTATTAGTGGAGGGGCATTTTGGAGAACGGCGAGCAGGTCCCCACTACCTAGGTAGCACCTACTCCGAGTCGACGAGAGCTCTAGTGGGTCCCGGGTCAACACATTGATGCCCATGTGCACTTTAGATAGCTGGGGTACGTACAGGTATCTACCCTGTTGTATTTATCGCGTCTCACCGCGCTTCACCGCGTTTCGTTGTCAATCATGTCGTGACTCCTTTGGAGATCGCATCTTCTTACTAAGCACAGGATATATTGCGACAAGACACCAACTAAGAAAAGATCTGGTGAATGAATATTTCCACTCCATTCATTCTGATCTAAGTTGCTTTGTACAGTTTACCAGCACGATTTTGTTTCTGATCGATTTGACTTATGACTTTGACTGTCTGACGAATTGGCAATTTTATGCCACTCAGTCCTACATAAAGCTCGAACATACATGTACTTCAGTCAAATCTCAGCGATTAGCCCCAGGTTTCATTATCGCCATTTGGATTCTTGGCAATGGCTTCTAGAAGCTGACTTATTGTATTTGGCTTCATCATGGGCAGTTATGCAACATACCGAGCCGTACTGGGTCCTCGAGTTTTGATTGAAAATGTTGGCATCGCATTTTTATCCTCGAAGAATAATTGTTTCCTATAGGAAAACTAGTATTGTTTGTAGTCAAGTTACTGGATATAGAGCTGGAGATTTCTGGTCTTCAAGACCCGGTCCAGACCCGGCTTGAGCCGATGACAAATTAAAAGTCACATACGCCACCGTAAGTGTCGAACAAATGGGAATCCCGGTTCTTTTCTTCCCTTTTGCTCGCGAGGAAGAGTTGAGAATCAGGGAGGGGGAAGAGTGAGAATCTATTAGAAGGCCCTGTCTTAAATTAGACCTGTTTCGCTTCAAGCATGGGCATCGATTCGCAAGTCACGATGCCTTTAGGTGGGCTCTTATAAATCTGAACCTATTACAGTATGTCTTATTATTACGATAAAATGTCGCAATCGGGAATAATCGTCTTGCAAGCCGTTTCGTATCTGCTCAAAAAAAATAAAAAAAATAGCACAAATAGCATCTTCGTAATCAAAGAACTCATGCTAATGGTATCTTGGTTAACTATGCTAAATTAAGAGGAATCCATTTACAGGGAATCTAAAGTAGGGTGTCAGTCTACACTTGACTATATATTCATAGGTGTCAACTGGTTCTGGTATATTGGGAATTTCGTAAAAGTTTCCATCTCTTGGCCTGGTCCCACGCTCCTCCCTGTCTCCCACGGGATGTTGCGTAACAAATCTAAACTTCAACCCAACACAGAACGCCTTGCTCGGGTTGAGCCTAGCTCATTGTCGTGGTCCCTAACTCATCGTTTTGCCATCGACACATTTCTGGGCTCCAACCCATGCAATTAAAAAGAGTGAGACTGAAAAATCAAAAACACTGCCCGTCGTGTATTTCTAGTTCAGGATCAGGTAGTATTGTTCATGCGTGATATATATCCGTGAGGGCGGCAGGCCAGCTGTCGTTCATAGGCCAAGCGTCAACTTGGTAAACTGGATGGTATGGCTCAAATCCGAAATTAGGCGTTAGATGTGACGCTTCACTCAAGAGAGAGCTCGGAACTGAAGCCCATGCCTCGGATTCCGAGATGCCTGGCCGCCAACTTCGACTTATTCTCGGCGTCAAATATTCTTTCGCAACGAATTTGATATCTTCAGCGACCTTCCGTGAGAGGGGCCATGTCTCCCCGTGCGTTGTAAGAATCTGCACGAGCCTGTTGATACGCTCGCGAAAGACCGGCGAGTCGAGCCCGAGGAATACACAGGCGTCTAAGTATGCTAGAGCCACGCGGAGCGTTCCTACCGCAAATACTGAGCGCAGACTTCGTGTGGGAAAAGGGCGACGGAATAGATCGCAGTAGCTATTGGCGGCCTGGATTTCGATCGGGTTAGGGCTCCAGCCAAAGGTTTTTACCAGTTGCCCTTTACGGTCGGGGCCCTTAGCTGGCCCCAGAGGGAAGTATTCTCGAATGTTGAGACCACTCCTTGGGGCGGATTGCCTCAGCCGGAGTCGATTACTACCATGAATGTCAATGAATGGTCTACCGCGATTCACAATGTCACTCAAAACTCACACATGCGCAATAGCAACACCATGATAAAGTATAACATCGACAGAGCCATCTGGATCAACCAAATTCATCTTCCACTTTGGAATACGGCGAAGCCAGTCGCATATGCGAGAGTCCGCTCGCTCAAATATCTCTGGCTTCTTATCCTCCGGGGCTTCGTGATATGGTACGACCAAATCGGCTTGAATCTTGCAGATATCAATAAGGTAAGCCATTGAAGAGAATTCGGATTGCCCTTGGCTGACTTGCGTCTCGTACTGTGACTGGGAGATTGGTGGAGGTATAATCTAGAAGATGTTAGAATCGATTTTCACGACCGTGAGCTTAAGAACTGCGTCGTGTGTAGGATTGGAGCTCGCTTGACAAGCTTCAGCAGTAAGGACAGAAAGATGCTCACCCCAGAATCATATTCCCACTCTTCACAGGGTAAATCTACATCGGAATCCACGTCGGTAATGGGGGGAGCAGACCCCACATCGCATAGGGTTCGCGTGGATTCCTGGAGGGTTAAGCACCACCACGTCCTTCGGTAGCTTTCCGCGAGAACAGAGTCGGTTGCCGCGTCAGCAAATGCTTTCCGGTTCATGCCTAGCTCAACAGCTATTGTAACTGCCCTGTTGGCCCAGCCAACGTGGTGTTCGAATCTCATCATCCCAAAGGCTGTTATGCTCAATAGGAGGAGCCCTTGCACCGTCTGCACCGTAAATGGCAACGAACCGCACGCTGCAGAACAAGCCGTCTCTAATAAGTCGTCTGACGAGACCTGGTCTGTATATAGCGACCCGCAGAAATTAATAATCGAAAGCAAGAAGTGGTAGGAGTCTGGGTCAGACTCGACATGATTAAAAAAGAATCTCTTTGGTGGAAGACAAGGATAACTCGGATGGAGATAGTTGTAGAATAAATCGAGTAGCAACTCTTTCTCGCTCTGAGGTGAGACAGACGCATGGGAATCCGACTTAACAGTCCACCCGCCCGGCAGGTCGCGAAGTGACTGCACTGACGAGGGAGCGGAAGGAAAATTCGAAGTTGAGAAGATAGGTCCGGCCGAAGTTGCCGGGGGCTTGTCCGATATCAGACTCCGTTTTTTAGGATCGCGAATGCCTCGTCTTGACTTCGCATAAAAGCATGGTTTGTCTTCTTGTTGGCAGCGATTACAGGCCGGTAGCGTGGCGTCGCATTTGACATGCTTGCTCCGGCATTGAACGCATGCGAGCGATACTCGTATATTTGCCTTGGACCGATTGGCAGGTTTCGGGTCCGAGCTATCGGGCGACGAGGCCGTTGAGGCTTGCCGACTGAGGCTTCCGGCCGTATCCTCCCTATCCCGACTCATCATCACCGTTGGGTCGTCGGGGACTTTGAAGTGTAATTTGCTAATCTAGCATAGAGATCGCCGGTATATTTGCTACTATAAGTTATAGAATCCACCGAACTCTCGTTCGTGGCCGTTGAGATGATTAGAAATGCACCATAAGCACGGTCGACGAACAATAGGGTTGGTGAGCCACTTCTCATATATGAGCTGGAAGTAAAGCTTCGCGTTTAGTTCTGACAACAGGGTTCTGAGGGCGTTAAATGGGCCCAAAGAGCACCTAGTGGCCATGTACTAAGGTACGCTGTCACGCAAGGACCCAGAGGCAAGGACCACGGTTCCCTTGACCTGCCGTCAGCGCGATGGATATATCTTGGCTGTCAGCCCTAGTGGGGCTCGCAGCACGGGATGGGAGGGGGAGAATATTATTGATAATGACCGACAATGTGGTGTCGTTGTGTAACAGAGCATCTAGACTGGATGTACAGTCTCCTCTGCAATCGTGGCTCTGCTGCGTCCAGTCAGCTCGCAGGTAAGATATCGGGTGTGGAAATGGGGGCGGTCTGCACTCTGGGTTCAACTGGCGCGGTGTAACAACGGTGCATAGCCATCATCATCTTTTTAAGCGATGCTCTGGTAACATCTTATTAATATCTAATATGTGTATAGACAGAGGGCAATAATTTCCGTTGGTTGTATGTACATATCGCCTAATACTCTTTTTATGATATTTCGTCATGTGTCGATCTCGCAGATTTGAGAGGTATAGAGGTGACTCTCGATGCTGGACGCGCAAATCAGTAATAAGACCGGCTTAGAGGGTCGAATTTGGCCGACAGAATCGATCGTCAGTTGAACCATTACCTTGGTAAGTTTTGGTGTATGTCTAGGTAGATTATCCAATAGATTCTAGGGATACTCCAAATTTAGGAATGATTTAAAGCCAGCCGCCTTGCCTATTCCATGGACGTGGGCTCCAGGAAACGAGGTTAGGTGTAACTGATCTATTTACCTACCCATAACCTACCTACTCTATCTATCTGGAGATCCCTCATCTGGTATCATATTGTGCGCTTCCAGTCGGTAACCAGTAGTGACCCGTAAGCAGGCTTTCGCTTCTGCTTTCCAACTATTTCAAGCCACAATGCATGACCACGATTACCTTATTTTTTAGGGCTAAAAGTTCATGATGGCCTCAAGTTGTCACGATATAGCGGTCGAGCTTATTCTCGCGTCGCGAGACTTGAGGACTGTAAGCGAGAAGACTCGCAGCGCGAAAGACACCTTACCAGTCAAGAAATTTGACAGAATGGATCGCCTTAGCTTGATTTAATACCATGTAAAAGTAGGTAACGAAGGGATGTGTTTCATTGTGAGCATGGCCAATACCACTTGTCGCTCTTTCGACTTACTGTCGTTCGATTATCAGAACAGAACATTTGGCTAGAGCAAGTAGGTAAGTACCTACGCATAGCGTATGCAAAGGTTCCTAGCCGGGATTTGATGCCAAATATTACCGTGCGAAGTACGCGAATAGGGGTAGATTTCACACTATACTCAGCTTACATAAGGTATATGACATTTACCGGCACCCGACCGGACCATCAAGCACCTTATGTAACATTTGTAACATTTAATTGAAGGTTTATGCATTGTACTAGCTCAGAGTCGCTTATGTAAATTGAAACGGGAATAGTCTGAATTCGGTACTGCCGAGGCTGAGTGCAGGCCAAGAGCAGTTAAGGCCGATCCACTTGCTTGAAGTTGCTTCCTAACCTCGGCGTACCCCGAAACTTTGCACTAAGTCCTGCACAAACGTCACCGTGCACTTCTACAGTACCTTGCACCTGCACAGATTCCCCAGATCAACCCAACATTGGGGCTTCCGCCTTTCTACAGTGGGTGGCAAAAAGAATAGACCCGATTTAAGTACGGCCCCGCTTTTCATTAAATGCATCCCTCGATAATTAAAATTTAATGTATTTTTATGTTGACGCATTTTACTTATCCAGTATAGCTATGTATTTAATCCATATATAAATTTAATGAAAGATGGGGCCATACTTGAATCGGGTCTATTCTTTATGCCACCCACTGTAAGCCTCATTAAACGTTACAACTACTACAATAACTACAACAATCAGACAGTCAACAATAGCAACAAAGTGGCTTGATGGCTTGATGGCTTGATAGTCACGATACATCGATTTCGATACCGATACCGATACCATGAGATCGACAGCGACGTAACCAACACGAAGGTTGAACGTACTGCCATGCAGCTGCTCTGATGAGCTCCACGAATTTCGCCCAAGCCCAGCAGAGGCTGGCTGCACGCCGACAGGCCCGCGAACGAGAAGCTCAAGCTCAACTTGCTGCCGCTCGCCACGCATCGCGAGCTTGGTCTCAAGTAACGGAGTTGCCGTATCCCCTGAATCGACTCGGAGCTACGTCGCTATCGGCATGGGAAGTCATTTCATCCCGCGGAGGCACTCGGCCTGCTTTTCGAGTCGGCCAGGTCGATGCCGAGCTCCTAGATGAGGACCTCGTAGGGCAACTACGCGATCAAGTTGGAGAAGCACTTAAGTATTTTGGAGGCACAATAAAAGACGATTGGTCGGCCGAGATCCTTCTTGCGTTACGGACGGTGCTCTTCAAGCTTACCATGTGGGATCACGACGCGACCTATGGCGCCGCCCTACAGAACCTCAAATACACCGATGCAAGACGGGACGGCCCGGTCTTGACTCCACCAAGCAAGTGGCAGAAAAGTCTTTATGGTCTTATCACTGTAGGGGGCAAATATGGCTGGTCCAAATGGGAGAACTGGTTATTAGACCAGGATAATGGATATGACCAGCCCTCACCAACGGTACAACGTCTCTCTAAGCTCACATCCCGAATTACAGCCGTTCATTCCATAGCGGCTTTTGCCTCATTTCTTGCATTCCTCTTACATGGGAGGTATCGGACACTATTGGATAGAGTGCTGAGGATGCGCCTGGCCCCACCCACTAGCCAAGTCAACCGCGAAGTTTCTTTCGAGTACCTCAACCGACAGCTAGTATGGCACGCATTTACCGAGTTCCTACTTTTTGTCTTACCACTAGTAGGTATCAACAGATGGCGTAGATGGCTCAGTCGCACATGGAGAAAAACCAAAGAGATCGTCCACGTTGGTGCGGATGGTGACGACACTGCCAAGCGGGGGGATTACGCATTTCTGCCCGAACGTACATGTGCTATTTGCTACCAGGACCAAAACTCGGCTGTCTCGGAGACAGAAGTTCTAGCTGCCGCAGCCTCAAGCGGAGTCGTAGGGTCGGCACAGACCGATATCACCAATCCGTATGAGACTATCCCGTGTGGTTGCATATATTGTTTCGTTTGCCTCGCTACGAGGCTGGAACGCGAAGAAGGGGAAGGTTGGACTTGCCTGCGATGTGGCGAGTTGGTAAAGGAATGCAAACCGTGGAGTGGCGATGTGTTGGAGGAACAGATTAAATCACCGGCGCCAAACACGAAGCATGTTGGGTTTCTTGACGAACAGAAACCCAACTCTCAACCCCTGCAGGAGGCCGATGATACCTCTCACCGGTCTGAGCAGTCAACTCTGGACGGACAGCCAGCAATGGCAACGTTAGATACCCCTGAAGATAATGATTCTGAGGTGTACGAAGAAGAAGAAGCCGGAGTGGAGGAAGGCTTTGACGATTGATCGCCGAATCTCCACAGTGCCTTTGAATCTCAATGCAACAAAGTCCTACGGTACCAAATAGGGATAAGGGGCTCAGGGTCTTCGGCATCGCGTTATCGGCATTGATCACCTGCAGTTTTGTTGAGCGATAATTCAATACACGCACTATGGTCGATTTTTTTACCCCAAAATTGGGCTGCTCGATAATCCGTGGAAATCTGACCGGCGATCATGCCAGCAATGGTAGGATGGAGTACTATTCTACGCGTCTCATCTAATTGAAAGTTAGACGCCTCTTATGCACTCAATCTCCAAGGACCACTTAAAGCAAAGGAACAAATCCCGTATCATTACCATACTTCCACCGATGTGTGTGTGTGGCTATCTATCGTCCTGTCATGTTTAGTGAGTTGGGCGCGAGATAGCCTATTGACCAGCCCCAGATCCAGGGGTGCGCCTGAAACTGCCACTAGGACTGTGGCATTGGCTGCGACATAAGCTGGGGAACACGGGGCGGCGCAGTTCAGCTCATTGATCGAAGTTGTTGTCTAGCAAGAGTCCGTAACCAATATTCGGTAACAACGTCGTCAATGCCTAGCTCTACAGCTCCACAAGAGCCCTATCCTATCTCATCCACGGGCCGGGCCTTACCAGAAGAATGGATCCGGTAGCCGATGTTATTTTCGTCCTTCTAAAATAAACCTCTCAGATTTGCAATGCTAGTCACCTACTACGTCGGTGCACCAGATGGCATCATTTAGTATGCTTACGTGTGGGCCATCCTGTTACCCTAGATGGTTTCGTCCAGATGGGTCAACCTGGGCACCAGAGCTGGAAAGAATCCCAGCAATGTCGACGGTTTGGCGGTCATAGTTAATACTAATATCCAATCATTACCCGCATACTCTATTGTTCTCATTGCCGTCTCATTGCGCCCTGCATCAATAATCAAGGACGTCTCCTAAATTAGTAGATTTAGCCACATATATCCAGAAGGACAGCCACATACGATGGAACGTTGAGCTTCACTTAAGCTTAGATCACCTAGTATGAACTCCATAAACATGACTCCGGATGGAAGCCACATGTTCCGCGACCTTGCCTTGCGGCTGACACGCGTGAGCACTGTGGGTGAGGCTCATATAGCTATGAACCCAATTGTAAACGGGGATTGGGACACTGGCCGTAACAACAATCTATAACAAGATTTCACGAAGCCACGAGGACAAATAGACCGTGCATGCTTATGTGTTGAAGATGCTGGATGATAATTTGTCATCCTAAACTCGCTCTAATTTGGTCTCGTCATATATCGAATGTACATCCATCACCTTTCTTCAGCGCCTCGACCCCTTTCTTCAACCGATTCCTTTCGCCTAACGAAACTTAATTCATACAAATCTTGCGGCGGTTCTCGGCGAATGTGGCCCTGCATATGTCCCTATCTGATTCGCTGCCTATCTAATTCTTCTCGTTGGTCTCTTTGCTGATCTTACTTATGTTGTGTTATGTAGCACACAGAAATTCAATAGCATGTAAGCATCACCCTCAACGGTCACAGGACGTGGACTATATAGTAGATTGTTTATACAACTGCATAGCTAGGCCGCGTATCATCTAACTCGCACGTTGTTGCTCCATCGTAAGCAGCATTAGGTGTGCGCTAGACCATATGATAAGGTGGCAAACGGCCTCCCCCGGATACTTCAGCAGGTCCCATACCATGGTTCCGACAGCCATCGGACTTACCTCCCCGGGGTAGTGGTGAAATCCCGGCTTCAGGAACAACGGGTAAGTGAATACGGGCTTGTACGCCCATCTGTATCACATTCAATTTGTCAACTGCTAGAAATCCGTACTCAGGTACGCCAGTGGCATAGTCGGATCTTGATATCCGAAACGTCGGGTCTTACAAATCCTATCGATCTCGAATAATCGTATCTTACCATGAATGATTGGAGTTTGGACCAGTCGAGATCTGAGCAAAAGCCGGATGGGAAGCTGTCTGCGTCTTAATACAACAGCCAGCGGAATGGTTCCGTAGATTACGACAGTAAGGTAAGTGATCAATTGATCTAATGCAATGCCGCCGCAAGTAAGGCAAGCCACAGACGACCTTCGTACTACCTTGCGCAAAACCGGTCAAAAGACGAAACTAAATTGGATGGATGGACAGCAATGATTAGGATCCCGACGTCCGAAATTGGAAATTTAAAAGTGGAATTAAGACAAAAGTGTAAGAGGAAAAGGCGGCCCCACAGAAGCTTAAGCTTTTCGGCTAGAGAACTAACGGACCCGGTATTATGTGCATACATATGCATAATATGTATTGATATGTAGATAGGCCGTATGCATGTACGTACCCTACGTAGTGTCATCGTCACGCGCTCCTCCTTGCAGCAGTAATCCACATGCACGGCAGGCATGGCAGCCGTGGCCTCCTCTCAGGTCTCTCTCTCCTACCCTGACCTTACCTTCCTATGAAACCTCCCCCTTCTGATCCCGACCCGTCTAGTTACATACATCGTACGCTCCTTGTTACCAGCTACACGTGCCGAGAGTACATACATACCTACCTTTTGCGCCATACATAGTAGGTAGAGAGGTATGTACGTAAGGGAAAAAAGACAAGGCAACCAACCACAACCAACGCCATAATCAGGCCTGCAGCGCTCCGTGATCACGAGCTTCGGGGGACTACACCTGTCTACCCGTATCTATCTGGCCAGCCGACCTTTGACGAACCTGACATAATCGGGATCCCACCCTACTTTAAAGGACGCCACCAGGATCCATCAAACACCAGAACAGCCCGCCTCCCGACTTACCGCCGACATCCTCCTTCTTTCGACCTCCGCCTCAGCTCTATCGCCGCTACCTTCGGTTCTCACTGCCACACATGGCCTCTATGCCCCTGCAGTAGATTGGAAGAAAGCGACAGGAAGAAATATCACGCTCGTCATGTGCGCCGCCCCATCTCGTAACGACCAAGTCAAACACCGCCAGTACGATCGTCATATCTGCCGCGAATAGGACGAGGCAACGTTCCCCGACGCCGCGAGCCAAGAAAGGGGGCGCGTGAGAGTGGGTAGAACAGGAGAGGAATAGCGAGGCAGGGGCAGAAAACGAGGCAGAAGGCGAGGTCGAGTTAGCTCCTAGCGCCGCCAACATCGGGCTTGCTGACAGCCTACGAACCTGCAACTCCGCGCCCAGGCAGATTAGGGTAGAGTACATAGGGTAATGCCCGAATTCTTCCCCTTCATCCCGGGGACCGAGACAGGCCGCGCGGCGCGGCAGTACTTGGCGAGCGATGCTTCGCCGTTGTTAGGTCGGTTCCGCGCCGTGCCGCCTGCGCGCTCCCAAGCCCAGCAGCAGCTCGGGCTTTTCGGCCGTGGCAGTGTACACGTCGGTTACGGCGCACTGGTTTTCGGATCCGAGTCGGACTCCGAGGACGACGATGAGGACGGT
Source organism: Hypomontagnella submonticulosa (assembly GCA_022984865.1). NCBI lineage: Eukaryota > Fungi > Ascomycota > Sordariomycetes > Xylariales > Hypoxylaceae > Hypomontagnella > Hypomontagnella submonticulosa. The sequence goes on from JAJKLF010000015.1 coordinate 862,266, forward strand.
GGCGAGGACGATAGGAATAGCGGCGACAATAGTAATGATAATAATGGGAGGGGATACAGCGCCGCTGTCCGGAGGACGTCTCGCATACTACGCCGTGTCGCGCGGCTTATGCGCCGGAACATTCGGGACCTGTGGGTCGCGCCGCGGCAGACGGCCGTCAAGCGCGTGGTCGAGAGATGGTGGAGTCGCTGGGGCGTCTTGGTTTTCCTACCCGCTGCTTTGGTGAGTTCGCAGTCTCGATTTCTGCCTGCTTTCTACTCCCTATCTTGTTGCGCAAGGTATATTTTGTCGCAGAGAACAAAGCAAGGGAAGCTCAGAAACTAGTATGACCAAATAGGCTAACGAATATGCGATATGTGAATTATTAGGCAGTAGGATGGTGTGCGCTCCCATTCCCCCAATACGCCTTCCCTCCCGACTTACATGATCATACCAGACCTCAACATGTCCCCGGAGATGGCCCGGATGCGCCTTCTTCAGGTCACCGGGCACCAGGTCACGGCGAAGCCCGTGTTCAGGTCAACTTCTGGTTCTTCCTCTTTGTCTACTACGGGTTCTACACCCTAACGGCCTTGATTTGGATAACCAAAGTATTCAATCTCTACTCACTCAATTGGTGGCCGTCTACTCTCGGCTTCCCGTTGACTGTCTCATTAATAGCGTTCATCTCCCTCGCGGCCCCTATTCCCGTCTACATGATCCCGGAGGCGCGTTTCCTGACAGTTCACAACACTGCCTGGATTAGTTGGACTTTTGTCATCATGGCCATGCCTGTAGCTATCGCCTTCTGCATCTTAATGACACATGAGCGTCACCTAGGCCTAAGGAACTCTTTGAGCGAAACCCAGCGCATCTTTACAAGCTCATGGTGGACTGGAAAGACGGACACGTTATCCGCTACCCGTGACTACAACCGACGCCGGGGGATAATTGGGCGGGGCGCCCACTCCTTCGATCCGGATGCCGCGCTGCAAGTCACGGACCAGTCAAGACCGACCATTCCGGCGTTCATACAACGACGCCGTTGGCTGCCCGCCAGCTTCGTGCGCTTCGTATGGTTCTGCCTCGCGCTTTTCGTCGGCCTATTAGCTTACCTAATTGGAGAGGCGTACGCCGAAATCTATCTACGGACGCTGCCACATAACAGCTTTGAAACCATTGTCTACGTCTACAGCTGGGTGGTGACGGTTCATTTACTAGACGCGCTTACAGGTTGGATCCTCGGTGCTAGCGAGGGGGAACGAGTGGGAAGCTATCCCCTGAGCTGGATCTTTAAGCTGTGAGATTCATTCGACACGCACTATCTTACCTTCGGAAATCCGCTGACTGCCTGAGTAGATATTACATGCTGACTTATCAGACCTACGTTCGCGCTTTATATGCCCGCCTTCGCTCGCCCTCTCAGTTCATCTGGCTTCAAGCTCTCTCCTCCAGTTTCCTCATCATCCTTACCCCGCTGACTATGACGCAAACCTACCATCGCGTGCTTTCAATGCTGGGTCTCACTACCCAGTCATACGCCTCGTACCAGAAAATCTGTACTAGGAACGTCTTCATCCGCTTCTTAGCCGAGAATGTGAGCATGCTCACATTCCTAGGGAGTATCTTGGTGCTGCACTTCGGTGCCAACAAGGACGTGTATCCATACTTCGCATTCGACGACCCCGATGAGCTGTACGATTTTGAACTGACCTTCTACGCGTCTATGATTACCTGGGCTTGTGAGTTGGCAGCCGGCATCGTTCTCAGAGGCTTAATTCGGTGGATATTTGGGGTCAATGCCAGCGTCGAGGGGAAGATGGATCTAGCAGTATGGCCGGAGCTGCTACCTACAAGCGTAGCTGTCATGCTGCATGTATTGCAGAGCATGCTGTTTTCAATCATCCGGTTACAGTTTCGGTGACGGGATGGTGGAGGAAGCCTTGATCGAATTGATGTGGACGGCCTGGATTGGTGGCTCAACAGACTTTTGCAGCTCGGTTAAGCGTGGCCAGCAAATACTGCGCTTCGATGTCCAGGCGGGCGGGTTGGACCTTATCATAGAGCGGTGGTATGACATCGATGGTGCTCGGTCGACTGGATTCTGATATCGGGCAGCGGATTGCGTTCCGGGCCGTAGGCGTCTTGTTTGCTTTCAGTTGTTCTTCGTCCAGTTTCTATGCAAAGGTGCCCAAGGCGGAGTAGATGATACCCTTTTCAGAATAAATACAGTAGAATAGATATATCCCCTAACTGCTAATTAAATCACGTTAAGGCCACCCTGTGGCTTGCGGAGATGGTGTGCAGTGGTGACGTGGATCGAAATTAGTACATGTATGCACAGGTATAGATAGAGATAGGTTCCAATTGACCTGGAAATTCCAGACAGAATGCGAGAGAGGAACTAGGGCGAAATGCACGCGTCCGCAAGGTAGGGAGAGCAGGTTGCTAAGAGGGTTGTTCAATGCCAACTCTCCATTTCAGTGACTTTATCTCTGCATCGAAGTGGAGCCAATCATTGGTGGAGAGGCTATAATGCACGAAATACTGCATACCCGGTGTGCTTTCTTAAGACGCCGAAAGCATCGTGAGAGCTATTGTGGAGTACGTAGCCGGCCGGGACGAGCGCGGAGGTGCTTGGCGACAGTTTGGCTACATAGTACCATATACTCTGATATATTGGGGCAACCGGCAAATACGAAGAGGTGTGTGATAGCTGCTTCATGGCCACATCCGAAAATGCTTCCGGTCGCCTAAGCCTATCCGATTCTCTGGCCCAAAGATCGGGTCGGTCATGTAGTACGCACGGCGCAGCATGGTGGAAATGAGACCTCATATTAGCATATGTCTGAATCGGCCGATTGCATATGTCGTGCGCCCCTCCGATACGGCGGGTGGTGTCTTGTCAACTGTCCAAGGCCTGCTAGTTACTAGATCGATTTTCCGGGACGGTGTCTCAGCCCGGGAGATGCGACCGCTGCAGGTCGAGCAGAATGTAAAGCTTTTTACCGAAGGGGGGTGCAGCCATCTCAACTTTATGTTTTGGTAAAAAGCCTAGAACACTCCAGGGCTGGCAGTAGATACTAGACATGATGTGTCGCTTGATGTGATCGACAGATTTGCAGATCCACCGAGGGCGACGTCGTCATTTGACGAGGCTGCGGTCGTCAACTTAGTGTAAATTTGCTACGACCTGCCCCGAGATTCGCTTGAAAACTTTATCTCGTTCCCCAGGCTTTTCCGGTCCAGCCCAGGTTGCTTCACGGATCATCCAGGTCGGGGCAATCTAACTCGGCATTGGAGACTGGCGGTGAGCATCTGCAATGACTAACTTATAACTCAGCTCCCCAGCGTATCTAGTATCTACAAATAGGAGAACAGCGAAAGCGCGGTCAAGATATCCTCAACATGCGGGGGTGGAATTGAGATATGCTGAAACGGTAGGAAAAAAAAATTGCAACGGGTTCCATGCATAGAGGGCGTTGAAGTGAAACCAATGCAGGTCGCATACCTTCGCATGAGGATACAAGGATTCGGATGGCCCGCGCGGATACTGAAGGCCCAACTAGAACCTCAGAAAGTGGGTTGTAGTATCACGGAATGGTACAACGGCCTCGTTGTCTTCAACATGCCGGGATTCCGCAAAGGGCTAGATCGCGCTGTCGAGATGTATCGAGGGCAAAATGTTCGGGCCAGAAACCGAGCCACATAGGTTGCGGCTTGATATATGATGGGAATACGGCTTACCTCTTTTCCTCAGCAAAAAAGTCGTTGGTGGGTAGGACAGTCAGATTGAGAACAATAGAAGTGGTGTGGCGGCTGACAAAACGGAGGCCAAGAGACTTGTTCGTTATCAGGAATCCCTCGTTCAGGAACACGAAAGCCGATGCTTATTAGCCCTCAGCTAGATGGCGGCCAAATCCAGGACAAAGTACGGCCGGCTTACGCAAAGGAGAAGAGATAAACCTAGCAACCTGTCGAATTAGTGCAGTTATCGCGGCAGGAGTTTCAATGGTGATTCGGCGAAACCGGCGGGATAATATGTGCGAGGCTGTATCGACCCAAATCTTGATGCATTTTCACAATAGGACCCGGACCAGGAGTCCTTAAGGAGTCACACAATTCCCATTCGCTGGGCGTCCAATCATCCGGGTATCCTCCCCGGGGCAGAGCACTACGTACCTACTTACATATGTAGGTACATATACATAAACGGCTGCTAAGTTAACGAAACGGTGATGGGCGCCTAGATACGATACCTTTGTGTTTTGCAGCTTACCCAAAGTAAGTTCAGGCATGTGAGGAAACAATGGTGTGGTTACAGCATCAAACACCTGTTGGTCACAGCAGCTGGATCCCCTGTCTCGGTTGCTGAGCATGCAAGAGATGTGGTTGCAGGAGCCGGAGTGCGTTGTGCCACCTCGATCTCGAAGGAGACTAAACGGACAGGTCTGATTCGACTAAGGGAGCAACCGGCGATTGAGGCGCAACGCGGCCCTTGAGCCCCATGTCGATAATTTTTTTTAAAGCGGGATACGAGTTTCGTCGGTCAATATGAGAGTATACATATAGTATACATACAGTACCAGCTCTGATGATACTCGATAAAAGTGACAGCCAGCCAGGTTTACTAGGTTAGGTTGCCTACCAGGTTGCCCAGGACGGGATTCTCCTAGATAAACTCTTACTGGATACCGGGCCGCTGTACGTAAGGTAAGGTGCAGTTGACGAAACGAATTTCTGGCACCCGTTCAATAGCACCTTGTTAGTCAATGATCACCTTGATCACCTCATCTATGCTCCACACAAAACAGCGTGCGCAACACCGATGTGGCAGTAAGTCTAACCGCACAGGTGAATTTTGCTAACCGCACAGGTGATCCACCATCCCCGTGACTTAGTGCTACGCATCGACCAACTCAACACATATCATAACGTATTCAATTACAAATGCATAATGAAAAATAATATATATATATAAATGAAATTTATTTGATTAAATAATTATAATTGATTTTTTTTATAATTATCTTATGTTTGAAAATATCATTACGTAATTTATTAAATTTTAAAAAACTTATTTTTATTACGTTTTTCTTTATTTTAAAAACATTTATAAAATTATAAAGAAAAAACTCGTAAAAATATCACATTTTAATAAAAAAAAACTTTTCTTTATCTTTTAAATAAAGTTATATTTTATATTATATAATAATAAGTTTTTTGATTTTTTAAAATTTTATACATAATTTATATAAAATCATTAATTTTAAATACGTGCATTATATCGAAAAAACTCCGGAAAAACACCGGATAAATATATAAATATATTTAAAGTTACGAATTATGTAAAATTAAAAGTATAATATTTTTATCATTTAATTTCATAAAATTAAAATTATTTTAAAATTTATACATTATATTTTTTAAAATGATTTAATTAATTTCAAAAAATATATATCACGATTTCATTTATATTTTTATTTTTATTTATTTTTGATTTATCTTAATTTTTAAAAAAATAATCTTTTATTTTAAATAATATATATATCTTTTAAATATCGAGTTATTGATGATAAGTTGATGATACATGGTGTCGATGTCACGTGGAGAGTGGATCACCTGTGCGGTTAGCAAAATTCACCTGTGCGGTTAGACTTACTGCCGATGTGGCGATTGGGGGCCCCTTGGACCTGTCTCCCGGGGACGTTAGCCAAGAATCCAAGGCCGTAATCCAAACGGGACTATATTATGTAGCTAGGTAGGTAGACTGGGTGGCTAGCTGGCTGGCTGGTAGGCTAGGATTATGCGAGCCACCATGGCATTGAGAGCGGGTGGGAGTAGGCAGATGCGTAGGTAGATATGTTTGGGTCATTCGAAGATGGCCGGGTGTATGGGGAAGCATGCGATGAGTCAGGATCCGAGAGCGCTTGAAGCTGGGTTATGGAGTTGGAATTATTAAAAAGACAAAAATAAAATTGGAGGCTCGTCGATTTGTGAAAGAAATAAAATGTAAAAAGCCTCTTGAGGAAGTAAGTGCAATGTGGGGTCCAGACAGGAGTCATTCGAATCGCGATTTCCAAAAGCTTTTTGGTGAGCATCCAAGCGGGGCAACCAGTTGCTTAACTCTTTCATCCTTGATCTTATTTCTTCTCTAATAATTGGAACATTTGACTGAATACAGATGTCCCATAATTACAGCTGTACAATGTAGGACGTTATTACATTAATTAGGTCGCACATGTATTAGGCCAGCACACCAAATGTGAATTTCCATTTGACTCTGAAAATGTCATCAAAGCCTTATTGACCTACATGCAGAATACGTACTGGTATATGTAGATATGATACATGATACTATGTGATATGGCATGTGGTGACTGACGACTTCAGTTGTCAATATTAGATTAATATGCCTTACGAACTTTGAATATAGGCAGCCAGGTAATCAATAAACGTATACCGTATGTAGGTATATACATAGATGTACGCGTGTAAGTCGTCAATCGAAAGGAACTTTCCATTTCTTTATCCCTTTCTCAGTTTCTGACATATGATATCTACCTTCTCAAATCGACCCAACATGACCTTCTCAAGCAAGATACTGTATCATTCGGGTCCTCCACCTTCAGACCTACATACTAGATTGACTGCTTAGTTCCTCGACTGGTAATATTCCCCTGCGGTAAACCCATTTAACGACCGAAACAGAGTGGTTTAGGAAGGTGAGAAATTTTTATATACCGTTCGACCGACATTTGATATTTTCCCTGACAGAATCCCGTAACACTTTCCCCTGATCATCCCATTCCTTCGGATGAATTCGCAGGGTTCCAATGCTTCTAGAAGGAATCGGCTCCCACGGTCAATATGTATCTCTGTAACCAAGTACGCAATGTATATTACAGTACATACATCAAAATACTGTTCCAATGCTAGCATGACGATACCACCGCGAGTTTCTTAAGTAGCTTAGATAGCTCAGACTCGTTGGATTCCTTGATTTCCCTCTCGCGACCTTACGTTGCCTTACACCGCATATACATGCATGGCAGCTCACGCCTTTGCAGACACCTCTGGGAGTGGCATGCGTAGTATATGGCTTATTGGGTCTTTACCGACTCTCCGACTTTTTGCGTTGTACGGCTAGGATTATGTAAACGCCAGTGCTAATAAGAGCACGGCGTTGACCGGAACAAGCCATCAGCGACTGGAAGAGAGGCAATCCTATCCCTGATAACGCAGCAGGTTCTAGTTCTTCCTTCGGTATGGTGGCATCAGGAGGCAGTGGGGTTTAAAGTGGTGAGCACCGAAACTACAGAAGACCCCTGCACCACCCACCTGCTATGCCCACGAGAGGGGCAGAGGGGTTCATTATTCGTCCTGGATATTACCTTAGGTATGTACCTGATTGTATGTAATTAAATCTCCTGGAGGAGACTTGTCCACCACACACCGATACGAATTGTTGATGTGTGTTGTTGGTTATTATGTGTTTATATGTACATGTATGTACGTTATATATGTTGTATGTGTAAGTTTATTGCAGATGGGCAGACACAACTTGGCAGCTAGCAGCTTAGGGATCCCTATCTCGGCGATTTTTGGGTTTAACATTTAACAACATGAACCCAATTTGTCCTTGCCTTGCCTATCTTGGTAAGTGAGCTATCATTTAAGCTTGCTTTAGACTCGCCCTAGAAGCCCCAGCTAGCAAGTCGGTGGGCTTCCGCGCGTATCATCCGTTGTAAGGATACCTACGAGCGCGGTAGAATTATGAGTATAGCGAAGTACATATGGGTACTCCAGTACAAAGCTTACCAGGCAGTCTGCCCCTCCAAAGCGAAGAAAAAAAATTCAAGAAGCGACAAGGGGAAAAAAAGGTTGATTCACCTCAACTTCATCCCACTCTCTTGACCACTCCACTTCATCTTAGCAACCTCGTTGTCTTAGCTTCCCGTCTTTCTTATCCAGCGACCCTCACACCTGTTTCGCTAGGTATTCTTCTCTCTCCTCTTCCGGTCTTATTACTTGTCCCTGTCCTATCCAGGCTATCCTGTACTGTACTGTACAGCACGGTACACGTACATACATTCATACTTGCTACTTACCTACTTTCACACATCCCGCAGCTCTACTACTAACTAGGGCTGCAGTTTATTATTATCTCCCACCCGGTTTGGCGGCAAGCAGGCTACCTACACCTCCTTCTAACTGTATCCCATCCGCCGCCCCCCTGCGACTTGTTCCTCCGCGGTCACTTTGAGGCGGCCTTGTCTCTCTGCCTGTCTGTCTGACTTGGCTTTTTGCCTTGCGCTGCCTGCTATTCGTCTTTCTACTCCCCTCCTGGCCCTTCCACTGTGCCACACCCCCAAAAATTTTTCCCTCGCATTGTCTTCTCCCCAGGGTACAATATCGTCTACCCTGCCCTCAATCCTCGCCGCCCTCCTTCTCTCCTCCTTTTCTTTCTCTTCCTCAGCATGAGCGGTCAAACCACTTCCAACCTTCCCGTTGATTCCGTGGCAACCAACATAGATCAACCAAGTATCACATCAGCTGCTACTACCGATGCCTCGCGACGAGAGCCCACCTCCTCCGCCACCGGTACCACCGAACTCACCGGTCAATCGGTAAATGCTCTGCTTGAGCACGAGCAGAGGAAGCTTGAGACTGCTAAGAAACTGGTTATCGACTCCCTAAGATTCGTCCCTGACTTTCCTATCCCCGGTATCAAGTTCATCGACATCTTGCCGATCTTCCAGAATCCGGCTGCCTTTGAATCCCTTCTCGAAGTACTTGTCCTCTTAATACGAGAGCGGTTCGGTAACCAGGTCCCGGATGTTATCATAGGTCTGGAAGCTCGCGGTTTCCTCTTTGGACCCACACTCGCCTTAAGACTGGACCGTCCATTTGTTCCGGTCCGGAAGAAGGGCAAGATGCCAGGCGCATGCAGAACTGTTGAATATCAGAAAGAATATGGCAAGGACGAGTTCCAGGTGCAAATTGATGCCATCAAGCCTGGTCAATCATGCTTGATTGTGGACGATATCATTGCTACTGGTAAGTAGAATTCTGCCCTGCGTGCATCTGTCGCTTGCATTTTCCGTCGGCATGTTTGGACCCCCATTGCCAAGTTACGAGATGGCTTAAGCTAGTTCTCGTTTCATTTTTGGTATAATTGCCCGTCTGTCTCCTTAAGGATACATCTGAACTCATCCAACTGCCAATAGGCGTGGATTTAGTTTTGTGTACTCCCTACCCCAGGTATCTGTTTTGCTGTCCAGCATTCAGTTTGAATATGGCTTGGAGATACCGTCGGTGCTCCCAAAGTGCTGCCATTATCCAACCTTTCTCATAACTGTGCTTGACAGTCGTCCCGTTCAAGTGCAGCGAGGGATCGGTCTGGGTTATGCTAGCACTAGGTATCTCGAGCAAACAAGATAGTATGCGATTAGAGAAAGTTTAGTGATGTACCGATACCGGGGGTCAATTTGTGTTTTGGCATGATTTTTCGTTATTTCTAGCCATCTAGGCCTGTCCTCTCAACTGACTCTATGATTCAGGAGGAACCGCCGCCGCCGCTGGCCAACTTGTGGAGCTCTCCGATGCTAAGGTTATGGGCTACCTCTTCATGATTGAGATCACAAATCTTAAAGGCAAGGCGCTATTAGGCGACAAACCCATGATCACCCTCGTCGAACACGACGAAGAGGAATAGACCCGACATTCTACCTGCTTTAGCACTCGCTATTTCCGCATCAAAAGTTTCGCCCCCCAAAAAACACGGAAAAGAACAATAATTCACAAATCCTACCCTTCTAAATCTAATGATAGACGCCCTCGGAATCTATTGGATGGCCGGGGCGGAATAGAGAGCACTGTTTTGGTTGCTACAGTACTCCAGCGCAACCGTAATCACGGGTGGGGAGGTCCCCCGCGAAGCTGGCTTGAGGTTGCATGGCTATGGCGTTAATGGAATACGAATAACATCGGTGGGACTGTATGTTTGATTTTACATGATTTGCTGATAGAGAGTCATAATTCCGTAATCCATCCTAATTTCAGTGGTCTGCTCGCTTACGTTCAACTGCCGTGGATAATTGTCCAATGTGTCACCACAATCCCACGCATCAATAGATACCTAGCTAAGAGCCGGAAGGTCAGTTAAAATTACCTATCATAAATGTGGTTACTATATCGCCAGACTGTATCGTCACAATGTCTGAACCCACCCTTATTCAGCCCTCGTGTTCAGGGTTTACTGTGGTACAGTGGTGGGTAAACTCATCGTCGTACAAAATATCGCGGGAACATCATGATGCGTCCAAGCTGCTATATTTGGATTATTTATTGTAATATAGGCGTATTCGCCTGATGAATTAATGGCTGATTATTCATATGTACATATAGTCTACGGATGCTCGAATACGTAGAGCAGACATTGAAAGACCGCCCCTTAATCCACCACAGCCATATGTTCGCTTTAGCGATTTGCCATCATTGAGATATATTCACACCTTATGGCCAAATATACCTGCATATGTAGGTATATGGCCTCGTTGGAATCTCGCGAGTAGAAATGCTCTCCCCCACGCCCCAGCTGCATCTTAAAGATACGCGAGTAAGAGTATGTAGCTTGGTAGTCGGAGAAGGCAATGGGTTCCCTCACATGGTACATTTGACGAATAGCATGTTGAGAAGCAAGCAGCTGCCAATGATGACGATACAATCACGGATGAAGTTTTTTAATGCTCTCACACGGTACAGCGGGATGTATCGCTCACCCCTACGATGTCCTGTATAGAAGTAGGTGAGGCCTCCCCTACCATGTCTTTTGTTACATGCACACCTACGACGGCTTACCCAAATTCGTACGTAGTAATTAACTATTGGCACCATTATAAGACGCATGGATGACAATGTTCTATGTTGTTGCCGACATACCGTAGCTATTCGATCAACCCTTCCCACGTCACTGGGAAGAGATCCAACGTCGCAACAAGGGATACTACTAGGTAGTCAAGGCTACAAGCCAGCCTCGCTCTAAGCCTCCTTAACGCCTCCATGATAGAAATATCTCTCTATCGCAATGAATCTTCATCCTAGACTCCTCTGAGCATCAGGCTTAGGTAATGTGAAGTAATCAACCAGACGACAATGCTTAAATTTGCCATAGGACCCAGAATCGGACGTCTACTCGTCCCCCGTCGATGTGTATCAACACAAGATGACCTAAGGTAGGGAAGGAGATACTGGTCTACTGAGCTATAGTATCACATCTTTGCCCATCAGCGAGCTCCTCAGGCTCCGTCGTGACCGAGGGTCAGAACGGATCAAGTACCTCCTGCTCCTATGTTAGCCAGTGGGCGCTACTATAGTACGTGGCGAAGGCCAAAGAACAAGAATATAATCTACGCCTTCCAATACTCAAGAGGAAGTTGATGCTCGTTTGGCTGAAGAAGCCGATGCTGATACTCTCCGCCGAGTCCCGCTTCCATAGTGAAACAAAGCGTCATGGTAGGCGCTCCGAGTGGGTACCTTATCTGAAGACGCGTGTATTTCTCCTCTTAAGATCCATATTATCCCATCGTACGCAGGTCGAATAGCGTCATTGGTCTCTTAACCCGCACAGCATTGTGTCGTAGATGCTGATCTCAAGGTTCGTCGTCTAGCTTCGGGTGTGGTGACTTACTAAAAACTATGATTAAAAACATCGGAGCACAGACTAGGATATCCTTCTCTATGACTTGGCAAAACGTCGATTATGTAAATCCAAGTCTGTGGCGGGATGACCGCTCTTGACCAGCATGCACATCTGGGGATCCTTACCGAACGCGTTGGACCTCAATCCAGACAAAGATCGTATGATCTCGATCTGCCCAGCACCGGTACTTTGTAATTGCCTCGGCCCTCCGATGTGAGATAAGTTGTCGCGTGGTTCAATTGGCCGCTGTGGCTTGCTCAAGTCCGAGTTAGTATCGAAGAAGGGAGGAGGAAAATAGCATCACCAGGAATGAATAGAAGATTGAGAAGTTACGGCAAGCTCGGCTTCGCTTATGCAAGTGCTGCGTAGGCACCTACTTACCCCGGATTGACACGCCGTAGGCTAGTTTAAGCGTTCTGCAAGGGGAACCACGATCTAGAACGGAAGCGCCATCCTTGCCTTAGGTCCTTAGGTCCTTAAGCTCTAGCTTCAGGTTCACTAAATTCAACTCCGTCTGCTCAACTATCACAATTGGACTTCCGTCCACCAACTCAACATACGCACACATAATAGTCGAGCGAGATGTAGACGATTCCGTATCCCTCAATCTGGATGAGGTATGCTCCCATAAGACGGCGTGGAGGCGAAGGTTAACCGTGCTAGCGAGTGAGCATGGCTCTGATGCTCAGATTCGGTAGCGAGCCGAAATTCGCGAGGGAGCTAGGGTAAAAGTCTAGATTGGATTGTCACGAAGGTGTCGATAGCCAAGCAATAAATTTGGTTGCCTGCGCCGCTCGCCTGCCTATATCATCATAATATCATTCCTCTCCGCTAGGTCCCAAACTTGCCCTTCTCTCATAATATCGCAAGCCCCATTTAATTGCGCTCCTATGCCACTGTGGGTGAGAATAATATTCCGAGACGCACACGCTGGCCCCGAGGTTCGATAAACCACGATCAGTACTCGGCCTCCTTTTTCCGTTTTCAAAACCGCAGCGATGTCCTCGATCACGACCACGATTCCCACTGGCCCTATAAATAAGTGGTGCCTGGGACCGAGGAGTTCTGGTGACGGCCAACGCTTCCAATGCGCGAACGAGACCCGAGGAACCCAAGAGTCCGACTTCCAGACGTTCTGCTGCAATGGCAAGATCCTGGATTCGGCGAGAGATCTCTCGACTATTGGCACTAACCACACGCTGCACTTAGCCGACATGATCTGCTGCGGAGTGAGCGGACCCCAAGCAGGAGGCTTAGACCCATCGGCCACGCAGCACACAGCATGTATACAAGGCTCGCCGACGCCGTTGGCAAGTTTGGCAGGCACGAACACGGACAACGCCGTCGATTTCGTTGTTACCTACACTAGCGTGAGCTGGGACGGCACAGTGGGCGATTTCTCTCCCACCGAGGCACCGTCCTGCTTCTGGGTGTACAAGGTTGACGCGGAAATGGAAGAGATCACGCTGCCAGCTCCAGAATTCACAACCCCGCCGCCCGCGTCAACAAAACTAGTCGGAACGGAGAGTACAGTCTCTACTACGACCCTGTCGGAGACAGGGCCACCCAGTGTGACTGAGACGCCCAGCACACCGACAACTACGCCCTCCGGTGCTGTTTCGACCCATAAGGTTATACCAAAGATTTACATATGCTTTTGGTTAGGTTTTGTAGCCACGAATCTCCTTTGGAGCTAACATGTTCCTAACTGGCAACGTCGAGCTTGGTGACGATACTACAATTCAATTTAGTCTACGAAGCTCACGTTAATGTAATCATAATATACCCCAAAGATCTCCTAACAAACGCAGTTTTGACTACATTATAAGAACTTGTTTCTTTTCTCAATTTGGATCGTAGAGTTGCCCTCGAGGTGTATTGCTTCTAGTGAGACATTTTTGGCTTAGCGGGTTTACATAGTACCATATGAACCGACGGACTTATATAAAGAGACGTTGAGTTTAGACCAGAATGAGTGTAACTACAAGGGACTGCTATAGTTAACTTTGAATTCAAATTCTACATTAGTTCCCGTTATCTCTCTTCGCGTCTGCTAAACGCCGGCAGTCATTTCCATCAGCTACTACGTAGTTTCATCAAATCACTTCAACCACCGTAGAACTCCAAATATATAGGGTATATTAGGGGCAGCAGGAGCGACGTTAATTTGTGGCTGGCTTGACCAGCTGTAATAGGGGTACCATACGAGGGGCGGAAGGGATGTCTCAACCCGTCACACATCCGACTGTGGCAACTGCCGGGACGAGTAACGTATTGTGGGCATAAGAGAACCGGAATATCCAACCGCACAGCCTCCATGATAGAGATAGGGAGGGGTGTGGATGGGATCACCGGGTTTAATCGCGATATACACGTACGGCGAGACTTAGTTAAAGATATCGAGATTTGGGGGCGACTCAGTTCATTCAGAGCATCTCAGACTATTAGTCATCTTATAACACATACGAACACTTCAACGTCATGGAAATCTCGGCTGACTTGTTAGTGCTAATCGTTGTTGCCTGCAAACTGTCAGGTGGAATTGGCAAATGAGATTGGACGCTGTTCACTTAAACATAGCTTAGGCAATCGTGTACTTAACTAAGATCGAGTGAGCAAGATTAGGGAACCAGATTTTGCGTATAGTACCGAGATATGAGTGTTGTCAATTCCATATCTAACTGACTACTAATGCACACGATGATAGTCCAGCGGCCCCCATGCCCGAAGCTCGATGCCACACCTACGTGGAAAACGACCGCTGAATCATATAAAGGCCAGCTAATCCTCCCTCTTCTCGCCATTCTCTTCCTTCACCTTGGCCTCCTCGTCGCTTCCGGCCCGCGCACCCCGTGGTTGTTCGGCCTGCTCATTCCGTCGTCCTGCGGTCTGGTAATTCGCCGGCCGCCGCACCTCAACCCTGACGTTTCCTACTTCTACAGAAGAAGCAGTGAGTTTGCACTCGATGTTGATGTTGATGGTGACGGGGATGCCGGGGCCGTTCATTCCACGCCGGGTTTCGGGTCTCCGGTTCTCAGCCTCTGGAACGGTGTAGATGCTGGGCCGCGATCGTGCTGGTCTGCCGACCTCCGGCGGCGGGCCGCGACTACGCCCACCGAGGGGTGCGCGGGCGGACTCTTGGGGCCTGATTGGCTGGGTGGGCAAACCGCTTCCGGACAGGCGTACGCCGCTGCTTAGGGGGCTGTCCTCCGATGTGGAACCATCGCCTAGGCTTGCGGTGCTGTACGTGCTAGCACCAGAAGGAGAGCCCGGGCTCGGCGCGATGAGTTCCCCAGAGTCGTCAAGCGGAGAACCGATGTTCAACGAGGTTCTTGGGTGGACTGGGAAGCAGTTTCGATGGCGCTCGTTGAAGTCGTTGGGCGCGCTATAACGGGACCCGGTACGAGGGTTGGGCTCGTACGGCTCGACGGATAGGTTCCTGGCTTGTCCATCGTTTGGATTGATTACGACATATCCGCTGTGGCCAGTAATACTGTGAGGTGGGTGCGGAGTGTACGCAAAGTTGGGGACGGGAGATACGTTGGGAATGTTGTGCTGTTGACTGGGTCCTGCGGCCACGTTGAAGTTGCTGGGACCTCCGTTGGAGGGCCAGAACCGGGTGCCGTGATCTATCCCCATGGGTACTCCCAACGCTGGTACATAAGGCGGGAACCATCCAGTTGGAATATTCGGGTAGTAGGCATGTCCGTAAGCCTCAGTAGGCGTGTTATGTTGGTATTGCGTCGAGCCTCTATCAGGCGACGACGTCTGGGAAGGCCGCATCATGGTTGGCCCGCCGGCACTCTGAGAGCCCTCTGCTTCGGTGGGCAGGCTGCCCGAGCTGTATCTGCTGTCGGTCCCTATGGACGCCGGGACTGGGTTGCGTAACTGGGAATGAACCGTGGAGCCCACGAGACCGCCTGGACCGTGGTACTCGTCGGGCATATTTACTCTGGTCTGTCCGCCGTCTTGTGTTGGGTATCTGAAGTCCATCGTGTGGATAGCACTGGATTTTATGATAGATCCTTCAAGTTATTCCAAACTATTGGTGTTGTATTTCTTGAGTTATTGAAGGTAGGGAAGACGAAGAGCGAAAAGTAGAGCGAAGGAGGACGTTTATATACCTCAGTTTCCTCTGTCAAAACCCGTTAGTGGAAATGGCTGCACTGTTCGGCTACTACGAGTGAGTGGACAGTTTGGATCGTGTGTTTGGTTTTCTATTAGAGAATGACTCAGGAACAGTTGGTTGTGACACTAGTTGTATAACCTACGGGTTGATGGAAATTCATAGCAGACTCCAGTTCATATGTCCATGATGATACTCATCCTGCAGTAACTGGGCACTGGCTCATAAGTAAACAAACATCTACACCGCGATATCATCCGAGCACATTCTGAGCAGGGTATGCGCTGGTGTCCTTCGATTCATTATTCTCACCTTATTCGTATGTTTTCCCTAAGTGGTTTCGCGCTAAGTCCCAACACAAGTCGGTAAACACATGAAAATTCTTAAGCTGGAATACATTTACGTAGAGTCGTTGGCTTCACTTCCCCCGCTCTTTGAAGTCATATAGCCGTAGTAGGATATTGGTAATGGATAGGCATAAAAATAGAGAACGTTAGTGTTCTTCTACTTAGGATAACCTAGCCGCTTAGACACGACCGGGAGTTGCCCAGTCAGGCTTGACATGAAGATTTTGATTTAGGGAAGTGCGATGTTCCATACGCATGTGCCTCAGGAGAAATTTGGGATGAAGGGACGGTGTGGAAGTAATTCAGATCTACCCGGATATCATTGAAGGAAAGTTAGCATAACTTCATACGTACAGTTAAACTAATCTAACTGCTTGTATTTTGATACATGAATTCACAATGGCCGTCGCCCAAACTTTCGAACCATGTGAAGCCGATAAATACTGAACATCATATCGATCGAACTATACGTCGACATCAACTACGAGCGAGATCACGATAGACATAAGGTTGTAGGACTGAGAACGCCAAACACATGAGTATCTATTAGCTATTAAGAGAATGCTTCAGCCGGCGAGCGCATACCCTACATGGTATGACACGACGCACGACATCTGATCCGTAGCAGGGTTTCGCGTACACGATATCGAGTAGCTCCACCACATAGTCCACTCCACCACTCCGTCACTGTAAAAGAGGAAACATTTGTGTGCCGTTTCGCAGGTATTTTCTGATCCGCATCAACCAAATGACAGGGGGTATACTGGGTATCAGCTGAGTATTAGGAAAAGATGTGAAAACAAAAGCAGTTCTCCGCGCAAATTGAGACAAGACATGCAAAAAGCGTCAATATGAAGATCATGGATGCCATCTCTGCGTCGTCAATGCAGCTCACTCCGAACCGGAGAAAGGATTGCCGACAACCAACAGCAGATGGGGGTATCAGTTCAGAACCAGTCTCGTAGGGTATCTTGAAATGCAGATCCGTTCCCGACCAAACCCAGTGTCGTGGATACTCTTTATGAAAACATTACGGGTTGACCCTTAGGCCCAAGCGGCGCGCACTCTATGCGGCAGCGGTGACGGGGGCAGGAGCGGCCGCAGCAGGCTTCTCAGCAGGAGTCTCCTCGGCGACGGGAGCAGCGGCAGCGGCAGGCTCCTCGGTAGTAGCCTCCTTAGCAGGCTCGGATGCCTCGGCAGTCTCAGCAGGCTTATCCTCAGCCTTGGCCTCCTCGGCGGGCTTCTCAGCTACCTTTCCCTTGTTGCCCTTAACAGTCTGGCGGAACTTGGAAAAGAATGGGGGAGACTTGACCTTCTCGCCCTCCTCATCGGAAGAGGCCTTCTCCTTCTTGCTGCCGAAGAAAGGCAGGGAAGACTTGCGCTTCTCTGCCTTCACCTCCTTAGCCTCGCCATTGGTAGCGGGGGTGGCGTCAGTGGTCTCGGTAGGGACGGTGGCAGGAGAGGCAACCTCAGCAGAGAGGGGCTCAGTAGTCTCAACAGCCGGGATTACCGGAGCAGTCTCGGCAACGGGAGCAGCATCAGCTGCAACTGGTGTCTCCTTAGCGGGGGTGGCAGGGGCAGACTCGGACTCGACCTTCTTCTTGCCGAAGGAAAGACCACCGAAAAGACTGTTCTATGTTAATCAATTGATCATTTCAGGACAATGAACGATAACGTACCTAGCGCGCTTGGAAGGAGTAGGCTTAACAGGCTCTTCCTTCTTGGCTTCCTCAACGGGAGCGGCGGCCTCGACGGCGGGAGCCTCAGTTGCGACAGGAGCGGTCTCGGCAACGGGTTCAGCAGCCTCGGTGGTCTCAGCAGGCTTATCCTCAACCGGCTTGTCCTCGGCGGGAGTCTCCTTCTTAGGCTCATCTTTCTTGCCGAGTAGGTTACCGAAGATGGAAGCACGCTTGCGGCTAGCCGATCGGCGCTTAGAGTCCTTCTTCTCTTCCTCCTTGGTCTCCTCTTTAGCCTCATCCTTCTTGTCCTCTTCCTTGGGCTCTTCCTTAGCCTCCTCCTTAGGAGCCTCGGCCTCGGCGGGCTTCTCCTCCTTGGCGGGAGGGGCAGGCTTGAAGCTCTCAATGGTCTGCTTGTAGGTCTCGCTCTCGGTGATAGTACTGGCAAGCTCCTTGGCCTCGGCAATCTTCAGCTTCAATTGCTCAACCCAGTTGTCACGATCGGCGGCAGTGGGAGCCTTGAAGGTGTGCTTGTGACCCTTGGCAGTGAAAGAGAACTTGTGGGTACCCTCAGTGGTAGGCTCAGAAGCCTCAGCCTATTTGTGGGATTAGCAATGTCACCGTTATATTGGGTTTGGTCTTTAATCATACCAGCTGAATAGCGCCAGTGGGCGTGCTCTTGTCGCTCTCCTTACCATAGAAGAGCAGGCCTTTTCCGGTCTCAGTGGCCCATGCGGCAACATGTTGCGCAACCTCAGCGGCCTTCTCGTTCTTCAGGTAGGTAGTGAGCTTCTCCTTGGGGGTGGCCTCGGTACCGAACCAGAAGTATTGCTTAGAGTAGATCAGGTTCCTTTGATTTGTTAATTCATCTCTTTGTATCTGGCGCGACAACAACATCGACTTACTTGGGGAAGTTGGCCGGAGCACCCTTGTGCTCAAGGGTACCAGCTTCGACGGGCTTCACCTCCTCCTTCTTAGCCTCCTCAGCAGGCGCGGCGGCAGCTTCAGTAGTAGCCTCAGTAGTCTCGGCCGGGGTCTCGGTCGCAGCAGGCTCAGTGGCGGGAGCAGCCTCTGCGGGCTTGTCCTCAACGGGCTTCGTCTCAGCGACGGGCTCGACGACGGCGGGGGCGGCCTCGGGGACCTCGACGGGCTTCTGTACTTCGGACATTGTGATTGTTTGGGGTAGTTTTGTTTAAAGAAAAAACGAACTGGGTATCAAGAATATGGGTATCACTAGAAAGGGGAGGGGAATTAAGTAATCGAGGAACTAGAAAGTTACTCGTACGGGTATAGGGTATCGGAATGGTATTAGATGACACTTCGTTGTCTCGTTAGACTGTTCTGCGAAACTTCAAATGGAAGTGGAAGAACGACACTTGTACTTAAAGTCGAGTACGACAGGAAGGGTGGGAAGGGAAAAGTCAAATGGAAGGACAGCTGCTTCTGCCGGCCCTTATTTATTGTCTCGTGATTAATGGGAAGGAGAGTGACATGGAAGGGAGCACAGTCTCGCAATTGTAAATTACAGTAGCTACTGTTGTAGTGGAGACAAGGTTGGCTGGGTAAGTTGGGTAAGCTGGGTAGGGCCAAGCATGAAAATAGGAGTACAAGGGCCTCCTAGAAGTATTTAATACAGTGTATTTGGCACGGTCACAATGGAGCAGGGATGACTAGGTGGGTCTGGGCGGGTCGCGGGTTGTGTTGAGAGGAAACAGCTGACCCACAACCACCAGTACGTACATACATTTGGCAGCCATTGGCAATTACTAGGATGTACTATGTACAGTACATTACCCTCCAGGGCTACACTTATCAATTCAATTGATCCCCTTATCCCCTTATCCCCTGTAAGAAGGGAGAAAGGGAAATAAATCCCATGAAAATTCGGGTGGTCGAAAATCGAGTCACAGTAACCTACATGAACAAAGGGGACATCGACGATCCGCCTACTGTCATTAGCTTACCGCAGATTTGAATGTTATTATTATGCCATTTCGAATGAAAAACGCCATCTCGTACAGTACCACGGCCACATATCAAAACTCATGCCACCACCAAAACCTTGGCATTTGATCCTTGGAATATGGAATATGACCAGGCCAGTTTTAAGCCAGTCAGCATTTCAGATATGTACCTCCAGGGCTATCATTCACAATAATAATGTCGATGCCATATGGCATTGTACTATCCATGCAACAAATAACCACACCCATGGACCTCTGACTGACTGGCACAGGGGCCTCGGATTACTGTAGAAGATTTCCATACTACGGTACATACATAGTGTTCCTTTTTGCATGAACTCCCGCTCCTTACCTAACTCGTTGCTGGGTCATCGTGCAAATCTTGCGGCTGTGGTCTGTGCCCGGGACAAATTTTTTTTATCCTCTTCTTTAAAATGAAGGCCTTGTCTAGCTCGTTCGACGAAATTACAACGTCGTTTAATATGCACTGGTGCGCTAGTGGCCATGGGCCTATCGACAGGGGTGCCAGAAAAGGGGACGAGTCAGTTTCCCAGTCATCTCAATGGACAGTCGTTAGAGATGAGCATACCTAGCAGCCTTCCTAGAGAAAATAGCACGGAAAACTTTCCCGTTAAATACCTAGCAAAGCTCGGTTTATCGACTGTTGTGCTAGACATTTTTGCATAGCAAGGGCAGACCTGGCGGGATCAACTCGCTATTGATAATGGTAGCTTCGTTCAAGCTCCAGGTCTCGGGATATTTGGATACTGGGTCTTCCATCAGTCCAGAACGAGACTGACGGTCAATTAACTAGCTTATTCTCATTCTCTCTTCGCGCCGTTCATACTGACCGTCTCGCTTGAAGACAGCAATGTACATAACATAGCCGGCCCCCTTTTCGCCTGCTTATTGAATACGCCAGGGAGCCAGTCCATGAATTACGACCTACCTAATACTGTACTGTACGCACACAGTTCGACAAGACACCGCTTGCCGAACCTGGCAGTCGTCAAGTTCGGTTCGGTTCTGGAATCGGACGACACTGCTGATGATAGGACGGTGGTGATCGCGCCGATACCACTCCAACACAAATATCCAATACAGCCATCCAATGAAGCCGATATGCAAGATGCCCTCATTGCTGCACACTTGTTGCATATTATCCTGCAACTGGCGGTCATAGGGCCGGGGTTGTGGATAGCTCATGTCTTGGGTAGGGGGTTGGCAGATTGTGCCTATTGGCTAATAAATCGGATGAATTGTGGAATTGAGAGAGTAGATCTCTAGTGTAGGTAATGCCAGAAGCTGGTAGGTACTCGCCCAGAAAGTACCGACATTTCATTAGCTGCTCACGCCTTTTTCCTGCAAGCCCTTACCAATTGCCGCTAAGGCACGCACGTTTATCTCGACACAGCACTCTAAGACCACTTACTAGGTACTTAAAGTAGCTGCAAAGAAAAGCAAGCGGTACACGCTCGGTCCATGTGACATTTAGTTACATGTAGGAGGAGGTGGATGTCTCCATCTGTGAGCTGCTATGTCGATCAGAAGCTACCCTTCAACCGAAATAGAGCAGGAGGAATGATATATGATTCCCCAGGTTGCAAATCTCGAAATCTCACATCGCTGGCTCCATTCCATTTAAGTACGAATCGTTATGCTAAGATAACTCCGTTGTCTTCCCACTGGGCTTTACCGCTGCCGTGTCCGTTTCAGACTTTCATTTATCTCTAACCGCTGGCCGGTTCCCTGGTGATTTGCTACGTCTCGACTCTGGGATCCCGAGAAAGTGGATCTTAATATTCCGACGCCGGCTTGCCATGGGGGTCTCTCCTATTAATACATACCTTCATTTTCGAGATGCAGTTCACTGAACCATACAGACAAAATCACATAAATAGGTACTACCGCACAATACCCGATGTATTAATCGAACGACAAGCTCTTTTATCTACGCTTTTCATCGCATTGAGAATAGGTCTCGAGCCGAGTCGATCTACATCAGATACTGGATGGGGCTTCGCTTGATATATAACCTGCAATGCAGTGTCACGCGCATAACGCTCGCATTTACAGCCTATCCCGCCTTCAATTCTTCGTCGAATGATTAGGTTCGAACCAGCCGATTTGATCCCCATTATCTTTGGACGTCCTCGCGCCAGTCAAAGCAAAGCGTCCCCCACTCGACTGTCGAACTAAAATCGTGCAAATCGTTCAACTAAGTCGCGGGCGCCATTCCCTAGACTCATCTACTTATTGCCATCTTAGGCTATTCCGATACGTAATAATAGCGCTAAAGTCAATGATCTCGGAGTGACAAGATTTTAAGGGACCAGCACCTCGAGTCCAGCCAACTTCGAAGTCACTAACCTTTATTCTGCCTGGTGTCTGGTTTGATATTTACAGCTCATATGATCTCTGTCTTTGCAGCTACTCTGAGCAAATATATTAACGACGGAGTGGGCAACCTTTGGCGAACGTTTGCGATTACCACGATGTCGAGCCTATCGAGATGGATTGGAGCTCTCGATCCTCGGCTCCAAACAAGCGCTAAACTAAGAAATAATCAGCCTTACTCGCGTCTCAAACGCCCACTACGACAACCACCCGACTCCAAGGCCGCTAGCAGAGCGCGCGCACCCCAGGCACTAACAAATAGCATAGTGAAATAGGTCGACCGCATAGTATGATCCACACGAAGCATTAGTCGAGAAGAGTACTTTTTGTCGAGAATGACCCGGTAAACAGAGTATGTATGTATATGTACATGTATGTTTGCTAGCTCAACACAGCTTCAGGTTTGATGGCTTTGTTCCTACATCAGAGAATGTGACGAATATTATTCAGACGATATAGAAGTTAAGAATAAAGGGACACATCAAATATGTTATTTTGAACATACATATACAATATCGAGCAGTGTCGAACCTCGAAAATCGTTTGAAATATACGGCCTTCCGGCTATGTGCATAACAAGATCGACGTTGTGCCGCATTGTTACGGCTCGTACTAATTTATCCCCTCAGGGTCATCTACTTAAGTATTATGTGAGGTATGCTTCAAATGCCAGGGCCAGGTTACATTTGATCTCGCACCATGAATACCCGACTCGCTCGCACATGATATAACTCGCCAGCTATCCCGCGACTGCGTTTATCGCGGTCCCTTCCATCTATCAGTGCCTGCAGTGGTGTAGCCCTTCCAGATCCTGAATTACCCGATTAAGGGAACTCAGAGACTAAAAATAAGCGCATGACTTCTCTGATGTTATGTGGGCTAGTATGTTTGAAATACATGCCATTTCCATGCCGCTTTGCGTCGTCGTTGGCCCGCGGCTGACGCCGAGCTGGATCGCTTTAGCTTAGATCATTGGTCAGATTCCTCATGCCGCTTGATACAGTGGTTTCTTTCGATGCCTTACTGTAGTTCTTAGGATAGACTCAAGGGCTATCGCATAACAACATCTTTCATCTCCCTTATTAATTCAGCTCTATGCAGGTATGAGGAACGCCACCAAGTGCCTTCCAAGGTCTAGATTCCTTCCGAAATATTACGGGATTTTTACATGCGCAGGGATATTGTAATGGTCTTTACGGTAGTTTAAATGTCGTGCTAACCCGAACACAGATAAAGATGTTGGTTGGATCCGATGACTTCAGAATTGGTTGCACATTGTCCTGCCTATCCCGTCGTCCTTCGACGTTGTCTTTAGACCCGGTGCGAACTTGCCTGCTGAAGAAACTAGGAGTATTTTCCCTACCCCTTAGGCTGAGGACATAACCTCAAAACAAGAAGTTGCCTACAATATCCTATCATCGTAAACTTTACAAACATCGCACTTAGTCGAAGATGGAAATTCTAAGTGGGGTGATGATCGTCCACCACTCAGTGATCTGCAACTTGGCTAAAATGACGGCGATTTGAATATACGTGAAGCGAACAATCCAACATCTTCACAGGCCGTAATTTCGAGATAGGCCGCCGACCATCTTCATCAATAATAGATGGGAACAAGAAGGGTATTTCAAGAATCGATGGACCTTGGAATTAGCAGCGCTCTCTATAGCGTTCCTTCTTATTTTCACCTATATTTATAAAATGGACGGCAGGAACTAGGTTGTGAGTCGTACTCGCTTATAATTATTCCTCTCGCACCAGAATTCGTCAAACGGGAGGAATAAGCGGTGTTCGGTTTGAGCGCCTATCCCACGGCAAAAGAGACAGGGATTATAGCACGCCCTCTTGGCAAATTATTTCGAGCTTCTCACGTGTAAATGGTCATATACGACCACTTTTGTCTCGAGTGGCTACAATATAATTTTTAGACTGGCTCTCATCCCCATGCCAAAAATTTAAGCGCCAAAGGGAGCACATACATACATCCTGTGTATGAATAATCCTATCGAGCTCCATCTGGCTCGCGTAGGATGTGCGCCGTGTAGTATCGACAGTGTTGCATTTTATCAGGCCAGATTTGGTCGCAATGGTTCCCTCCCAAGCTCTGGTTCGAAGCTCGTGATCCTTGCGTTACGCATCCCCTTCAAAATAAAAATCCCTGTCGAGCAAAGCCCGTTAGCCGCGAATGTCGAAATCTCCGATTCCCTAAGTCAAACGAATGTTAAAAGGCATCATCAGATTAACTTGGCGTCATCCCCCATTCGCGCGTCTCTCGGAATCCACAAGAGGCATCTAGATTTCTCGATTCATGAAAATGCTCGCGGGGGTTTCATTGCCATTCCCTTTTTATGCCTTCTGCAAATTTAAAACTTCCCTTCGCACGGCGCCCAAGAGGCGGTGACCACTGATAGGCATTCGGATCGTTATCAGAGCCTGTCAGCATACCAGTCAGGACGGTCAGTTACTCATTCCCCCATACGGCACTAGCACGTCTAGCATCATCACCTCATCCCACCATTTAGTCTAGTGCCTGCGCTGTATCCCTCTCTCCCCTTTTTGATGGCCTGCAGAAAAGTGCGAACGTTCATGCATCCCCACTTTCTAGCTTGCAGCTAAGCGTGTGTGTACATGTATGTGCATACGTACATATGTAAGGTATGTACCTAGTATGTAGGTCGTTGGAGGAACTCCCCAGCAGCAGGCCGGACGTTGTGTAGTAGATTCCCCGTATATCTAGTACGTAAGACAGTGGCTTGTCTCGTTTGCCTCTCTCTATGCTGTATGTCTGCTAGGCGTATTCCCGTCTGCCTATCCATATGTTAATGCGCATGCTTTCCACGCGTGACGAGCACACGACAGGCCGATCGCATCGCGCACACTATGCGGTATGTATATATTTTTGTGTGTTTCGATGGGCTCAAAGTCCGCGAACCCTGCCAAGCGTTTAAGGCCCATCCAGTATCTTCGCTCTCTCACCCCCCTTTTCATCGACCATATATATGTACGAGTATGGAACGTGCCGTCGCCTGCAGGCTCCCTTATCAAAGTACTTGGCTGATGTGTACCGGTTCCCATATCCTCGGTCTGGCTCCTCTCCTGATCTTCGGTCCTGCTTTACTCGTCCTGGATATGCCAGGGCCCCCAAGTCCTACGCCAAATGGCGGTATGGACATAGACTGATATGTATGGAATAACCGGCAGTAACACCCGGCTACCGCTCTTCTCCGATGGCACCTGCATATTTGATGTACTTTGTATGGAGCCGGTCGCCTTTACGCCACACATAACGCTAGTCCGGACACATGATCCTGATACCGGTAGATCGGCTGTGAAAGGGTAGCTTCGGTCGGTCGTGATTGCTTTACTAAGCAAGGTATCGGTCCATCCACGATTACATTTTCCGTAGTAGAGATGTTCCCCCTTTTGCTTTCCGTCCGGGGCGGCCCCGTTCCGCGCTAATATCAACGCATGCCGGGTCCACCGGCCAACATCGTAACCTCCGCATATTATCACAATCTTTTTATCGGGATCTCTCGGGCCGGCACACGCAAGGTATGATTCGTTTGACATATGACAATTATCGGTGACGCCCCTGTCCCCGGCGACCCTCCATTGCTCGTGGTAGGATTTTTGTGCGTGCGATAGTATTTTTTCGGTGGGAATAAGGATTGGGCTGTCGTCTTTCTGTGCATCCGCCGATGTGGGATTAACTGCGGTCGTGATGGTACGCTCGGTCGGGTATGATTTGAAACTGCTAGACTCCAGCTCATATCTAAGGTAGTCATTAGTTGAGGACTTCCAGTGTCCGCTGTCCCGCCCTTTCAGTTCGGCTCCAAGAGTCGGCCTGCAGGACCCAAGTTGGTATATACTCTTTTAAGATATATCCGGATACCAACTTTAGAAGAACTCATATTAGTAGGTAAGCAACGACTGCGCTTACCATAGCGCCTGTGGCAGGGTTTGTGGACTCCTTCGCCTATTGCTGAGTAGAAAGCGACGAACTAGGAGGCCTCTACTATCTTCGAAAGCGCTTGACCACGAGCTTAGAACTTACGCAAACATATTCTTACGGGTATGACAACCCGTACGTGACCTCACGTTCCTTCGAACGATGTTATATAGGAACGGAGAGACGTTATGTAGCAAGTGAATGTGTTGTTCCCTTTTGACCCTGTCGTTTTGGCGTATGAACCTACGTTTGGACACTCTTGATAGTTGACTTTTCAAATTTCGTTTAGGCGTGCCGTCGGTAGAGGCTTCTATACGAAAAGGAACCGGTGCTCCAGCCTGAACAGTTCGTCCAGGCTCTGTTTATCGTGGCATTTCTCTCCACCTACGCGATCGTAGATATAGTCTCCCAACGCCGCGGCGATTTAGGCCCGAGGGGTGACTTCGTTAATATTACCACCTTGGACAATATGTTGGAGGGCATGATGCGCTTGAATTCGCCTTGTTATACATGTATGTAGCTTCAGGCTTAATCCTAAAAGGACCTAACGAATGGAATGCAAATGGCTTTGTGGCTATTCGGGTTTGTTCGCGGGCGAGGAGCAGGTGGGGGCTATTGGCGAGGTAAGGAATTGAATCCGCCCTCTGTAAAGTTGAGTAGGGTGATACGGTTCTGGCTGGTTACTTTGGAGGCTCTTTGATACGAACCCCTTATTATTTGTAGACGATGGATCCACTGTGTGCGACTGATACCGAATACGTACACGGGTCTTTTAGAGGGTTGATCATCTAGTTAACGATATATGGAGGCATGTTATTAATGGTAATTAACTTGGCTTGAATGTCTCTGTCGAGGGTTATTGTCTCTGTATGCCACCAATGGAAGGCCAGTCACTTGTCTTTGCCGCGACCTTTGATATAGCTAACGGCCACGAGGAGGACCGTCTGACATAACCGTATTAGTGTTTTTGGCATAGAAACCTTGTTTTCTATATTTCTGTTCTAGCAGGTGAAATAACGACCGTAAGTTGGTGCCATTACGGGATCGTACCTGGTTACTTACACCTCGTCCCCTTTTGTTGCCAGCTGTTGGAGTGGCTCGTGATAAATAGTATCACCCATGGTGGACCTTTCGAGCCATAAATGTGGTTGTGTTGATAGCATGAGGACTTCCTTGTGTTGCCTTTTCGAACCAACTATTCTATTCTAACTCCCCCATCCTCCTTGTCTCTATCTAAGCAATACCAACGACACACAAATACCTTCCTAAATCCAAGGCAATTCTCAGTACTGTGTAAGTACCTAGGTACTTACAGAAAGCAAAGGAATTTAAGGTAGATTATGAGCCACACACCCTGGTTGTGGGTGAAGCTGGCATGCTCCTCCTTGTTTCTAACCGTCTTGTTACGTCTTGTCTCGTTAGTATGATCCTGACATCTACTGGCTGTCACCCTAAAGTTCCTACTTAATAGCTCGCTACAGTCGCCGAGCGCATATATTTTCACATTTTCACGAAATACCACGAACGTACGGGCTATACTCTCGCTAGTGTGTTCGTACCCCAACCGCCCCGTGCCCTAAGAAATCGTCATCGTATCGTTGATCATACATTAAATGTCCATGTCAGGTTAAAGATTGATCGAGTGATTTGAGCGCCTCTCTAACGAGCTGAACGATGTGTGTGGTTATCCTGGTGTACTTCGTGGTCCGGCACCGTAACCTCCGGGATAGCATAAAGCTCCGCCTCGGTGTGTTCGTTGAATTTCCCACTGATGTGCACTATTTACGTCTAACTGCCCCGAATATTTGTAATATTTCTGGGGAATAGTATTGAGGCGAGTAGGTCCGGAAACCGTGATCTATATACTTCGCCGTCTCTGCTTTGCTTGTAAGTTTACCTGCTTTTTGACTCCTCTCCCTACCGTGACGTAACCTTCCTTCCACCTTGACGCATCCGACCGTGCTTAATCCACATAAAAAGCCAACGGGGTTGTTCGTCGTTGGATTGGGTACACTATTCTTTCCCTTGTGTAGCCCGGAACCTGGTTTTGGTAACGACCCAAACCCCTACGGGCACCTTTACCCCGTGCTAATCTTCACCCTCATAACTTCTAGCTAACAAATCTCATCTCTCATCACACTTCTATTGATTAGCCCGGATGACAATCTTTCACTGACCCGAATCCACCTTCCGACGGTAGGTCTTAACAGTCAGGTTTCCTTGTATAGGACTTCAACACTGATTTATACTGTGTGGGTTGTTGCGCTTAGGTGAATACCAGTCTCGGTCTATTATCCCTTCCCAACCGAATACGTCTCGTCTAGGTAGGTATTGGATTGGTTCGAGTAGCCCATTACTTATCTTGTGATCCAACTCATCTTCAATACGTACCTACCTGTCTGTTTCGGCACTGATAGAGTTGGGTGGCAAACAATCTACCTGACCTGACAGTCACTCTCACCCCACAAGGCTGCCAGGTTTGATCAAGCGCATCCCTGAGGAGTGAATACCATTACTCCTGTTAGCTATTAAGGTTCTGTCGTTTCGCCGACTTTCTACCATTTTCCCCTTCTGGAATTGTCTATTGGCTCTTCCCAAATTCGGTACAATATACCTTAGGTATGTAGACTAGCTCTTCTCTCCCGCCTCTCTTTCCACTACCTCGACGTGCGACGAAAGAAAGCTCACTACTTTGCCTCTCTTCCTAAATCAACCTTTCCCTTTCCCTTTACCCTGCGCCAAATTTCTTCCACCTACCCGCCGTTAATAAGCGTACCATCCCAAGACAACGGCGTCTGACAATCCCTTTCCCTACTTCCTCTACGTGATAATCTGGTTTTAGGCATCGATATCTCCTGGTCTAGGATTCCGACATTAAGCTAACCGAAGGGTGGACAAGAATTACTACCACCTGAGGTATGCATCTTCGCGTTTACCTGGGATTTGCTCGCCTGACACTTCTGATACATGTTTTCATCCTTGCCACCCCCCCTTTTCAACCATTCAGCTCGTTTATGAGTCCCATTACAACGAAGCTTCCAACCAGTCCCCTAATGTGCCTTGGCTAACGAGATTTATCGACTATCTAGACTAAGAAACCTTGGTACATCGTCTACCACGATGGATAACAGCCAGGATCTCCGCGACTCCGGGGATCTACCCCATCCTAATCTAATTCAAGTTCATGCCAATACCGATCAGCCTATGTCTCTCACGGAGCCGGAGCACCCTTCAGAGCAAGGTGGTGCTAGTAACCTGCAGCAGAGCCCTGAGGAATCAGACACCGAGAATTCGGCTGCCGAGGACCTCGAAACTTTTGGTTCGCTTACACACGCCGAGCTCGAGAAGCGATTTGGCGCGGGCTATCGCCTCCTCTTGTTTTACCGCAAGGGCCTCGAGACTCTCGATTACGGCCTTGCTCGCGCTAACGAGGATGTGTACGAGTGTGCTAAGATGAACATCTTGCGCCATCCCCGGACAGATGACTATCGTTGTCTAGAGGACGATGCCGCGTCACCCGGCCCTATCGAAGGGATGAATGAGGACTTGCTGCGCCTTGCAAATTACCCTCACATCGAAAACCCTGTCATGAGTGTAAGTAGGTCTTGTGAATACTGTGCTCAGGATCGCTAACCTATCCACAGGCGCCCCTCTTGCCTCGACGCGGTCCTACTTGTAGCATGGACAATATCCAGCAGAAACCGAATGGCGGTCATTTTTCTAAGTTGGTGCATGAGCAACCCCCGGCTATGACCCAAGTGTTCCAGATACCAGAGCTTTGTACCAGGCTGATGCTAGAGCTTGGCCACCGCTGGGACGACTTGTCGAATCTCAGTCGCACATGCCAGATGGTGATGTTCGCAATCAACGAGGCTTCGGTAAGGATCCTGGCAAAATCAAGGAATTGAATAGTAGCTAATGATTGAATAGACCCGCGTCGACCTTACCAGAGGCAACTTTATGAACTTGGACCATAGCGATGAAGAGCTCAGTGAAGCCAACGAGTCTGCGGCCCTGGAGAACATTGGCGCCGACGGCACGTTCAAGAAGCCTGGCTCTGGGTTTGTCATCATATCAAACGTCAGGATCATTCGCAGCGTCGATAGTGTTGTCGCCAACATTTCTAATGCCACTGGCGTCGCCGACAAAGGCAAGACTAAGGCAAACCATTCCAGTGACCGTGCTTCTCCAAAGATGACCTGGTGTAAGCCGTCTGCTGGAAGACGAATTGTCGACACGTACCGATTATGTAAGTGTATATTGCATTTCTACATTTCCTATCAGAGCTAACAGATATCTATAGTGAGGAGTTTCCATCTTCGCGGTCCCCACATGAAAATCCTCCATCTTCACTCTGTGCCTAACTTCGACGTTCCCCTTCTTGAAAAATGCCTTAAGCATCTTCCAAACCTAGAAGTGCTTGGTATTCACAACTGCGAACTTCTCCATTTCGGTTGTACCGTTCCCTTGCTGAAAGCAATTATTCACCACAATGACAATGAAAAGAACAAGTTTCTCCGTGCGGACTTTTCGCCACGCTACTACTTTGGCCCCGATTTGAACTCAGAGGGTCGCCGAGGCGAGTATGGGGTTATCCCATCGGATTTAGGGTTGATCGAGACCCGAAGAGCCATGACGGCAGTGCTTAGCACCGCAGTACAACTCGCTCTTCAAAACAATATTGATTGGTTCACCCCGGGTACGGGTATGCGACAATACCTGGAGCGTATTCCTTTCGCGCTCGGATCACTGTCCTCTATCCTCGAAGCCCTTTATCGCATTCACGACTTCGAGTCCTGCCTACGTAACGGGGCATCGAATGGACTTCCGGCGGCTGTATATAACCAGTGTCATGACTCACGCGACGCTGTGCGCCGCGACCTTTACAATGATCTCGTGATAGCAGTAGAGAGCAAGGTTATGAGGAAGGACGTTCTGTTTAATTTAATGACGGCTCGAAACGGGTTCCGCCTCGTCAAATGCGGGTACTGTCAGGCCGAACTCCCCGCTTACTTCTTCACTGAAGAATCGGTGCACCGCCCAGAGCAGGACGTCGAATGTGCTGGTTGCCAGCTATGTAGCCAGCTAGACCAGCAAGTCGACAGTTTCTTCCAAGAGAAGAAAGAAGTCATGAACCACCTCTTCGACAAAGGCAAGATTAAGACTGTGGAGGAATTCCTTCATGCAAAGAGAACGGCTACGGCGGAGGAGCTCAAGAATGCCCGTTTCCCATTCTGGGCGCTAGCTGTCAAGACAAAGGAGGAAGTCCAAGCCAATGCGCCAGAGGTTCAAGCAGAGGAAGCCGAAGACCCCGGCTTCTTCGTGCTGGATGGTAGACCTGGCCCTAAGCAGCCTGATGAAGCGAAAGAAATATGGGTCTGGCGAGAACGAATCAAGCAAGCTACGATCTATGCCCAACGCAACATCGACCGGGGCGCCGAGAAAGCTCACAGCCGCATCGATGAGTATCGCCAACAGATCGAGCTTCTGGACGCTGAGTATAACGATGGCCATTGCGTCGATTTCGAAATGAGAAGAAATAATCGCGACACTATAGAGCGGCTCGAAGGGTTAGTCTGGGCGGAACGCGCTCGATGTGGCACAGCGCAGATGAGAGGCCACGGGGCCACAAACGTCGCGGCGAACTGGGATGACGAGATACGAAAGTGCCATCACGTTCTTCGGTCGAAGGCCGGACTTTCCCAGAATAACGGCTCCCAAGTTCTCTGGGGATACTCCGACAGCGTGTGGTAAGCTCTGCTTGATTCGGTGGCCATCTACGAATTTCTCGACATGATCGACCACGACACACTCTGTCATCGACTCTCTAGGGATGGAGACCTATCCTATTCACTACGCACACGTTTCATTCGGCCTTCTGATTTTCATCACTTCCCCTTCGGTCCATTCCCCCCGCTTGTACTCGACATAAACACATTTTCATTTCTCGTCCGCCGTACCGAGGGCACAAAATCTCAAGATGGTCTTCCCATAGGCGTTCATACGCGAAGACGTGGAGGCATAGGGTGGCGTGGTGCTTTTATTGCGATGCATTGTTATTTCGCGGTCTCTTAATGTTTCTATTCGCTATCTCGTATACGGATCGGACATGCTATTTTCTTTTCGACTAGTTTCCTATGTACATATGAATTATAGATTCTCGCCCATCATACGCGCCGAGCAATGAACGTAGAACACGCGTTTCAGGTGGACGGTCGATATGGCCGCACGGGTTCATGACGTAGAAAAACGTCTCCACAGACAGAAACCTCAACGTGAAATCCTAGAAAACAGGTGCAGAAATAACCCGGGGAACAGCAGCGAGGGGAGGATTTTCTCACACGGGATCATCACGTTGAGTACTTTCCCCGGTATCCTTTCTCGCGGTTCATTCGTAGTGGTTACTCGACATCTTGCGTCACCATCACCAAAACCATAAGCAGAAATGCGCTTCCCACCTAGATGAGGATAGAGGTAGAATAAAATCAATCGCGACACTGTTTGACGTAAACATTAAACACGAATTCTACAAGAACACATGCATTGTGATGTGTACTCGTGACTAGAGATGTTGATCTACGGCGTACTAGACATGGCTAAGGGTGATGCAACTAGGCTTACTGTAATAGGAAAGAGACACCTAACAAGCGTTGCTCTGATTGGCCTCCCTTTTATTCTGGTCCGGAAGGGTTGGGAGAGTCGGAACCGGAGGGAAGCTACGCTGTCGGGACCGCTTGGAAACTTACGCAACTACTTCCAGAAACGTCATGAGTTAGAAAATCCCTTTTCCATTGAAGTGTATAGGTGTTCCGAAATCTTTTTTACTTCGGCATCGATAAGATTTCGGGTAGAACACGCACGATGTACCAAGGGACATTGGTTCAAATCCCGAAGGTAAGTTGCAGACAGGGACGGAATATGGGGAAGTCCCCCTAAAGTGTAAACAGATGAAATCAAAGAGCCATTGCAGTTGTAGCCAGCTATAAAATGCGTAGTGGACAAAGTGATGTTCTGGCACGAGCTTTATGATACGGGACCAAAGGAAGACTATGGGCGGTAGACCACCCAGGTTTACGTGAGGCAATGGGTTGAGATTTAGTAGCTGGGTGGTCGAACCACGCGGTGTAAACGAGGTTTCATCTCTATGGTTCAATAGTGTACACCGGTCGCCACCGCCTAGCAGAATCAGGCGTCCTTAGCAGCTTGGCGTATCGACACGACATTCCTCAAATTTCCAAAACTGAGCGTGTCGCTGATCCTCTGCGCTCCAGAAAATAGCATGACCAGTCTGTCTACGCCACACCCCCAGCCCCCTGTAGGCGGCAACCCATGCTCCAAGGCTTGGACGTAGCTCTCGTCAACCTCGGCGGGACCTTCGTCGTCAATAGCCGGGTTGCCCTTTCGCGAAGCTATCTGTAGCTCAAACTTGCGCCGCTGCTCAAACGGATCGTTCTCCTCCTCGTACATATTTGCAATCTCGCAACCGTCGATGAATAGCTCGGCACGGGCGGAAACAAGCTGGCCGGTCTTGGGACAAGTAAAGGACTTGGAGAGAGGAGACATGCACGCAGGGTGATGAATGATGAAGAGAGGATGCTCGTGAGATGATGCCTCTAGGAATTGGCGGGCAAGCTCGTCTAGGAGCTTGGAGAGTGTCAGCTCTGGCCCTTGGGTGAAACTTGCCCGACCGTCTAAAACTTCTATGAGTTTGGGTAAGGCATTGGGTTTCGAGAGGTCTGGGAATTGGATGGTAAGGATTTCCTCTAGTGCTGGAATGAATTCGACTTGCTTCCAGTTTCTCTCAGGCAGTTCAATTTTCGGCTTTTCAAGGGACTCGAGTTGGCTCTGCATTAAATAATCGACGTGCTTAACCAGACGGGTGATTAGATCTTCTGTCATCAGAATCAGGTCGTCTAGATTGGAATATGCGGAATAGAATTCACACATGGTAAATTCAGGATTATGTGTGGTATCGACGCCCTCGTTACGAAAAGATGGGCCAATCTCGAAGACTTTATCATTGCCACCAACAACCAGGCGTTTCAGCCACAGCTCGGGGGCGATGCGAAGCGCAAGCTCTTTGTGCGGAAAATCGGTAGCTGATGTTAGAAATGGCCTGGCAACCGCTCCGCCAGCATAGTCTGCTAAAATAGGTGTCTGAACTTCCAGGAAGTCTTTCTCATAGAAGAAATCCCGCAAAGACTTGATGATATGTGAACGAAGCCGAAATATATCAGAAGTTCGACGGTTGACGAGCAGAGCAACGTGTCGATTTAAGACCATAGTCTCTTGATTCACCAATTCCTCGGGAAGCGGCGCTAGACTAGGGCTTAGAAGGACCGGCAGCTCGTTTGCTCGTAACGTTAGTTCGCCTGCGCTAGTTCGCATTGCGCTGCCTTTGACAGAGATGATATCGCCACGAAGGAACGGATAAAGGGCTTCCCTGAAGTGCTGAGGTTCCGGCTTCGGATCTGAGAGTTGATTTAGGCTAACCATGACTTGAACTCGTTGATATCCGCCCATGATAGTAATAAAGACTAGCTTGGACCCGGACCGCCTAACTGACATGACTCGACCTTCTAGAACGACTTCCTCTGAGGCCGGTGTAGTGGCTACATATTGGTACTTTGCCCGAAAGTCGGGTATACTTATTTTATTAGGCCGGGAACCGAGTCTCGGATAATGGAGAGCATCGTGATCTTTTAGCTTCTGAATCCGGTTGTCAACCGTACTCTGACGGCCAGAGTTAACTAGATTATTCTCTGGTGTGCTTGGATTGGCACTTATGGAACTCTTGGCGGTAGAGTTGTGTATCTTCCTGTTGCACACTGAAGTTTGCAAACAGGAGCGATGTGAATTTCTAGGTTTGGAGAAGCCCTGGGAACTAGCGGAGAAAAACCGCGCATACACAGCTACGCTTCGGGATGGTAGCTGGAAGAGATATGGACGCAGGAATCTCATATATTGCCCGTTTTCCATAGTTAATCTGAAATACGTTAGTCTTCGTGTCAACACGATGTAGAATTCATAGGGAATAAGGTGATATGATTTCAGATAGGCTGGCTAATTGAGATCAAGCACCACAGAGTGGTGTCAGTCGCAACGGTTCTTAAAGCAGTATCATCATATAAATATTATGAAATGAAAACGAAAGATATTCATAGCAGTGACTTACTCCTATATAAGGGCTCCTTCCCTACTTAATACAGCAAAGCAATCTTTTCGAGCCCTCATACTTTTGTATATGTAACGTGTGTGTTCCTGTGTACTGGGATTTATGTCAAAATATTGAACTTTTTCTGCCGGAGTTCATCCGGGATCCCTTTTAATCCCGTCCGGCCGGATACCGCCTTCTAAATTTGATAATCGAGATTAAGCTGGCTTACGTAAACGACCCATTCTGTCAACGTTTACTGCGGAAAATGATAGGTTGAGCTTATCAATGATTTATTCAAGCTCTTCATCTAATTATCACGAGGAAATATCGAATTACACCAGCAAGCCAAATAACGACAATCATACTCCCATATACCCAATATGTCGTTCCTCGGCTTCGGAAGACCCCAGCCCTCGTCAGAGGAGAAAATCGCGGCCGTTCAGGCCGAGATGAAGCTCATGACACAGATGCACGACCGGTAAGGCTCTGCCGACACAGGATTGGCCGTTAAATGTTGCGCCCTGGAATCCGGGCTACTACTTTTGAACTGTAGAATGTTTTCTAACGTTGTGTCGCAGTCTCACTAAGGCATGTGCGAAGAAGTGTGTCCCTAACGACTACCGAGAATCCGAACTCAATAAGGGCGAGAGTGTCTGTCTCGACCGATGTGCCGCCAAATTCTTCGATGTCCACATGAAGGTGTCTGAGCAATTACAACAAGAGATGCAACAAAAAGGTGTTGGTGGTGGCAGCGGAGGATTTGGGTTTGGCGGTTAATACGAAGAAAGAGCACTATACTCTGCTACGGTAGGGGTGCCATCGCGAAGAACCGCCGTAACCCATTGTACAATACCAATGTGCCGAGGATTATGGGTATAGCCCTCGATACGCTACACCTAGAGACCTCTTCATGGACTTGCGAGCGTATTTGACTAGACTGGGCCGTGGAATACATCCGCTTGTAATATGAAATAGTTGGGCCATGTCGATTTGGCCCAAGGAATGAATATTCAACTCATCAATGCTCCTTTTTCTTGACACCCCGAAGAATATATAAGGCTACTAACATGACTATGATCAATAGATGTTTCAGAATGGATACTCCGAGGCTTTGATGACAATAGGTTTTTAACCAGTCCCGAGGCTATGCGAGAGCACTTGCCTTAGTGGTGCAGACTTAGGACGGAATAATCAAGCTGATTCATCGGCAGCAAAGACGTACCCTGGTAGTTCCTGATGTGGTACACTCGATAAGGTGCCTGTGGGCGGATGTCACTTTGGTAAGGCGTGGTTAGAGGATCCGACCTGTTCCGTACGGATGATTTGAATTTGAGCATGAGTGAATGGCTATGTCTATGGTTGTCTTCGACAGTCTTATAACCTACTCTTGCCCGAGGCTTGGTTCGTACGCCATATTACCGAATTCACCTATCCGAGAGATTCGTGGTCAAATTACACAGGTATTTAAGTACTTAGTATCGTACTGTAGTGTAAGCCGTTGGCCCATCCACGGCTTCACATGTTACCGGAACAAACCGGGACGAGAGGAACTAAATACCTTCTTTGTACCATGTTCGATTGCATTAGTCGAATGACTTTGCGTAGTTTCTTGTGAGACGAATTCGAGGTTGCGGGGAAATGCACTAGCCATCGCATGTGAATAACTAGTACTTATTCGGAGCAGAGAGCTAACCTTTGGAAAACATTATACTGTAGTCTAATGGTTGTGTTATTTGAGGGGATTAACATGGTTGATAAATCAAGCATCAGGCCATTGGTGTTATTCAGGATATCATATAGTCTATAGAATATTAATTATCATTACTTATCTTAATCCATGGGTCAATATTAGTTGGATGTTGTTGAAGAGATATTCTTAGATTGTAAGGCGGAACCTTAAATAATATGCAACGAAGTCTAAATCAGATAAGCAACAGAGACCATCCAACCAGAGCCATCTTGTTGGTAACAAGGATGTGTTACATGCCCCAGCACGATGGGCAGGATGGGATACACCCCGGACTTCGGAGTTATCGAGTCACCTGTGGGCAACCTGGACCTCAACAATTGCGTAGCTCTAGGGCCTTTTAGTGAGCTTCTAAAGAAACCTTGGAACATAATACTTCTCAACCCTGGAACCCCTCGCATTCGTTTCTCACCATCAATCATTTGTCTATAAGCTTACTCCTCAAAACAATTCCTTCGTCTCGTACGATTGAGTACCTTTCAACTATCTCCGCTCACCTTTCGGAATTAATATATATTTATATCCAAGCTAAATTGACGCAATGGATTCCTCTTAAATCGCATCGTCTTCCCCCCCACCTGGGTCTCTCCATAACCATCGCGCGCTCCGTCCTCGCTTGCTCACCAAAGTGCTACCCTACATCGAATTTATCCTGCATTATCGCTTGGGGTCGTCGTAACCTGGCCCCTCCCGCCTTAATAATATCATACCATCGTCCGTAACATCCGAATCCTCCCGCAACCCGCATCCCGCTCCCACGGATCTCGTCGCCGCTTGCATTTCGCATATTCGACTCATCCCGCTTCGTCCCTGCGTACTATGCGCCTCCGCCGAGCGGCCCGTGTAATCCTCGTCGGCGCACCAGGAGTAGGCAAGGGCACACAGTCCGAGCGACTTCTTGCGCGCTTCCCCCAACTATCCGCTATCTCCTCCGGAGATTTACTACGCCATAATGTTAAACACCGCACACCTCTCGGCATCAAGGTCGAGAGGACGATGAAAACCGGCGGATTGGTCTCCGATGACCTGATACTGCGTTTGATTACCAATGAGCTAGGTCGTCGCGGCTGGCTTTTTGGCGGACGGCCGAATGTTATGACTCTTTCGTCGTCGTCCGTTGCCGCCGGCGATGCCGCATCGTTAGAGGGCGGCGCGGATGCTTTCGGGTCTACCCTCGAGGTCGATCCTCTTGCCGGAGCAAGCTTGTCTCAGCAAGCATCAGAGGATCCTACTGCCTCTTTTCTACTTGATGGCTTCCCTCGTACTGCTCCACAGGCTAAGCGATTAGATGACATCGTACCCATCAACTGGGTCGTCTCCCTACAGACACCATTCGATGTAATCATGGAGCGCATCTCATCTCGTTGGGTCCATGAACCCTCCGGGCGAGTCTACAACACCACCTTTAACGTGCCCAAAGTCCCCGGCTTTGACGATATCACGGGCGAACCGCTTGTGCAGCGAGCCGACGATACCGAGGAGGTATACAGGGCGCGATTCCAAAAATTCCAGGAGACGAGCGAACCTCTATTGGAACACTATGCGAAGAAAGGCGTTCTCTGGGAGGTTCATGGCATGAGCAGTGACGAAATCACGCCGAAACTATGCCAGGAATTTGAACGTCGTTTTTTATGAGTATGTTAGAAAATGGGTCTGCGAAGCGTTAAAATAGCTCTAGGGATGGCATGATGATCCAAATTGATTGCATATACGGTCAGGGTTTTTGAGTGAGCGGCGCCTCAAAGCTCACCGGAGTTCAGGGGCTTGGACCAAACGCGCAGTCGATTGACTGACGCTCTACGCGTGTGTGTATATGCTAAGGTGTAAACTTACCTACCTAGGTTTATCAGGATATGTCGAAATCGATTAGCAGAATAGCGCTTTACAAATATATCTACACTTCGAACTCCAACATGAGTCGATTACTTTATGATGTAATGTAAGAGCTTGCTATTTGTCTCAGCCTGGATGCTTCGGACCGTCCCGACTGGCATTTACCCCTTTTTGAGACAACGAAGTTTTATCTCGGAAGTGCGAAACAGGATTAGGGATATGCATAAGAGTCGATGAGAAATGAGATGTTGAAAGATTATTCGAGTATTGATTCAATCCGTTCAATTTGTCCCTTGGCCTTTCTATGACAATGCCCAGAACCCGTTCTACTTAACTCTTATGTCAACGTCGCCTCATTATTAATCTTGGCCTGGCGAACCCACATCTCTCCAACCAAAGTCATATACATGTACCAGCCGATCGTATCACTTCTTATAAGGGCCCTCCCCAGTAACTTCTTGTACGATTGTCACGATGGGGCTTCGACAGCAATATATCTTGAAGTCCGTAATGAGACCCTTGTCATTGAATACAGCCACAGCCGTCTCCGGGAACCTATCCAAGTCCTTGCCGTGAATGACGAGATGGTTGTCCATCTCCACCGAGATCTTCGAGCCATTGCTGCTTTCAAATCTATCGACTACGCGGCGCTCCTTAATTCGCGTGTTCTTGAGGGCCGCCTTGATTCCCTCGATGATGCCCTGGCGGCCGATGCTAGGATCGGCGAGCTCGCGCATGCTGAGGAGCCATGCCGTGCTGTCCTCGTCGAAGAAACTAGCAAATTTCTCGAAGTCTGCTGGTGGCGAGTCGAGGGAGAGTTTCATCCACACATCGTAGAGGGCGTCAAGCTTAGCGTGTAATGAAGCGGCAGATGCCATAATGTCGATGAACAGGAGAGAAATATATGGAGTTATTATAGCAGGCGGATGGGTAATGCTTGAGGCAGTGGTAGCTTAAGATATTTACTCGGGTGTTTGCTTCGTTAAATCACTTTATATCCCGTCGACGGCCAATTTTAACCGACTAATTTTCTCGTCGCGTCACCCAGAGTTGCCTGCTTCATACTTATTTCGACTGGCGTATACAGTTGCGGGAGGCATCTGCTTCGTTGTTGCTGATTACTTATCCCTCGGACGGATTTCTAACCCCTTATGAATGAGTCCCCGGACGCCGTACACGGACGAACTGGCAAATAAGTTGACTAATCCTGTTTTGTCACGTAAATGAAATAGCAACTAGTATTCGCATTTTATTTCAGTGTATATATAGAAAGTGAAAATATCAAAGGACTGAAACAATACTGGTAGATTAAATATTGCCATACTACGTACCTGCATAGGTAGCTTCTATCCATATCCTTCGGGCTGAGAGAGTGCATACGCGCAAGGAGCGTGAAATGAGCATTGTTTGAATAATTGCTAAGGTTATCTTAACGCTTCCTTCTCTTGTCTATCCTTGAGCTTAGATATTTCATGGGCCGTAGAGCATCGAAGAATGTGGCTAGCTCCCCATGTAACAGCCGAAGTGAGCCTCATCTAGAGGTGGTAATAAAAAGGGCCAAGCGACAAGGACTGAAGGACGGTGAGCAATTTTGAAAAGTTTGGCAATATAGAAGAGGCACCTACTAAACAGAACCCGGAGTAAGTCAGTTATATTAGCAGTAGCAAACCGAAGGAACCAGAAAAGCACGCAAAGGGGCAAACATAAGAATCCCAACACGACATATAGACAGCTTATCCATGTGGTTTTAGGGTTCCTTAAGGCGTCGTATGCCACGGCAACCCTTCGGACTGGAAGCTCAAGGATGGCATACGATACTAGGAACCAAACCCGAGGGGCATATTTCATCTCTGCACTTTCAAATTGTGCAGTCCTCATCTAGATCCTCCCGCAAACACTCAGGGGCTTCACTTCCGCTCTCTAGTTCACCACACTGTTGTTGGTTCGAGGATTTCTCATTGGAGTGCCCCGGAGTTCTTTCTTTCCCAGGGATGAGAAAGCTCTGTTGCATTTTCTCCTGGGAGTGGTTGTCAAGGAGATGTAGACGTCTTCGTAGAATGGTCCTGAGTGTTTTTGCGTTAAACAAGGCGAAGATGGTAACCAAGATGGTAACCAAGTGGGAAACAACGGCGCATATTACCAGGGCATTCACAAGGTCCGGTGCGGGTGTCCCGTTCATGCTGAAGATACCGGATGCAAACCCTAGAGGCAAGAAGACCACAGTTACGTAGGTGAAGAATCGAATGTCTTCTGACCCGCGCAGCGCTATGTCCTCGCGTATCTGCTCCATCCTTCGAACGAGGGTTTCTTCTAGAGACTTGACGCTCGAGTGGACACTGTGAAGGTTCCTTATTTGTTTCTCGGTTGCTACTTGGAGTTTCTTCATGGTGGCCCCGTACTTCAACTCACGGTCCCGGGTCCACCGTGGCTTCTCTTGCCCACGATCTTCTTCGCGGGATGTCCACTTGGAAACTTCCATCTTCACTTCGCCCAAATTCTCGTCGATCGCTTGCAAGAGGTCCTGAAATTTCCGCCATTGCGCGCTAGAAAAGAAGTAGTCTTCGCTGCTTGGGATCACGGGAAAAGAGAACCCGTATCCTTGTTGGACGCGAAGCTCCTTTCTCACCCTTTCGAATATTTCCCGGGTAGATTGGACCAACCTAGCTAGGATATGTCCAAACAAGTAGAGCTCGACCACCTTTCGCTGCCGCCAATATTTTCCTTTGCCCGTGTGTGGAAACGAAGGCTCCCAGTGGAAACTATCCTGGCCGTTCTGTTCGCGCAGATTAGAGGGTAGGAAATGGATGTCTTCTATGAAATGGCAAGTAACCTCAAGGAACAACCGTATTGTTGAGTTGACTAAGGAGCCCCAACTGCTACCTAGCTAAAGCTATGGATAACTTAATGTATACCGTAGGCGTCCTTTCTCTTCTGTGAACACCTCTATCTTGAGGAGGTCCTCCACAACTGGTTAAGCGGGCAAAAGGGGCTAACTCCTCACCGGAAAACCCAACTTCAAGCCCGGCAGGCTGGAGTTAGGTAGCTCCGGAAGTCACACTGACAAAGACGCTGGAGTTCGCATTGAGACTTTTAAATCTTATGATAGATCGGGTCCAGGAAAAAAAGATATTCTTACTTAATGTACGATGACTTTAGCTTAATTATGCTCTAAGAGTATGCAATATGGACTCAGAGAAACCAATCACAACCACTGCTTGTTTCCGTATTGCGACAAGAAAGCACCACCGTCTCCATTCTCGACACTCGTCTTCTCCCAGACCGCTTTCATATCCCGAACGGAAGTTTCCGGGGAGACTGGGCCTGAAAAGTCAGGCTTGTATTTCGTAAATTTGGCCATCAGACCGCCAAGCTTCTCCAACTCTTCCGGAGTTGCTATTAGCAAATAGAAATATTAGTCTTTTGATCCAAAGTGGGAACTAGTTAGGGGAGATAGAGCTTACATTCCGCGTAATGACCGACGTCTACCATTCCCGGGCAGACGCTAAGGAATAGGACACCGTCTTGCTTGTATTGGGCGCTGAACTTGGCCATGGCCATGTTCATCGCCGC
The DNA here is from genome assembly GCA_022984865.1 of Hypomontagnella submonticulosa. NCBI lineage: Eukaryota > Fungi > Ascomycota > Sordariomycetes > Xylariales > Hypoxylaceae > Hypomontagnella > Hypomontagnella submonticulosa. Next base: position 904,715 of record JAJKLF010000015.1, read on the forward strand.
CTTGCTGAGAGAGTACAGAGAGCCTGTGAATATATCGAACGCATTGGTGAAGTCAAGGTCAGCTAGACCTGAGGTCACTGAGACAATTTTCTTGGTCTTCCCCTTAAGGATAAGTGGCAAGAATAGGGTGATGAGATGGATTTGGCCGACTACGTTGATATCGAAACACTTTCTCAGTTCCTCCTCGGTCCGCTTAGGGTTCGTGGAACTCCTAATTGTATTGATGGGTCAGTCCCAGCCGAATTATCACCTTCAGAAAGGTTTAGGGACACGTACAGGTAACCGATAGGGTCGTAGGCATCGTACTTCGGCACATATCCTGCATTGCCAATGAGATAGTCGATGGCTCCGCCAGTGATGGTGGAAGTCTCGGAGGCGGCTTTCTATTGGGAGTCATCAATACTTTGCTCTAATGTCAAGTGGTCAAGTAGAGAAGGATGGTGCATTTATCTTACTTTCAAGCTCTCATAATTGGTTAGATCTCCTTCTACGATGTGGAAGTTGGACCGTCCCTTCATTTGAGAATCTTCCGATATCTTCTTGAGGGTACCCGCCGTGTCTCGGACCAATCCAATGACGGTGTTTTTGGAGTCTTTGGTCAGCTCAGTGAGTAATGCATACTATTAGGTATTTTTAGCTGTCAGGCCTAGCTGGCTGAAGATGTTTAGAACTTACGCCAATGCCTCTGGAGACTCCAGTAACAACGTAGGTGGCCATTGTGAGGAAGTTAAGGGTTGTGGATTTGTTAAGAGTGTGTGATAGAGTGCTAATATCGAATCTGAGTTGCGAGTAGAGCTGAGGAACTACCTGGTAGTTGAAGGTCAATGTTCATTCTTCGAACTGAACTTTAAATAATCTTCATATCTACATGTTTAACATGTGCCTATCTCGGCCACTTTGGTATGCAACGTCTGGCTCTTTCTACATATACAGTTTTTAGGAGTTTCTCTCGGTTTGTCAGCGACTTGCTTATCAATAGTTGCCTTGACTGTGATCTCAAGCTACACTTGCACCTACTTCGTCTATTTTCCACACTATTAGCCGTGGATGTATACAATTTATATTTACTTAGGAGGATTATGCATTACTTGCAGTTGCCCAGCTGTTTTCTCTACCCCTGCACCTGCATTAGTCTGCCGTCTTTAGGGAACATAATCCCTGTAATCCAAAGTGCCGGTAAGTCCTATTGTGTCTAGGTACGTACCCTCTCCGCCGACCCTTGCAGTTTTGCGTATAAACCGCCTGAGCTATAACATTTATCACATATCACTTCAAAATATTGATGATATTTCCTGATTATTTAATATGAATTTTGATCGATTTTTAAAGTTAAACCACAAACGGTAAAAGACTAAAAAATTTTAAGTAAATTTACTTAAAGTTATTTTAAATAACTTTTATTTTAAATAAAATAATTTATTAAAGCAATATATTTTAAAAGAGCAACATTAAATCTGCAGTACTGGGTTGACTAAATCTGCAGTATTTTCCTAAAAAGGTGGGCGGTCAGGCGTTTTGCCGGGCGTCTCCCTCGCCAAAACCATCAAAACAGCCAATTTGAACAAAACCTCGAATAACTTCTCATATAATGTCTTTCTCAATTGATAATTAGTATCAATCGAATGCTCTCAATACAGCGATTCTTTCTATATAGGTCTTATGTGTTGCATCCCTGGTCTCGTGTGCCTATTCCCTAGCGAAGCCGGCGCTGGTGTCGCGGCTAGCTCTCGGCCCCGGCTATTCCCCGGCTATATTCATACTTAAGCGTTTTCGAAATCGCTGCGAGCTCTATTCTATCCCTCGTAGCCCAGCCAAATCCGGGATGCAGATTACGAGACATATATATTTAGAGTCGCTGAATTGAGACGACTAAAACTATGGTAATTATAAAATCGTGCGGCCCCTAGATGCGAAGTTATTCGTGTTTTTGTTGAAATCTGCGTACTTGGCCATTTGATGGGGTACGGCCGCCGGATTTCCACCTACCGCCTACCCCTTTAGGAAACACTGCAGATTTAGTCAACCATATACTGCAGATTTAGGGTGTGAACGGCAAGAGCTCTTAATCAAAAATCTGGCTTAAAATTTCCTTAACCATTATTTTATTTTAATTCTTTTTGGCGCCTTACCCTTTTGGGCAGTGTTTGTGGATACGAACGAATAAGAAATCGTTTAAGCCCCTGGTCGTAATGTACCACGCTAGCAGGGGGGCTGATCTTATCCTAAATAGGTTAAAAGGGTTCTTATACAGCGTTTAAGCCTATTTCTATAAGACCGGCCTTTATGGCATGTTTTAAAATTCTTAATCGTATCCTTATTCAAATCTTATTCAAAAAGGAAAGGCGGTGACCTAATTAGGCTTAGTTTTAGCAAAACCATAAAAGTCGCGAATTGCAACAAAACATGAATAACTTCATATGTTAAGCTTTCTTCAATTAATAATTAAGATGGTTCAAAAGCCCTCAATCCAGCGATTCTTTTTATATAGGTTTCATGCTTTGCATCGCTGGCCTCGATAGCCTATTTCCAGATGAAGGCGTCGCTGGTCGGGGGGACTGGCTCTCCCTCCCGGCTATTCCCCGGCTATATTTATACTTAGTCGTTTTGACAAATTCGCTGAGATCTTCTTATTATCCATTATAGCCCAGCCAAATCAGGGATGCAACACTTGAAAAATATATCACTCAGATCGCTGAATTGAGAGGATTAAAACTATAGTAGTTATATAACAGCCAGGTCCTTGGATGCGAAGTTATTTACGTTTTCGTTGAAATCTACATTTGATAAGGTATGGCCGCCGGATTTCGCTTACCGCCTACTCCTTTAGGAAATACTGCATTCAGATTTATTATTCAAATTCAACGAGGCAAGAAATCCAAAGGCGGTGACCTAATTAAGCTTAGCCTCGAGACTGGGATGCTAGTCGGTACAAAAGCAGCCCCATACGGTTAAAGTGGGTCAACTTTGTATTTTTGATTAAGGATAAGGATGCCAATTCTCGTTGCCGTTCAAGGCCTTAGTGTTGCTCTTTTAAAATATGTTAACGTTACGAATTTTTATTCATTTTATAAATTAGGTATTTTATTTAATTTAATATTTTTTTTAATTTATTTAATAAAGTTAAAGCATTTTATAGCTTTTTTTTAACGTTATTTTAAAACTTTTTTTTTATTTAATAATTAAATGCTTTTATTACGTAGTAATGTTTTATTAAACTCGTTTTATTTTATTTATTTTAATAAATACTTTTTGCAGGTATTTATAGACTTTTTTATGTGGTTGTAATTTTAAAGCTTCGATTTTAGCGTTTTTTTTTATTTTTTTTTAAAAATGTTAATTTTAATAATATATTAATTTATAACTTTATCGGCTTTACTTATAAAAGTTTATACGTTATGTTAGTGATAAGTTAATTTAATTTTAAAATTATAAGCTTATTTTTTAATATTTTCGCTTTTTTTTGTATATAAAATAAAGTATTTACGATATTAAATAAAGATATTTTAAATATATAAAACTTGATTAATTTTTAAGTAAAGTCGACAAATTTTTTTTTTATAAATTATACGTTTATCGGTTAAATATTAGTTTTTTTAAACGTTAAGTGAATATTTTTTAAAATAAATATATTGTATAATATTTTATAATAAATAATTAAAAAATGTCGTTTTTATATAAACGCCGACGTATTATACAATATATAAGTAATTATGCGTTATTTAAAATACTTTTTAATTATTATAAAAAACATTATATTAAATGATTAAATAATATAAGATAAATATGTTAATAAAAATAATATTATAACGTTATTTTTATAACATTAATACATAAATTTAATAAAATAATGTGTAATATATTAGTTTAATATAAATAAACGTTAATTACTTTAATTATAAAGTATTATATTGTAAAAAAAATATTTTTATAGTCATTTTAAAGCGATTTTCGCGTTATTTTAACTTAAAAAGTTATTTATATAATATTAATTTTTAATTTTATTTAAAAACTATTATGTTTAAATAATTTTTTCGGTAAATATAAGATTTAATTGTATATAACGACCAGTAATCGTGATAATTTTAAGTATTATAACTTATATTATCGTATTTAAAATTATACGTTTTATATATTTAATAAACGTATTACTTAATATTTTATTGTTTTTAAATTTTTTTTAAAGTTTATATTCGTTTATATTTACGATATTTATAAGGTGTATATTTTTTTCTTTAATTATTTTAAATAAAAATATATAGAAATTATTATATTTATTTAATAAGTTTTTACGCGTATATATAGCTTTTAATTTTTGTAATAATTTTATAAATATAATTTTATTACGTTTTAAAAAATGTTAAATTTAATTATTATTAACAGTTTTATTAAAGCTTTTATGAGTTAAAAAATAATTAATAAAATTTTGTACTTTAATTTTAAATGACGGTTTTTTAGCTATTTTTTTAGTGATAATTTAATCGGCGATTTATTTTTTTTAATATTTAAATAATTTTTAACGATTTTTAACAAAGTTTTTTTAAAGTAACGTGCTGTTATAACGATATTATAAGGTAGATTTTTTTAATTTATAAAATTTAATAATTATATTATATGTAATGCTGTTTTTTATTTTTTAAATAACTTATTTAATTTATTAATTAAAATTAAATTACATAGTATTTAATTAATTTAATTGTTTAAAAATTTGTAATATTATAAAAAGATAAATTAAGATTATTTTAAATTAATAAAGTGAATTATTTCGTTTAAAGTAAAAGTTATTTAAAATAACTTTAAGTGTGTTAAAATCTAAGAACTGTTGTTTTGCAAGAAAAGTAAATGCTTTATCAACAAAATGTATATGTGCTTTATATGGCATGTAAACATATAATCTAAAAAGTTATATAAAAATTGTGATAATATGCTTTCCTTTTATGATAATTATCTGTGATTATTAAAAAATAATGTTATTATATAAGATTAAGGAAGGTAAATTAATATATAAAAGTTTTTTTAAAAGAATATTTAAAGTAATTTTTATAATATAATAATTTTTATCTTTTTTATTAATAAAATGATGGTGGTTTGTTAAAGTTTTATTTTATATATAATAATATTTAAATGTTCTTATTTTTAATTTATAAATAATGTTATTATATTGTTAGTATATTAATGATATTATGTAAATATATGAAATGTAATTATTTTGTTATATTTTTCCTTTTTTTTGCTAAATCTTTATTTATTAATTATAATTAATTTTCATATGACTTTTTTTAATATATTATACTTTTAATATGAATTTTTAATTTTATAATTTTAATTTTATTCTTATATTACTTTTATCCCGTCCGAAAAACATATTACGCTCCCTTTCACATAATTAATAAGAAATTAATAAGTAATTAATAAGAAAATTAATAAGAAAACTAATAAAATAATTAATAAAAATATTACCTTATAATTAATAAGTTTTATTCGCGCGTTTTAATTGGCTTAACGCAGCCGCGTCATAACTGCATCACAACCACGTGACGTTTGTGTAACAGTCACGTGACCAAATCACGTGACTTAAAATCTGGACGGGATTTCTACTTTTTTTTTTTTTTTCAGAAATTTTTCAAAAAATCTAAAAAATCTTTTTTATTTTAAATATATAAAATAAACCTTGCTTTCCGCGAGGAAAAATTTTTTTGACTTTTTTTATTTTTTTCGAAATCCCGGAGATTTAAAAAGGCCACGTCCCGGAGCTTGCAAAAAGCCACGTCCCGAACATTTCGAAAAGTTATTAAAAAAAAATAAAAAAAGTTAAAAAAATTTTAATATAACTAATATACCTTATTAAGTTAAAAATTATAATATATTAATTAAATGAATTATATTTTATATGATTTATTTATATTATGTAATTAAGAATTATAATTTAAATATTATTAAATTATTAATGTTTAATTATGTTTTTAACAAAGCTTTTATAAATTAATGTAACCATTATGTTAAAAGTAATAAAAATATAATTTATAATTTTATATATGTTTTATTATTATCTCACTTTTATATTATTTACATTATTAATTTTTTTTTTAATTTAACTTTTTAATAATATTAATAGTAATGTTATTATGTTATTATTTTTATTTAATTTTACTTACCCATTTCTTAAAGTTAACTTTAAGTATAATTTTAAGGATTTTAATAAAGATTTAAATTTTAAAAGTAAATAAAAAAATCATATTTTATTGTTAAAACTTTGTTAATAAATTGTTATTACTTTATTAAATCTTTTATTTATTTTTAATTATTTAGAATTTATTTATTATTATTTTTTCAAGATAATTAAATTAAAAAAATATATTATTATTAAGAAATGGATATTATTTTAAGATTAAATTAAATATTATTAACAATACTTATTAAATTATTATTCCTGCTAATTATATCTTTATATAAATATAATTATTTTATATTTTTTTACTTAATTTGTTAATATTTTATAGATGGATTAAGGTTATAATGCTTAAAAAAAAGTTATTATATTTTATCTTTTTTTTAGAGAATTGCTATTTGCACCCCATGTTTTTGCTATCAAGGGCTTATTTACACCTCAATATATGTGGCGGGGCCTCGCGCCAGGCCTTACGCCGAGGCCGTTAAAGCTCCGTAAAAGTTATTTTAAATAGTTTTATGAAAAGATGGTACATCTTTTCAAAGCTTATATCAATCGATAACTTGTTTTAATATGAATTGATTAATACTGGTTACATCTTTTTACAATATTTAATTATAAAGTTATGAGGATAGAAAGATAAAAGGAGTTTAAACCGCATCATGTGATACTTTTTAGCAGTTATATTTCATTTTTAAGCTAATATTATCTCGAAAAGAGCCATGAATAACTCGGCAGCTAGCGATCGTATATGTTTAAGATTAGAATCGTTAGAAAGCGCTTAATTAAACGGATTAAATGAATTAAGTTGTATGGTTTGCGACCTTTGATATATAAAGTTATATGAGGAGATAAGTTAGTTGAGCCGATTCTGGCGCGGGGCTTTAACGCGAGGCTTTAACCGGCTGGCCGGATGTACTAAGGTGCAAATAAGCCTTTAATAGCAAAAACGTGGGGTGTAAATAGTAATTTTCTTTTTTTAAAGATTTTAATTATATTTTATAACTAATTATAAAAAGGACTTTTTAAGTTAATATGTTATAAGCTTTAAAAGAGTATTTAAAAGTATAAAAAATGTTAATTATAATAAAAAATTAACTTTTTTTTTTTAAAAAAAAACTGTAAATGTATTATTAATATTTTATTATTATTTTTAAATAAATTAATCAAATAAGCCTAATTTTATAAGATATTTTTAATGAAAAATTAATATAATATTATTATATTTTTATAAATTTATTAATAATTTTTAAATAAAATAATAAAAAAATAATTATTTAATTTTATATTATAAAATATCTTTTTATAATCTTAAATTTAATATTTTTTTAAATATTCATTCCTTGTAACCATCCCTTATAATTACCAATCTTTTAATTTATTTATTATATTATTTATTTATAACATTTTATTTATTTATTTTTAATGTTTTACAAGCGATTAAGTTGTAATAAAATATTGGAAAATACTTGGCCATTTTAAGTAATTTAATAATCATAGCTTATTTATAAAGCTTTTTCACAAAATATAATTTTACTTAAATGTTGTTTAATTTTTTCATAAATTTAACTAAATTAATATATTTTATGTTTATTTAAACTTTATTGTTTATTTAAACTTTATTGTTTATTTAAACTTTATTGTTTATTTAATATTATTTAGCTTTATTTTATCAGCAGTTTATTATTATAATATATTATTATTATACTTTTATTATTAATATTTAAATATTTTTTATTATAACTTTTAGTTTCTTTTTTATATGTTATATAATCTTAAATTTTTATTGTTAGTAAGGCATATATTATATGCTAACATTTTGCTTAAATTTTATGTTTATTTATAAATTATATCCATAATTAATATAAAACAATAACGTTTATATTATTTTAAAATATTGGTTATTCGTTAAAAATTTAGCTATAAAAAGCTAATTTACTTAATTATCTTATAAATAATTATTATAAAGCTTTAAGTATTATTTTAAATATATATTTATTATTTTTATTTAATTGTTAATCTTTAAATGGTAATTTGAAAAGTATTTTAAAGTTATTTTTAAGTGTTTAAATAATTTAATCTAAAATAATAATACAAATTATATGCTTTTATTATAAGGCTTTACAATAATTAAATACTTACGCATTAACGCATGATGCACGTTGTCACGTGATTAGCTCACGTGATTAGCCCCTAGCTAGTTTAATTACATTAACTAGCTCTTTTCTCGTAATAGTTTTCTTCTCATAAATATAACATTATAAACATTAAAATTAAGATATTTTATAATTAATAGCATTTTTATCGTGCTGGTCACGCTACGCAACCCTTTATACCATCTCTTTCCAACCGACCAAACAATCTTTCTTAATTATATAAGTATTTTTTTATACCCATATAATTAATACGTAAGCTTGCCGGCGCAAAACTTGCGATTTCGCTTAGTTTAACTGGAGGATTCATCAAAATCTCTTAAAGTAAAAAGCAGCTGCCGCATTTTTACACTTATTAATATCTTTTAATTAAATTTATTACACTATCGACAAATTTTACAATTAACTAGTAAACTTTTCGTTAAGTTTTTAATTAACTTTTATATTTATTATTTATAACGTTAATAAACTTAATTAAGTTTATTAATATTAATTAGCTAAACATATAAGCTATTTTAAGTTAATTTTAGATTAAAAATTTTGAAATTTCTTTTCTTTTCTTTTTTCTTTTATTCTTTACCTTTTATTATTTTTTTTAACTTCTTTATATTAAAATACGAAGAATTTTATATTTTTAAAGTCGCTAAGTTTTTATTAAAGCATAAAATTTTTAATTAAGTCTAAAGATTATTAATTTAAAAGATCGTAAAAATTATTAAATATGTATAATTTATTAATAACGTTACATTAAGCCTTAAAAGTCAAGCTTATCAAACAAGAAGCGTTAAACTAAAAAAGAAAAAAAACCAAATTAAAGAGTTAATTATTATCGTTTTAAAAAAACATTAATTATTGCAATTAAATTCATTAAAAAGAACCCGCAGGAGTTACTTCAAGAAGATTCATTACAAGAAGTTTTATTTTAAAAGGAAGGTTTGTTAATTAACGAAAAAACCATTAACGAGATTATTAGCGAAACTATTGAAGCAATTGTTAACGATAATAACGATAAAATTAACAAGTTAAAAGTAAGTTTTTTTTTTAATTCATTAATTAATTAATAAGTTTAACTTTTATTAATAAATCCTTACAACTTATTAAAGTTAATAAAAGCATTAATAAATATATTAAACAATTCATTAAATCCATTAGTTAATTAACTATTAATAATTTAAATATTTATGATTAAAATGCTTAAACAATCATTATATAATAAATTATTATTATAACTAACCACTTTTACATTATTGCAGAATATTTTCTTACCATTAAATATTTTAATAATCTCCTTACCGTTAAAAGATAAAGTTAAAACAATTAATTAAAGTAAAATAACGAATAAAACCTAATTATTTCTTTTTACAATTTAATTTTAAATTAACGTAAAAACAAATAATAAGATATATAAATTATAACCTTTTTTTATTAAAACATAATCCATAAAGTAATCCCCATTTTTAACTATTTTAAAAAAGTTTATTATTTAATTATTAATATTAAAACTAATAAATAAGCTTATTATTTAATTATTAATATTAAAGCTAATTATACTTAAGTTAATTATATTTAAATTAGATTTCCTGTTACCTCAAATTTCTTAAAAACTATTACCAGCCGTTTTACATAATTTAAATTAAGTCGTAAAAATTTCACCATTATTAATATTAGTTTTTATAAAATTGCATTCATTAAAATTATATATTAAGGTTAAATTAATTAACTTCATTTTTTATAAACTTACATTTTTAATAAAGTCATTAATAATGTAATTATTATTAAAGTTATCATTTTATATTTATAAAAAAGTTTAAATAAATTCTATTATTTATAACAATAAAAAAGTTTAAATAAATTTTATTAATTATGTTAACAAAAAAATCTAAATTAACCCGGTTATTTATGTTAATAATTTAGTTTAAATAAAGAATTTAATTGAACTTATATTAATTAAACCTTGTTAAAAAGTGCGTAAGGTTATGTATAAATAAAGCATTTAAGCTTTATATATAAGTGTTTATGAAAGTGTAAAAGCTAAGAATAATATTAGCTTATAATAATATAAATATATATATATTATATATATATATATATATATTTATAATAAATATTTAAGATAATAATCATTGTATAAGATTAGGTGTTTATAAGGTAAGTAATGATTATATTAGTTGTATTATATATGAATTATAATGGGTGGATTTATCCTTCCTTATATAAAACTCATATAATAAAGAAATATTCTTTATTTCTTTATTTTCTTTTATATAATATATAAAAACGGCTAATATCCGGTTTCATTTATTAAATAAAAGAGTGTTAATGTTAATAATTTCTTTATAAAAATATAAGATTAACGTTTCCATGATTTCTTTATCTATTTTTGTAATTATAAAGTAGTTATAAAGTAACTATAAAATAGTTTATTTGAGACGTAACTCCTTTAGTTTAAGTCTAAATAATTAATTATTATATTTAAAATAAGGCTTAAATTTAACTGATTTTAGCCTTGTTTAACACCTTTTCTTAACTAGTTATTTTATAGGTTTATTATGATTTTAAACTTAATAATTACTGAAACTATTATTATTTAATTGCATTTAAAGGCTTAGTTAAGCTGTCTATAATTATATTATTAATAAATATATATTTAATATCTATTTGACCTGATTTTTAGGCCATTCTAATATATTAAAATTTAATTAAAATATATTTTGTACGATTATAATGGGTAGGATTTTTAGTTATTATTATAATTTTTATATTATTATATCATAAGGTTATAAAGCCTTTTATAAGTTATAAAAATTTAATATATAAGGTTTATAACCATTAAATTTCTTAAATAACCTTTGTAATAATTATATATTTAGCTTCCAGGGTAGATAACGCCATAATATTACCTCTTTTACATTTTCAGCTTATAACCCCGCCAGTTATTAAAGCCATATAACCTCAAATTGATTTTAAGGTTATTTTACAGCCTGCAAAATTGTTATCGCTATATATAACAAGCTATATAAGTGATTATTTTTAATCGATTTTAGATGATTTTTTATATAAAATCCCTAATTCATCATACTCTTTTAAATATTTTAAAAGAGATTTAATGACTATTAAATAACTTTTATAGGATACCTATATATATCAAGATAACCATTAAATAAAAAAGGCTATATTAGGCCTAATCATATTTATTAGATATATTATAGTCTCGATTATTACTAAATATAAATGAGATTTAGCTTTATTTAATAATAAGCCATAATCTTTTAAGGTTATAACTTTTGGTTATAACAAGATTTTATTAAGCTTATAATTAATTAAATTAAATTTAATTAAAGCTTATTTAATATATTGTTTTTAGTATAATAATAAAGTATTTTCAGCTCAATTTCGATTAATTTTTACTCCTAAAAATTAAGTAGTAAGCCTTTTATCTTCTATAAAGTAGGTAATGTTTATTTTAATTTTTAGGCTTTTAATATAAATTTTATTAAGACCTATAATTAAGCAATCATCCACATACGTTACAATAAACATAATTGTTTTAATATTAAAAAATATTAATAGATCATTGGCTAAAGCTTTAAATTCTAAAGAATTTAATAAATTTATAAGCTTTAACTATTATTACCATGATGCTTACTTTAAGTTGTATAAAGTAATAATTACTTAAATTATCTACTATTTTTTAGGTTTATATCCATGATATTTAATAAAACTTAATATTTTAGGATTTTAAAATAATTTATTTATTTCTATTGGAAATAAAATATATATTATTTCGTCTAAGAAGCCATTTAAAAAGGCCCTTATAAAATCGATTTATTTAATTTCTTAGTTGTACAAGGTAGCCTAAACCAGTAAAATTCGTCAGGTAAATGAAATACTAATTAAAATAAAAATTTTAGTATAATCAATTCCAGGTTATTATTCAAAGCCTTATATTATAAATCAAGCCTTATATTTATCAACTTTACCATCTGGGTTTAACTTCTTTTTAAATATCCATTTCATACTAATAAGCCTTTTTGAACTTTTAAAATAATTTAAAAATTTAAACGTTCTTATATATAATAACTAACTAAATTCTAATTTTATAACTTTAAACCAATATTCTTTTTTAACTGATTTTAAAGCCTAATTTATTATTAAAGGCTCTAATCTAGTAATAGTCGAATATATTAAATCCTAAATTTCTTATTAAATTAATAGATTCGATAAATTTGTATTAACTTGTTAAATTTGCTGAATTTCAGGTCTTTTAGGCTATAATTCAGCCTTTTTTCTTTCAGCTATTTCATTTAAAATATCTTTTAATATTTTAAAAGCTATTTTATCTTATACTTACTTATTTTTATATTTATCCCTTTTTATAACATAGGTAACTTGGTTAGCCTTATTATTTTTAAATAAATAAGTAATATTATCGATTTTTTCAAATTTATCTAAATAATCTTTAGATAATTTGGGTAATTTGACGGTTAATTCATCTTTTATAGCCTTTGGTTTAGGCTGAATTACCTGATTTTTAGATGTTATAAAATAATTACCTTATATCTCTTATATTATTATCATAGCCATTTTTATTACCTTTTTTATATTAAGTATATAAATTAAATACATATTAATACTTAAAATAATTAAAACCTTTTCTTTTATAACCTTATCGGCTAATTTATAACCTTTTTATCGTTTTTCTTTAAATATCATAATTAGAGCTTAAAAATTAATTACCTTATACTTAAATAAATCAGGTATATGAGATGATTTCTCAGGTTTTAATTTATCAAAAAAGGCTTGATAAAAAGTGATATCATGGGTGGATACAACCGTGGAATTTATTAATTTTAATATTAAAATAATAATAAAATTCCATAAATATAATAATAAATTTATGGCTTTTAAGGTAGTTTTTATATGATCTAATAAGACTCTTATAG